>CM053784.1:395786078-395828578 GCA_028749045.1 Cupressus sempervirens | reverse complement strand
AATTGAGGATGATAATTGGGAAGAATAATTAGAAGGAATAATAGAATTAAATTATGGGTTATTTAATCCTATAGAGAAAATTAGCAGATGATTGGCCAAATTGATTAAATGAATGCGACAGTATCCTTTGATGAAAATGTAATGATGATGGATATGGAATAAAATGATGACTAGTAGATCAAATCCATAATCAGATTGATTGATTGAAGTTGATAACATGCCAAGGACACATGACATGAATTAATTGATATGTAACATTTAAGCGACATTGTAAATGCTACAGGATTGAAATTGATTGATAAGGTCTAATCATAATAACATCGACGGACACTGTCAATATTATTAAAATGATTGATGATGCCATGATCTGACATTGAAAGCCTCAACAATGTCAAATATTGGATGACATAAATGATAGTTTGACCTAGCGCTAAGAGCCACGATAGTACTAAGGTCAAATTGATAAGATTGATAGGTTGATAGGTTTCCAAGGCACTGAAAGCCACAACAATGCCTAGGAGCGGATAAATGATGATTGATTTGGGATGTTTGATATGTTTTGGGTTGATTAGGACTGATTTTGAGTGATTTGATATGATTCCAAGTTGATATGAAATTGATGTGAAAGGGGATACAAATGACAAAATATGGTCAATCCGGCCAAAAGATCAAAGTTAGTAGAATGAGAAAATGGGACAAATTAGTATGAAGAAGTGATGAAATCATAGATGCGAACCATTTTTGAGCATCTACATGTCGCATATTTGAACAAGGGTCACAGGCACCATGTGTTCTTTGTGGTTTTCTCTAGTTGGAAAGAATTTAAATTTGAATCCTTTTGATGGCTCCTCCATCCTTTCTCCCACCACCATTAAATGCAAGATTGAGTGCACTCTTACCCTCTACATGATTAGGTAGTGTTGAAAATAAGAATGGGAAAGTAAACTTTGAGAGGGGGGGTGAACCGGTACTTTAGACACCTAAAAAATGGAAATGACATATAACAACTCAAATTTTGATCAAATGACACAAAATTAAGGATAAAATTGGAGGAAAACAAAATATTTTCAAATCAATGGTAACATCAAGTCATTAATCTATCAAATCTAATAAAAAAGGACCTAAATCAACTTTAAAAAGAGGAAAAACAATTCACAAAATCATAAAATGAAACAAAAAGAAAGAAAAAAGGAAAACAAAAAAGTTGAAAATAAATGGAACATTTATTAAATCAATAAAGCCATTTATCCTCACAAAAGTGAAAATCCTCCTTTTAACATGTAAAAGAATTGGAAAAATCCTCTTTTATTCTCATAAACTAAGTTTGTTGGACTCTTCCTCTTGGTGCCTTATGAGGTATTTATAGTTTCTCCATTACCCTCTAGTCAAAAGTAAAATCCTGATCTTTACCCTAACCCCTTCTAAAATCCTATAAATAGGAGAGAAATTCAAGAGCAAAGGGACCCAAGTTTGATGCATCTGCACTATAGGCATATTTAGAGTTATCATGTTAGCATGTTAGCATTGTTACTATAGCAAATTCATGTCATTCTAGTATCATTTTAGCATTGTTATGTTTTACATTTGAGATCATTTAGCACTTTCTTAGCCTATTGCATGCATATATCATAGCATTATGGGGTTATTATACTCATATAATCTGCATTCTCACATAGATCTTGCATAGACATTTGTAGATCTGCATTCATAACATACTCTCATTCTAGAATTGTCATTGAGATGTTGGTCTGAGATCAATCTTTGCGGCTGTAGTTAGGAAAACATGGGATGTTCGTAAAGTCTCTATTTGACAATGATTTCTTGGATATAGATTAGTTCATTGTCATTCTATTTGCACTCTACTCTACGGTCTCATGAAGACGTGATTCCACCATGTACAAATTGGTGAGTCCTCAGTGCCATCGAAGCTATAAATGCATGCAACGTATTGGTCAATCTGGTAATCTATGCTCCCATCACTACCATCTATACCTATATGGAACTAATTCAAGTCTCCACCCCAGTTGACCCACTTAATCTATCTGGTGGTAGCTTCACATGGGGTTGTATTTGTTGTTGCCCTAGTGGATGTAATCCCTATGCACATAGAATCAGATGTTGTATCCATGACCTCTACCACTGAATAAACTACACATCATTGGGTAACCTAGCTCTAACCTACTCTATCCCACTCTAACTCATATCATCTTCTCACTGGTTAGACCCTACACCACTACCTATACCTCCCCTCATCCTCACCCTACCTTAGCCACATATCCCTCTCTGTCTCTCTACCAACCTGTACATTGGGCCTCATGCAATGATCCTCGGCTGTGGTAACACTGGTACTCAACCTTTCCCTCTGTATCTCCCCTATATCCTTGCTCCACCTCTAGCTCTAACCCCAAATTTATGTTTACCCCTACCTCTCCCACATCCACCCTCATCATCATCATCTCCTCTACTTGACTACTCCTTAATCCCAAATATTGGCTCTATCAAATTAGTATTTATTGGGAAGGGATGTTTGTGGAACCATCAAGCATAATCTCCCTCCATCCCTGCATCAGCCTCTCCATCTCTTAATGCCCATTCCTACAAAGTGTTTATCATCTAGAGAAATTCCTCCAGGATAGCCTCATACTCCAAGGTCAGCCTCCATATTGGCCTCTTTGACTGAACTCATGCATAATGTGTCGATCCCTGTGGCATGCCCTATTGTTGATCAAACTGTCTCACTACCCTCCTAAAGGAAAATCTCTTGATCACCGAGGGAATATGACCAAGAAAAAATATTAGACAAAAGAAGTATACCATCTCATCATCATCCTTTTTCCAACATTCATCACCAATACTCAATCTCGCTCAAATGGGGCTACATGATTACACTTGAATACACACACACACATATGCTCCTAAATCCTAGGTATTGGCTTTGTTGGATTAGTATATCTTGGGAAAGGATGCTCGCAGAACCATTGAGCATAATCTCCCTCCATCCCTGCATCAACCTCTTCATCTCTTAATGCCCATGCCTGTGGAGTGTCTATCATCTAAAGGAATGCCTCTAGGAAAGCCTCATACTCCAAGGTTGGCCCCCATATTGGCCTCTTTGACTAAACTCACACATAATGTGCCAATCCTTATGGCATGCCCTACTACTAACCAAGCTATCTCACTACCCTCCTAATGCAAAATCTCTTGATCACTAAGGGAATTTGACCAGGAAAAAATATCAAACAAAAGAAGTATACCATCTCATCATCATCCTTTGCTGACAACTTCGTAAAACAATATGGCCTCCATATGACCTCATCGATATCATCCAACATCCATTACCAATACTTGATCTTTCCCAAATGGAGTTGCATGATTACACTTGAATACACACACACACACACACACACACACACACACACACACACATATAGCTGCATGATACACCTAAATACATATATATACACATGACATATCCCAAGGTTGTTGTCACACACATACTAGCTAGGTAATGGTAAAATGCTCCCATCTTCATATCTATAACAAGATCACACCTACTGACAATGATGAGGCACCAAAATACACAACCTAGTGAAAATCATGATATAAATGGGCCAATATATAGATACCCCATGCAAACCTTCGTGATTGATTAATCATATCATATTTTAGCTGACCCCATCCAACCGGACATCCTCATCCTCATCTATCTGGTAACAAAAGTCCTCCTATCAGTCTAGCCAGAACAACAAGAAATGTCTCATATTGTAACATTTGAAACCAAGATATATTGTCATCTATGATGTTTTCATCACCGAATACATCTCTAAAATTTGTACCATTTGCAATCTAATCATAGTATACAAGATCTACCACTATAGGAATCTATAAAATTCAATATACATCCTTGAGAGTAATAGTCATCTCCCTTAGGGGCATGTGGAAGGTGTTATGGTCCAAGTGCCACCACTCGGCCACAACTTTCAATAACCCTTTGTTCACTTAGAACTCAGGAATCTATAATAGATAAGTGAAATTGCATCTCTTGATCACTTGCCAATCTATTGTAGATAATCTACCTATCGACTCTAAGGGCCATAGGTATAATCCCTGCACCATGAGCTTATGCCCAAGTAACTTTTTCATCAAATAATCAAACAATGACATTAGTTTTTATTGCAAATGATCATTCTACATCAATCAAATATCAACATCTAGCTATTCAACTAATGGTTCTATCTTGGACCAGTCATTTGTCCTACTCTATATTTTGAGATGGACACATTGGTTTTCCCTACTTTGTATCCTAAGGGGGCACTATTTTTTACGTATCCAATATTAATTGATTGATCCTACACATCATTCCATGACTAAAATCTCCTTATTGTTTGACTTGTTACACAAACATGCTACTTATTGTTTAACTTGTTACACAAACACGCTATCTGACAGACCCATGATCTAGCTTTCTACATTATCTTACACTTAATAAATGCTACACAAATTGTTTTCACTATTCAAAACCTCATCAGTGCTACTACAACTCTCAAATGCACTATAAGATTTATTTGCACTATTTTATAATTCATATGCACTTCTCTATTCAATGTTTGTGCTACACAATGCATATGCGCTACACAACTTATCAAAAGCACTATTTAACTCAGTAGATTTGCTATGACACCCAAAAGTGCTACTAAATTGTTTATATGTGTTATTTAAATATATAAAAGTATCGTAAAATTTCATGCACTATGATATCTATCATATGCAGTATAACATGATCTTTCAACATGATGCTTTCATTCCTTTGACCCACTAAACCCTACAAAATGAAATGCGCTATTTGGCACTATAGGGTATATCATATGTGCTAAAATATTTAGATGTGCTTCAAGAACCTACAAAGGTGCTATGATTTCTAGTCATGCACAGTTTTTTTATTAATATAGGGTTTCATAGGCACTCTTTCACAATGTGGATGTGCTATTTTACAAGTTAAATGTGCTAATAAAACTTAAAAGCACAAAAAGAAACATTAAATGTGCTAAAACATCTCAGATACAACATTCATGACAAAAATCCATCCAAAAATTGATAAACTCATGTAAATATTTGAAAATCTTAAAAACAAAGGATCTTGAAAACTTATTGGGGCACCATAGTTAGCTGGATGCTTGTACTTGCAACCCCACTCAGATCTATGCTCTCACAATGAGACCACCATCCTCGCTAGCTTAGCGCTCCAAATCCCCAAAAGTCAAAAGGGAGTGTGAAAATGACAAGGGTAAAAGGTCTTTTTACCTATTTAGCCCTCCTTTGGGGCATTTATATTTTTAACCCCACTCACCCAATTAAGGCTCTTTTTCTCATTTTCTTGAATTGGTGATGTAGAGTGTTAGCAACAAAAGATAGTTTTTCTCAAACTTGAAATGTTACACAATTTCTTGAGGAAATTGATTGATATACCAAAGGTGAAATGCAAAGGTTTGTAAATTCCAACTCCTTGTGTATTTTGACAATTGATCACCCTTGACAAGATCCTACAATAACTTTCCTCCACCAATCACCAAACTATGAAATTTAGAAAATTGCACTTTTAGGCCTAGAGCCCAATTAGCCCTCCTAACTCAATGTTTCTCAAATAACTTGATATTTATCCAAAATAATTGGTAAGTAAATTAGGGATTTGGATACCCTTTTGGAATTTTTCAAGGACTACAAAATTATAGACTCCAATCCTACTCTAGCATTCCAAAATGGTCTCAAGACTCACAAACCCAATAGGCCTAATTGGATGTGGTTTCTTAAGGAACTAATCTAGAATGGGTACATGGGATTGGATGATTAATACTAATGTATTCTCTAACCCCAAAATACACTATTTCCATCATTCTTTTGCCAAATCAATACTTCTTATTCATCTAATCATTCAAATTCACTTCCTAGTTGCTAAATACATAGAGATATTTAGCCTAGGGCAAGGAAGGAAAAATAGTAAACATCACCCCCCTAGTCTATTCTTTTGAAATATTTTTGGAAATCATCCTAACTTGAACCCCCCAAGTTCTTTTATAAATTCACTAGTGGGAAGTCAAGTTAGGGCTCTACCTTTAATGGATACCCTAGATTTGAGCGTTTAACAGACTAGTTTTGCAAGAATGAATGTAAAATTTTCCCTACTTGATGAAATTACTTAAAATAAACTTCTAAAGCATGTTAAATCCTTCCCCTATCCAACCATATCATTTTTAGATGTTAGGACTTTCGTACAGAATCATATTGACAACAAATATAGCAGATTTTTGCACAAATTAGGGTTTATTTTATTGATATCAGTAAATCCTTTTGTACAATGGTGCTCTCTGACTAGAGAGAGATGAAATAACATTAAATAACCCTTCCTCCAATGGATACAACCACATTTAGGCTATTGGAGGTAGTTTTCCAAGTTTTTACAACTTCTTGGCTAAAAGTTGCCAATTAACAACTTTTGCAAAAAGTGCAATTTTGCCTTATAATCAACAAAGCTGACTTCTACACTTCCTACATGCTGAATATAAGAAGAAAAAATAAATAAAAAGTATTTTTTAGATCATTTTGGCCTTATTTAATCCAAAACTAGAAAAGACTCCTAACTAAGGTTCATATAGGACTAATACAAATAAGATTTATAAAATATCCTAGAGCAATGCCCTTTACAAGTGACCAAGACCAATACCTAAGATGTCTAAACATAATAAAATCATGGTTCCACCATCTTAGTCGGTTAATGTATACCCTTTATCCTTGTCATTGCATGGGTGCCCTACACCATGCTCCTTTGGTCAATTGAACTCAAGCCCCTTGAGTTGGAATGGTGGAAAACTTTGCCCCAGTCTTTTCAATCTGAGCTTTTGTCAGCCAACTGGCTTCCTCTAAGCATTTTCCCTACTACTTTACCAGATATTCATAATACTCACGCCTCCTCTTTTTTTTTTTTCCTATTCTTTTATACACAATGCATTAATCGCTTTGTGGGGTGTGGATTGGTAGATCTTTGAGAGTTTCTTGAGTTTCAAATTTACCTTATCCTGTAACACAATCACCAGTATTGATGGATTTATAAGCATAAATATCATAAACATTAAAAATGGGTGAAAGGGAAATATCTTATGGGAGATCTATCTTATATGCATTCGGTCCCCATTGTTTTAGAATCTTGGAAAGGCCTATCTTCTTCGTGTGTAGCTTTGTGTATCTTCCCTTAGGAAGTCTTTCTTTCTTCAAATGTATCATCACCAAGTCTCCCACCTTGAACTGCACATGTCTCATTTTCAGATCTATTGCTTGTTTCTATTTCATAGTGGTCTACTACATTCTTTCCTTAACTTGCTAATGTCTATCCTTCATGATTTCTGCAAAGTCATCAGCCAATGCACTATTTTGTCTAGTGTTCTACACTTCTCTAAGCTCAATGGCTCTTCTAGGATGTGTCCCATCAAAAATTTGGAAGGGATTGCAACCAATACCCCTATTTATTGAATCATTATATGAGAATTTTTCCTAAGGTAATATAGTATCCCATAATGCTCCATATTCCTTGGTTAAGCATTTGAGCAAGTTGGCAAGTGATCTATTTGTGACCTCAGTCTGACCATCAGATTGTGGATTGTATGTTGAAGACATGGCAAGATTGGTTCCCAACCTTTTCCATAAAGTCCTCCAAAAGTGTCCAATGAACTTAGACTCCCTATCTGACACAATGATTAAAGGTAACCCATGAAGTCTCACAATCTCCTTGAATAACAACCCTACAATACTAGAGGCATCATTAGTTGTTTTACATGGCAAAAAGTGTGCCATTTTAGAAAACCTAGGAAAAAGTTCATGCTCATAGAGTCCCATGGTTTAGAAGCTATTAGTAGAGGTGTATATAGTCCTACATTAGAGGTCACACCTTTATCCCTTTGGAATACCATGCAACTTTCTACAAATTTCCTAACATATGTCTACATTTTAGGTTAGTAATAAAATCTTCTTACTAGTTCAAGAGTGTCATCTAGGCCAAAATGACCTGATAGGCTACCACAATGTTTTTCTTTTATTATATTCTCCCTCATGGAGTATTTAGGAATACATAACTAACTGCCTTAAAAAAGACCTTCATGAATGAGAAAATAAGAATATTCATTGTGATACTTGTCACCAAGTTCTAAACAAACCTTATATGCAGTCTTGAAGTCTTCATCCTCTTGATACATGTCCTTAAGTGTTAAAATGCCAATACTCTCCAAATAGACCTCCTAAATGGTAATATTTCTCCTACTTCAGTCATCCGCTACTTTGTTAACCACCCCTTTTTTATGCTTGATGGTGAAAGTAAATGCTTGTAAGTACTCTACTCATTTGAGATGCTTGTGATTCAACTTTTCCTACCTATTTAAGAAGCTCAAAGCATGGTTATCAGTATAAAAAAAAATTCTTTTTGTCAAAGGTAATTCCTCCATTTCTTAAGTAACTAGACTATGGCATACATCTCTAAGTCATAAGTTGAGTATTTTTTCTTAGCCTCATTCAACTTTTCACTAAAAAAGGCCATACACCTGCTTTCCTAACTCAAAACACCACCTATGGCTTTGTTACTTCCATCACACTCAATGGTGAACACTTTGTGAAAATCTAGCAATAATAGTATGGGTTGTTGGGCCACCTTTGTTTTAAGGTATTCAAAAGGCCTATTTGCTTCATCTATCCATACAAACTGACATTTCCTCCCCCCTTTTATAGTATTTCTCATTGGTACACAAATTCCACTAAAATCCGTTATAAATTTCTTATAAAAGCTTGCTAGCCCATGAAAACTTTTGACCTTACCTATAGCCCTTTGAGTGGGCTAGATTAGAATAGCCTCCACCTTTGAGGGATCCATCTTCAAGTGTCCCTTAGAGATGAAAAAATAAAGAAATATTAGTTCCTCCTACAAAAACATGCATTTTTCCAAATTTATCTTTAGATCCTCTTCATGTAATCTCTTCAATACATTGTCTATGTGGATTAAATGTTCACTTCTATCCCTACTAAAGATTAGGATATCATCCAAGTAAACTACTACAAAGAGGTTTATGAAGGGTTTGAGGACTTCATTCATTATCCTCATGAAGTTACTAGGGGCATTCGAGAGGCCAAAGGTATGACTACCCATTCAAAAAATCCCTCATTGGTCTTAAAGGTTGTCTTCCATTCATCTGCTTCCCTTATTCTTATCTGATGGTAACCACTCTTTAAGTCAATCTTAGAGAAATAGCTTGTTCCACCTAGGAAATCCATAAGGTCCTCCATTCTAGGCATATGGAGCTTGTATCTTATTGTTATCATGTTAATGGCTCTAGAGTCTCTACATAGTCTCCATGTACCATCCTTCTTGGGAGCCAACACTACAAGAACTACGCAAGGACTCATACTCTTTCTAATGAATCCCTTTTCTAGTAATCCCTAAATGTTTTTTTGCAATCTCAATGTTCTATTATAGAGTTAATTTATAGGAAGATTTATTTGGTAATTTGTCACTTGGGATTAGGTTTGTATAGTGGGTTATGTCTCTCTTAAGTGGCAAGGAATCTGATCTCTCATTTGCTACTATTCGTTGGTACTGCTGCAACAATTCTTGCACTTCTTTAGGTCCTACCTTCCTTAATGGTTCTTGGTTCTTTGTCTTCAACTTAGGCTCTATTTTTTGTTTTACCACAATGGAAAAATAAGGTGTATCTTTCTCCTTAAGTATTTTTAAGAACTCCTTCTCTCCTATCAATAGGACATCACTTTTCAAGACTCTTTCCTTCTCACTATTAGGTAGGGCTTCATTGTGTAACTAATCTCATCTTTGGTTAAAGTATAGACTTTTTTTTTTCCCCCATGTTGGGAATCCACATCAAACTTCCATGCCCTTCCAAGGAGGTGGTGTGCATCCATACCTACAACTTCACATAAAATTTTGTCTCTATACTCTCCCATTTGGAATTCAACCCAACACTATTCATCTACCACAATTTGTTGCTCTTTGTTTAACCAAGAGACTTTATAGGGTGTGGGGTGAGGTATTGTTTTGAGTCCAAGTTTATTAATCATCTCAATGGATGTTAGGTTTTTAGTAGACCCACTATCTATAATAACTTTGCATACTTTCCCTAATTCATTCTGGGAACATCTCATTATGAAGTTTAATAAGAAGTTGGCAGGCTAGAAAGGAAATCTTTTGAGCCAAGAAGGTAAAATTACTCTTCTTAAAGCATGTCTTCAAAGTATTCCTACTTATGCTTTGAGTCTTTTTAGAATCCCAGTCATATTTGCAGATACTATTGATAAAAAGAATTTCTTATGGATTGGCATTGACGAAAAGAAGAGAATGGCTCTCATTGCATGGGATCAAATTTGTAAGCCTATCAGAGAAGGTGGATTGGGGATCAAGTCTATAAGAAGTATGAATAGGGCTCTTTTGGAAAAACAAGGTTGGAGAACTTATCATGATGATAAGGAATGGATCACTATATGGAAGCATGAATACCTTTTTAATGCTAATTCTATAGCTGATTTCCTTTCAACTCCAGATGTTCTCTCTCCATCTGCTAAACGAGGAGTTGTTCAGGGAACAAAGAACATTCTTGGTAAGGGTTGTTCCTAGAAAATTGGAAATGGGCAAAAAGTAAGATTTTGGGAAGATGTTTGGTTGCTAGACCATCCTCTGATCGATGACTTTCAAGATGCCACTCAAGTAGACAGATGTAATCAAAAGTTTGGTACTTTAGAAGGACATTATTGGCATGATAATACTTGGGTGAACTTGATTGATGTTGACCAAAGTTTTAGTAATATATAGTCAAGTCTGAATGCCTTTTTTCTATAGCCTACCCATGAGGATGAGATGATATGGACTGTTGATCCTAGAAGTCAGTTTAAAGTCTCTTCTTTGTTTACTTCAAAAGAGAAAGGTATTCAACCTCTATGGTCTCAAGCCTAGATAAAGGGTCTTATTCCTAAAATAAATATCTTCTATTAGACTTTGCTTCAAAACAAAATCCTCACTAAGGATAATCTTAAAAAAAGAGGTATTAATGTAGTGAACAGATGCATTCTTTGTAAAGATGGATTTGAAGACAGAAACCACTTGTTCTTGAATTGCTCTTATAGTCAACAAGTGTGGAATATTCTTCTCATGTACTGGAACATAACTTGGATCCATCAAAGTAATATTGAACTTTGTTTTAAAATTTGGAGGTGTCCTTCAAAGGATCTTGATGTGGATTTTCTTTGGAAAATAACTCTTCCCCATCTCTAGTGGGGCACCTAGAAAGAAAGAAATAACAGAATTTTTAGAAATAAAGGTTTGCTAGGATGGGTGCTTGGACAAAATATTGTTAGAGCTATTAAGGAAAAATTCATGTCTCAGAGGAAAAGTAATCACACTTTCCAAATTGATAATCTGATGAGATCACAAGCTCTCATTTGAAAAAAGACAACCCAAGATTGACTACTAGATGGATGGCTCCTCCTATTGGCTGGATCAAAGGAAACTTTGATGGTGCTACTAAGGGTAATCCAGGTAGAGTAGGGTGTGGAAGAGTCTTAAGAGATCATACAGGTAATATAATTGATGTTATTCCTATTGCTATAGGTATTTCTAATAGCCACATAGCAGAAGCTACTACTGCTTTATATACTATAAGGTTAGCAGCTGAAACTAGTTATCTTCAACTCTAGTTAGAAGGTGATTCATTAAACATTACAAATCTACTCAATAATAAAAACTCAATCACTTGGTTGATTGAGGAAAGTGTGATGGAAATTAAAAGTTTATTAAATAAATTTGAAAAGGTGATTATAACCCACACTTACCGTGAAGGCAATGAGGTGGCAAACTGGGTTGCCAACTATGCCATTCAAATGGGTCACAAGATGACATGGAATGGTGATCTCAGAAAAAATGTGGATCTCAAATCCCTCATTAATTATGATGCTACTCATGCGATGGTGGGAAAGATATGCCACGATTAGCAAATTAATGATTTTTGGAAATGGACATAAGGGTTTCAGAATTCCTTCCCCAAGGAAGTACATTTATGCGATTGCAATTATAGCAATGCATGTTTCTGGCATAAAGAGGGTTTTATTTATTTTAATGGACAATCTTTGTATGCTTAAACCATATGCTTTCTGCCTTCTGCTAAATTTGGATTGGTATAGCATTTTGAATTCTCTAAAAATGGGAGGAGAGCCACGAAAATAGGAACCCCCAAATTGCAAATCTTGGAAGCACAAAGAGGATGTTTGGAAGATTCTACAAAAGGGGAAGGTGACTAATTTCTTGGAGTGTCTTCATGGGTTTAAACCTTGTGTTACCACGACTTTCTTCAAAAACTAGCCAGAGGATAGGGTTACTCTACATGGTGTCACTATGCAATAGATAGAGAATTTCATAGTAGAGATTATGAGTTTACCCATGGAAGCATTAATTTTAGCAAGCAAATGAGTATCTCAAATGCTACATTCAAGAAATTTCCCAAAATAGAAGCAAAGGAGAAAAACTTGGAGAAAAATGGAGATTTCTATGAATTGGACCAAATAAAGACCATATGGCAAGATATGATGTCATGTACTTGTGAGTATTTTATCTTGGATGGTAGAAATAAAAGAGTGCATAAGTTTCATTTTATCTTCCTCAATCATTTTAGGCATAAAGATAGACTTTCTTTTCCATTTTATTTGAGATTCTCTCTTCTACAAAGTCTGCAAGCCCATAGGAAAAAAGAGTTGTGTCCTATATTGCATGAAGGGTTGATTCTTCTCATAGAATGTCACTATAAAAATATGGCCATTATCTCTTCCCCTTCGGTAGATAAAAATGCCACTAAAACCTACCCTAGGAAGGGTAAGGGGGATGAAAATGTTAAGGGTAAGAAGAGAATTCTGAAACATGAAACCCAAGATACTCCTTAGTATAATGTGGAAGAGGCCACTGAATCCAAGAACTTAGAAAATAAGAAGGAAAAATAGTAGGAGGAAGAAAAAAACATGAATGAGGGTGATTTTAGCTCCAATCTGGAAGGCTACACAGATAGCAAGGAAAAAGTCAGGAAGGAGGATGAGGAAGAGAATAGTGAGGAAAATACTAAAACAGGTAATATTGGAGAAGGGGGAAACCTGAGTGACCGCTTGAAAGAACTAAGGGATGACAAAGAGGAGATGGATCAGGCTAAGAAGGACAATTTGAGGGAGGAGGAACAGACTGATAAGGAGATCTCTTTGACCAGAGCTGATATGGAGAAGGATAAATATGGTTCACCACATAGAGATTCTATGCTCTCCTTTTTGCACATTGCAAAATTAAAAGTTGATACCATACTGCAAGTTGGCTCATGGTTGTATAACAAGTTAATAAGTCTAAAAAAGAAAGTGGAAAATTTGTAGAAAAAATAGGATATGGAATGTGGTAAGCTCAATTAGGTGGAAATCCAAGTGGGGAATATACTAGACAAACTTAGAGACTATGAACAAAACCTGTGGCTGCTTATCAAGGAAAGTGGTAATAAAATGGAATAGGTTACATCCAGTATCTGTGTAGCTACTACAAGTCTTGGAAAGAAAACCAATGAATAAATTATGTCACCAAGGGGTTTGAGTAAGAGAACTAAGTAGATTTCTATGAAGAAATCTATGGAGGCTGGTGGTGGTTCAGCTACTATTTCCATTCAAGATGCTACAGAGATTGGCAAAGAAGTGGTCAAAATGATCAAAGAGCTGCAATAGCAGCTTTTCCTAGTCTTTAGTCTGTGGTTTTTATTCTAGTCCATGTCTTAGTTACTGGTCCTGGTATATGGTTACTATCTATGGTTGTAATATCTAGTTTATTATCTGTTGTTTAAACTAGGTTCTAGGTCCTTGTAAAACCTGGGTTTGCTTTTTGGATATTTTCTATGGTTTTAGGTCCTTGTAAAACTTGATTTTGATATTGTTTTAATAGTATGTTTTAGGTCCTTGTAAAACATGGTTGTGCTTCATGTTATATTTTTTCTATTTTTTTTAAAGGGTTTTGGGGCCCCTTCAAAACCTATTTTTACTGTAATCTAAAAAAATTTGCATACTTTCCCATTCACCCTGCAGTTAGTCTTGAATAAAGACTTCCTTTGTTGTGGTTCTTTAATTGGTTATTTTAAGAAAGTCTTATTAAACATTATGCACTCACCCTATTCTAGATCAGAAGACCTTGATTGTGTGGTGTGGTAGGAGGTTGTACTTTGGTAGTCATCTTCTTATGCCTCGTGTGTCAATTGGATCCTCCTATCACCTCTCTGAATATTTCCACCAACATTTGCCTTGTTTGGACACCTAAAGGATAGGTGGCCAACTTGGTTGTAGGAGAAGAACTTTCCTATGAAGACATCTTCTCCTTTGCCTCCAAACCTCCCCCTACTATTACCTCTACCACTTCTAGTGTTTCTCCTTGGTGAATTGTCCCTCTCTTGGTCTAGATTGCCTAAATCTCCTTAAGTTTTGTTAAAGTTTCT
This sequence comes from Cupressus sempervirens, assembly GCA_028749045.1. Classification (NCBI taxonomy): domain Eukaryota; kingdom Viridiplantae; phylum Streptophyta; class Pinopsida; order Cupressales; family Cupressaceae; genus Cupressus; species Cupressus sempervirens. The sequence continues at coordinate 395,814,041 of CM053784.1, read as the reverse complement.
ATTCTAGAACTTGCCCCTTCCTCTAAAGTTGCTTCATCTTTCTCCTCTATTATTTTGATCTCCCTTCCTCTTTTGTATATCCTAAATCTTCAGAGCTAATTAAAAATATTTATGAGCAGATTCCATAGACACTAAAGTGAGTTCATCTTGAATACTATACTTAAGACCATTTATGTACCTAGTCAACTTTTGTTTCTCACTATGATACACTTTTGCCTTAAAAAATAACCCTTCCTCCAATGGATACAACCACATTTTGGTTGTTGGAGGTATTTTTCCAAGTTTTTGCAACTTCTTGGCTAAAACTTGCTAATTAACAACTTTTGCAAAAAGTGTAATTTTGCCTTATAATCAGCAAAACCAACTTCTACACTTCCTACATGCTTAATATAAGAAAAAAACATAAATAAAATTTAGTTGTTAGACCATTGTGGCCTTATTTAATCCAAATCTAGCAAAGACTCCTAACTAAGGGTCATATAGGACTAATGCAAACAAGATTTATAAAACATGCTGAAGTAATTCCCTTTACAAGTTACCAAGACCAATACCTAACATGTCTAAACATAATCAAATCATGGTTCCACCATCTTGGTTGGCTGATGTAGAACCTTGCTCCTTTTCCTTGCATGGGTTCCCTGCACTAACTAGGTATTATTCTAGAAGAACTTTGTCACCTCCATCTACCACTTATTTTCATCCACATTTTCACAAATAAAATTGGAATATCCATATATTGTGCACATAAATTTTTCCAATTCATTTCTACGCGAGCAGTTTATTGGGGCATCAAAAGTTTTCAAATATAAAAAATGTTCTACCCTAGTCAACATTTTAGCATTAAAAGAAATTGGGGCATCCAATCAAGTTATCTTAAATGAAGAATTTTAAAACATCAACATTGAATCAAACATCAAATTGTCAGCAATCAGTCATCGAATAATCAGCAATCAAATGATAAAATATCAACAAATAGGTATCATATCAACCTTGAATCAATCAAACATCATTTCATAGACAATTAGTTATTAGAATTTGACCTAAAATCAAAAAATTAGATAGTTTTTTTTACTAATATGCTTTATACGTTAGCTCAAAGAGGGGCATTTGTAGACACCTAAAAATTGGCAAAGACCTAAAACAACACAAATTTTGATCAAATGATGCAAAATTAAGGATAAAATTAGAGGAAAATAATATTTTCAAATCAACGGTAACATCAAGTCATTAATAATGGTGAGTGGGAGTGGCTAGGAAAGAGGATGAGGAAGTGCACCTTTTCAAAATTTGAAACCTGTCTTGGGTTAGATTCCTCAGTGAGGAGGGAATCGAAAGCCTAGAATACAGGAGGGTTTTGTGGACTATTAGGGGATAGTAGAAATTGGAGATGCAACAAAGAATGAATATGGGGACCCATCTGACAAGAGTAGAGGTCCAAACAAGCCTTTTCTACCACCCAAGGTGGATTGGTTTGGGGTACTCTCAACAAAATGGTCTTCTCTTTTTGGAGTTAAACCTACTGGTAAGTCTTCCTTTCCTCTAGTTAAAATTTTGTCTAGCTTGGAAAAAGGTTCTTGTGTGATTGCTATTCCAGATGAGTTGATAGATCATAGCATTACTGCAATGGCTTCAACCCTGGTGGGAAATTTTATTGGGCCAAGGCCAAACATAGATATTGTAAGATCTTTCACTCAGAAGAAATGGAACCTTAAAAAACATGTCAATGTAAAAGTGATGGTGAAAGGCTTCCTGTCTTTTGTTTTCTCTTGCATTTAGGACCTGTCAAACATCTTATGTGAAGGGCCTTAGAGCATAGGCTGCTCAACCTTGGTGCCCCAGAAGTGGTCTTTGAAGCTAGATTTGAATGACTCATTTTTTGTGCAAACATCTATTTAGGTAAGACTTCCAGAGTTGCCTTCGGAGTTTTGGAATGAGGATGTCTTCGTGGGGGTGGAAAATTCCTTTGGTGAGCTTTTGTCTATAGACCCAATAACGGCTTCCAAAAGGAGACTAACATATGCTAGGATCTGTATTAGAGTGAGGGAAGGGGTTGATATGTTGGGAGTTGTGTGCTTTTACTCAAAACTTGGAACGCATATTTAGAAATTGGATTATGAAAGTGTTCCTTTTGCTTGTTTTCACTACCTAAAATCTAGGCATAAGGTGAACCAATGTCCTAAGGCTAAAGATAAAAAGAAAACTATTCCAATTTTTTCTAAACCTAGAAAGGAGAAAAAGAACTAGAAACTAAAGGAAAAAAAGGAAGGCTAGAAGACCTAGGAGATTTTAGGGGAGGTCCCAATGGCTCCTATCATAGGAGAGAACAAATTAGTCCAAAATGAACCAAAGGTAGACAAGATAATGGAAAAGGTCTTGTCTAGACCAAAGATTATTGAGGTTGAAGATCCAGTCAAAATAGTGGAAGACCGTGTCATAGGAGTAGACAAGAAAGAGGAAATGGTTTTCTCTGGACCTAAGTTAAGTGAGGTGGAAGATCTAGTCAAGAACCCTAGTTTCACAGAAGTCAAGGAGTCCCTAGCTAATGTGGCTATTTTGGCTTCATCTTGAGTGGAGATGAAGGAGAATAGGATAGAGAATGATAGTCCATTGAAGAGAAATGGGGAGCAAGTGTTGGGTAATGAAGGAGAATTAGAGAGGGATAATCGAGAGGAAGTATTGGGATTTCCTTCTTCTTCCAGGAAGGACCATTTTGTTTCATGTAATCTGGAAGAGAGATTTGAGATGGATAATTCCTTATCTCCAGTTAAGATGGGAAGGGTTGATGACTGTTTGAAGGAAATAAAGGAAGGCTAAAAAGGAATAATAGCTGAGAGCCCTCCCTGGCTTCTCTTGCAGAGACTAGGAGTCATGGAAGACTAGATGTGGGAGGGAGGTCAAGGTCAATAGGAAGGAGGCTTGTTAGTCAAGTCATTCAAGATGAGGCTAGAAGGAGTTTGGTGGGTGGGAGCCAAAGAACTATTTTGGAATGTATTCTAATTTGAAATGAAGATAATTTTTTGGAATATAAGGGGCCCTAATGGGGTCCATAAGCAGGAAATTCTTAGGAATATGATTAGAGATCAAGGACTTGATATTTTGATGATTCAAGAGACAAAAATGAAGAAGTAGATTATGGGTAAGATGTCCTTTAGCAATAATATGGTTGGTGAGGCAATGGATTTTGAAGTTGCGTCAGGAGGTTTGCTTACTCTCTTTAATAATAAATAGTTTAGATTTAATTCATTATATAATGATGGTAATATTCTCTTTTGTAAAGTGTTGCATTTGCATTCCAATGATAATTGGTTCCTTTTGAATGTCTATGCCCCTAATTCCAAAAGGGAAAGGAAGAATTATTAGACTAAGATTTATGATATGGTTCAGACCAGTAATTTGAATAAAGGTATTATTATAGGGGACTTCAATATTCCTCTAATGGATGTGGAGAAATTAGAAGGTTTGGCCCTGGATTGGGAAAGTAAGATGGATCTCTCTAATTTTATTAATAGTTTGGCTTTTTTGGATGTGGATCTTTTAGGTGGAAGTTACACTTGGTCCAACAAAAGAATTGGAACTGATTATATTCAAGTATAATTGGATAGAGCTCTTATTTCTTTGGACTAGCTAAATTCTTTCTCTTGTAAGTTTTCTTTGCTCCCAAGAGTTGGCTCAGATCACTCCCCTATATCCCTCTTGGTTGTCTCTCTTGAACCTAGGAGAGACTTCCCTTTTTGTTTTGAAAAGGTGTGGACTTCCCATCCTGATTAATTGAATAGGATATGTTATTGGTGGGGTATGGAAGTGGAAGGGACAACTATGTTTAGAGTTGCTAAGAAGTTGAGTAATTTGAAAAGGATGATTAAATTCAGGAATAAGACTGATTTTGGCCATTTTTTCAAAACAAAGAGGAGTTGTCTATCAAGCTCACTTCTATTTAGGGAACTATTCAATAGGAAGTGTCTAATGATTTGAATAGTAACATTGAGATGTATATTTTGATTGACTTGCGTAATAGTATATGAAAAGAAGTTTTGGAAGCAAAGATCAAGAATCAATTGGCTTAAAGAGGGAGATTAGAACACCGAGTTTTTTTATATAACTACTATTAAGCATAGAGAAAATAATATATTATCAGGTTTAAAAAAGGGGCAGGATCTTTTGACAAGAAAGAATGATATTTTTGTTGAGGCTATTTCTTAATTCTCTTATCTTTTGTCCTGGGATCCCTTGTTATGAAAGGTGGACTAGAATGAAATTGTTTCTTGTCTTCCATAGATTATTCAACCCCATCATAACAAAATGTTGAGGGTGATGCCAAAAGCATAGGAAGTTAAAGAGGCTTTGTTTTCTTTTCTTGTAGACAAATCCCCTGGACCAGATGGTTTTCCAACTTTCTTTTTCCAAACTTATTGGGAGGTGTTTATGGAAGATGCGGTAAAGGTTGTTCAATAATTTTTTTGAGGAAGAAGTATTCTAAAGGAGATAAATTCTATTTTCTTGGTACTCATCCCTAAAGTCCTTGAGCTGATTCTTTGGATAAATTTAGACCTATCAGTCTTTGTAACTCTTTCTACAAGATTATCTCAAAGGTGTAAACTTCTAGAGTTCTTAAAATTCTCCCTTTAATTATATCATAGCAACAAATGAGTTTTTCCCCTAGAAGACAGATATTGGATTCTAACATGATGGTTCATGAAGTGATTCATTCCATGGAAGTAGGTAAAAGAGAAGGTGTGCTTCTTAAGCTGGATCTTTCTAAAGCTTGTGATAAGGTGGACTAGACTTTCCTTGGTTGGGTGCTTCATGCTTTTGGCTTTGATCAGAAAGTTTGCAAGCTTATATCTCTGCTTATTTCTACTTCTTCTCTTGCAATCTCGGTAAATGGGGCTCCCTCAAATTTTTTCAAACCTTTGAGAGGGTTAAGACAGGAGGATCCTATCTCTCCTATTTTGTTCATTATCATGGTTGAATGTATTGGTAGGTTGATTGAGAGGAAAAAGCAAGAAGAAAGACTTAAATGGATTAAACTATCTTTAAGGAGTTATTTTTCTCATCAACAGTTTGTGGATGATACTATTATGGGAGGGGAGGCTTCAGTTAAGGAGGCAAAAGTGATGAAGGATATTTTGGATATGTATATCAGAGGATCAGGATAGCTTATTAATTGGGAGAAAGGCTCTATTTTCTTCATTAATACCCCAAAGGATAGACAAAGGAAAATAGTGAGGATTCTTGGGTGTGGAGTGGGAAAACTCCCATACACTTATCTTGGTCTTCCTATGGGTACTAAGCCTCCTAATTATTTCTAGAATGGGATTCTTCATAGGTTCATCAAGAAGCTAGTGGGGTGGAAAGGGGCTTCTCTTAGTCAAGCAGGAAAATGTATTTTGGTTAAATCCACTCTTTAGAATCTCTCGATGTATGCCCTATCTATTCGGGATACTGGTTAAATTTTATAACAAAATGGAAAATATTCAAAGGGATTTTCTTTGGTCTATCCTTGAGGGTCGAAAGAGATATCCCCTTGTGGCTTGAGATAATGTCTGTCTTCCAAAGTGCTATTGGGGCCTAGGAATTAGGAAATTAAAGCTTCTTAATAAGTCTCTTCTAGCTTAAAAAATTTGGCACATCTTTAATAGTATAGGGGAACAAAGAGATATCTTTGCTATTAAGTATGTTAGAAGACCTACTATTTAGTTCTTGCTCAATAATGAAGACATCTTGAATGGGTCTATCATTTGGAATAGAATCCTTAAGGCAAGGGACTTGGCCAAAGCTAAAACTAAGTGGAAAGTGGGTAATGGTGAGGACATTCTATTTTGGCATGATAATTGGTTGATTCAAGGCCCCCTTATAAATAATCCTATCTTTGAAACTAGTCAAATATTTTATTAGGCAATTTGGTTTAAAAGTTAGTGATTATAGAACTCACCAATGTTGGAGAGACATGTCTCTCATTTCAAATGACCTCAAGCCAGTTATGATAATGTTGAACTCTATTATTCTTAATAACAAGAGGGATGAGTTAATATGGGGAGGCAACCCAAATTGTTGTTACTTGGTGGCATTAGGATATAACTCTCTTTGGAGCTTGAATGAGAAGCCCCCTTGGGCTAAAGCCTGGGTACCTAGTCTAACCCCAAAGATTAATATTTTTTTCTAGCTGGCTTTACAAGACAAAACTCTTACCCAAGATAATTTAATAAAAAGAAGACATTATATGCCTAATAGATGCACATTGTGTAAAAATCAAATGGAAACAACTAATCATACATGTTTATCCGTTGTCTTTACTCAACTGAGGTTTGGGATAGCTTAACCAAGAATCTTGGGGTAAGTTGGTGCAAGCCAAGTAATGTACTAGATTTCTTTTGTTAATGGAATAATACATTTAAAGGTATAGATTTGTAGGATTTAAGTACCTAGACTTTGCTTCATTTCTATTGGGGAGTCTGGAAGGAAAGAAACAATAGAATCTTTAGAGATAGAGAGGAACTTTCTTTTGTTCTGGTAGAAAAAAATTATAGAAGCATGAAGGAAAATTACCAAGTTAGAAAGGGGGAGCTATTAAAAATGGTGGCAATAAGAAAAAGAAAGATAAAGACAGGAGGACTAAAAGATAGGAGGTGAAATGGCTACTCCCTTCGGAGGGATGGCATAAAGCAAATTTTGATGGTGCGGCAAAAGGAAACCCCAAACCTTTGGGTTGTGGAGGTATCATTAGAAATAGCTATGGCGGAGGGGTGGAAGCTTTTTCTCATCCTTTGGATTATCAGACAAACCATTATGCAAAATCCAGTGTTGCATGGCACATGGTGAAATTAGCTTTGGACGTGGGAGTTTAAAAAATATGGTTGGAGGGGGATTCAAATAACATCATAAGGTGTATTAAAGGGGTCACCCAACCATCATGGTCCATAGCTAATATTATTGAAGAGAATCACTCCTTTCTTGGTAAATTTCAAAGTGTCCACATCACCCATGAATTCAGGGAGGCAAATTCTATGGTAGACTAGTTTGCCAATGAAGTAGTCAGGCAAGATAGGGAGATGATTTGGAATTCTAATGGGAATATCCCAGAAGAAGCGATAAGCCTTATTGAGTTGGTCAAAGGGAGGTACGGTGGATATATAATTGTTATAATGGTATTTAATGAGAGTTGAGGTTTGAGTAATTATAATTATGGTGCTTACAAAAAAAGTAGTTAGATGAGGTTATCAGTGTCAAATAGACATGTTTCTTGGGTCAATTTTTTTCTCTTTCTTTACCACTTTTGGGGAAAGGAAAGTCATTTTGGCAATTATCAAAGAGGTGGCCATCAGGGTTTTTAGAGGTTGGAGAAGGGGTATTAGAGGTTAGAGTTTATGAGAATAGTTAGTGTCAAAGATTCAGAAATGGTAGGGGAAATAAGTAGTAAGGAACCTGTTGGTGAAGTAGAAAAATGGAAGCAAAGGACTAAAGTCTGGGATAAGCTAGAGAAGGGTGGTATAGCCAACTATATTACTAAACTTCATGGCTTTGACATTGCGATCACTAATAGCATGGTTGATTCATGGAAGGATGGGAGGGTTAAAGTGGATGGGGTTTTGTTTTAGGTCACCAAGGAAGTCATTGCTGTTGTAACTAAAATTCTGGCAGAGGGGCTAAAATTTTATAGAGATAAGAAGGTTCCAGTGAACGATATGAAGGAATTTGCAAAGAATATAGAAAGAAATAAACTAGTAAAGTGTGAAAATTACTATGAAATGGATTCTATCAAGAAGTTATGGAGGTATGTTTAATGGGCCATTATAGAGTATATTTCCTTGGACACTAAAATTGATAGAGTCAGAACACACCATTTTGTTTTACTCAATCACTTTCACTATCGTGTCAAGATTGCATTCCCTTTTTATTTATATACATCAATGTGTAAGAGTATTTCTAGGTATAAGAAGAAACCCTCTATGAATCTGGCCCTACATGAGGGGTTATTGCTTCTAATTTATGAGCATTTCAAGGCTCAGACCATAAGCAAAACCCCTAGTAGGGTGTGGTCACTTCTATGGACACATGAAGCTCTAACTTCTTATCTAATTTGGATAATGTCCAAAGTATTAGTTCAGAGGGTGAAGAGAACATTATGCCTAGAAAGAAGGCCAAGGATTTAGAAAAGAAATCACCCTCATCAATCAAAACCATGAGCAGGAAGAGCCCTAGAGGACATGAGTCTAAATCATTAGGCCAGGGAGATGAAGAGTATAATGAGGAAGGGTAAGATATGAAAATTGATGAAGAGGTTGAAGAGGAGGTGGAAACTAAGATAGTGGAGCCAGTAGCTAAAAGAAAAAGGAGGTCTAAAGAGAAGGAAGCATACGAGACTTTGGATTCTAGGTCAGAGCTCTCTGCCATTCCTCTTTCCCCTATTCATCCTCAGGAACAGGACAAGGAGAAGAAAGATGGTGAGGAAGGAGAGGTGGTAGTTAAGGATAGATGCATGGCTTGGAGAAACTTTAATGATAGAACTTCCAAAATGGGTATAATAAGAGAGGCTATGAAACCTCAAATTTTAGAAGAAAAATAGGATCATCTCTAGTTGGAGGATCTCATTGATCCATCAATGGTGGCCATTATGGATAATGCAAGGGTGACTTGCATGAATTTGCTAAATAATGCTAGAAATAACATGATTGACAATTTTAGGTCAATCAAATGGCTTTACCATGAGTTGGAGTTCAAAGAAAAAATAGGCCAGCTGGAAAACAAAAGGAAGATGCCAGATTGTGGTAATTTGAATGAACAGAGGGATCGAATTAGGTTGTCTAAGAAGAGAATTCAAAATTTGGAGAATTGTAATCATAATCTAACTAACTAGATGATATCCATTCTAACTTCTATCAATGATAATATCTTGTCCCTTACTGGTATGCTAAGAGATAGAGGTCTTCTAGATGAGAATGAGGAAAAGGATAGAATGGAAGAGGATGTGATGACTAACATTACCTTTAGCAGCATGGAGTGGGATGGTTAGAAGAAGTAGGAATAGATGGCTGAGGAGATTAACAACTCCTATGAAGTAGCAGAAACGATGCAGGAGCTTGAGAGAAAGACAGAGGAATAACTTTGGGTTTTCTTTTCCTATCTTTTGGATTGTTAGTTTTTTGTAGTTTTTTGGCTAGTTGGTTTGTCTGTCTATTGTATTGGCCTTTTGGTTGGCCTTTGTTTTCTAGCTAGGCTTTAACTGCTTATTATCAGCCTTTTGTTTTTTGTCTATCTTTTGAATTGGCCCTTTGGTTGGCCTTCTTTTTCTAGCTGGGCTTTAACTGCTTATTATCAGCCTTATGATATGTTTTAACTCTTGGGTTTTAGGATCCCTAAAAAACCTATTTTTCTTATCAAAAATATAAAGTCATTAATCAATCAAATCACCTACCAAATAAAAAAGGACCTAAATCAACTTTAAAAAGAGAAAAAACAATTCACAAGATCATAAAATGAAACAAAAGAAAAAAGAAAAAAGGAAAAGAAAAAAGTTGAAAATAAATGGAACATTTATTATATCAATAAAGCCATGTATCCTCACAAAAGTGAAAATCCTACTTTTTACATTTATAAGAATTGAAAAAATCCTCTTTTATCCTCACTAACTAAGTATATTGGACTCTTCCTCTTGGTTAGGAGTATTTACAGTTTCATCATTACCCTCCACTCAAAAGTGAAATCTTGATCTTTACCATAACCCCTTTTGAAATCCTATAAATAGGAGGGAAATTCAAGAGCAAAGGGACCCAATTTTGATGCATCTTCACTATAAGAATATTTAGAGTTATCATGTTAGAATGTTAGCATTTTTACTATACCAAATCCATGTCATTCTAGTATCTTTCTAGCATTTTTATGTGGTTCATTTGAGATCATTTAGCACTTTCATAGCTTATTGGATGCATATATCATAGCATTCTAGGCTTATTATACTCATAATCTACATTCTCACATAGATCTTGCATAGACATTTGTAGATCTGCATTCATAGCATACTCCCAGTCTAGAACTATAACTAAGATGTTGGTCTGAGAGAAATCTTAGTAGTTATAGTTAGGGAAACATGGGATGTTCGTAGAGTCTCAATTTGATAATGATTTGCTGGGTCTAGATTAGTTCATTGTCATTCTATTCGCACTCTGCTCTAAGGTCTCATGAAACACGGTTCCACTATGTACAACTTTGTTAGGAGTTTTTCTCTACATCACTTGTTAGAATGATTCAACACCATGATCCTTTAGTTAGCACTCTATTGCTAGATGGCATATCTTCTCTTTCATGGTGTGTACTTGATCCTTCTAATCAAATATGTCTCCTCTATCCTCTCTCGACTTTCCTCTATTCTCTCTAACTCATTCTACAATTCATAACATTATCACAACCTCCATAGCCACCATGAATGCTCTCTCTACATTTAGCATTCATCTCTCTTTCATCTCCTTCTCTTCCTTTACACCTTATAAACTATTTAGGGTTTGTCTCCTTAAGTAAACATAAGTTGGCTAGCATTAGGTTAAAATCAAGGGTTGAGGTTGATCCATTTTGTCACTTAGAACATCTGTCAATTTGATTAGTTGTATGTACTTCATAGGGATTTATAACATACATCTATATACATATTCTATAACCATAAATAAATAAATAAATTAAGTCGGGCAAAAAATGGTTTATATAGATGTTTATGCCATTACAAACAATTATGTCCAAAATTTTTCACTTGGAAATTGAAGTCTTTGATGCTCAACATTCACTATATCTTCAATGTTGTAACTTAGTTCTTGAATGAATTGACATACTTTGTTTACTTGTCTCATGAGTGACTTGGCACTAACTATCTTTTTGACACATACTAGTGCTCGACATTAACTATGTATATTACTCTGCATGTATTGTTTGGAAACTTAAGTTTGACATGCTTTGATCACTCGACTCACACTAATTTCTTGGCTTGCTCTGATCACTCAGCTTGCACTTTAATTCTACTGAGTAATGACTAAGTGTTTTGTCACTTCTTTTTTAAAACCAATATGAGATTAACAATCTCCCCCTTTGGAAAAAACATGTTGTCATGCATATACAATCCTTATTATGAGCATAACTTAGATAATATATATCTATGACTCGGTTCTTATACAAAATTTCAAAACTTCAAAATTTTGCAAAATGGATGACTTACTATCATAGCTAATTACTCCATTACTCCCCTAATTAAATGTTTCCTTTCTATATCTGAATCTAATACTTCTACTAAGTATATTTGTTTTACCCTATTTCTGCATAATTATGCCCCTTTTCTTTACTTTCTATATAAGTACTCCCCTTTTCTTTACTACCCCCCTTGACTTTACTATATCCCCCCTTTTGTTGACACTTATGTCATGGGTGGTACTTTGATAGTGTGTTTATCCATAAATAATTTTTGGGTTTCCATTATGACTTGTAATGCTACATCCCAATTTTTACACACTACCTCTAAGGATTGATACTAAATTTCTAGGTTGACACCAAGGTTAACTAGGACATCATGAGTGGAAAGATGGGAATCTTTCTTAATCAATGTCTCAACATAGGCTAGTTCCTTATACAAGACTTCATTGTGTAGGGTCAACATGGATTGGATGTTGATAAAGGAAGCTTGAATGTTAGCATCTTGTCCTTTTAGCTCGACAAGCCTACCTTGAGTGGATAAAAATCTTTGAAAATGTGACTGACTTTGACCAAAAGATAGTTTAAGGTATTACCTATAGTCTTTAGATCTCCCTCTAGTTGGTCAACATGCCTCTGAATCTCATGTGTGAAAATATTCACATCATACAACTTAGTGTAAAGAGAGAAAATGCTCTCCAATACCTTCTTCACACTCTCCATCTTGGTTGCTAAATCAACCTATCATAGTGAAATGACACTAGATATTTGTTTAAGTACCTCAGTGTGAAATTTTCTTTTAGACCATTCTAATAGTTTAGTATTTAAATCTAGGTCTTTACCACTAATCTTATCAACAATTTGTACCAGTTGCTCAATAATTTATTTATTTTCATTAGTTGTTGGAAGACTAAAAGCATTGAGAAATATATCTTTGATGTCCTGAAGTACTTTCTTCTACTTATGCTTCCTTCCTAACAACTCTTGTTGTTTCTTCCTTTGTAGAGCTTCCTATAGAATTCTCATCTACTCAATGGTGACTATGTTAAGATCAAACTTGGGTAGTTCAATCACCTCATCTAGGCTTATATCTCCAAAAGATATTTCTTCTAAGCTCCTAGATGTTTTTGCACTTGGTCTTGATATTTGAAATGGTATGACATGAGTGCTCGATCTTTGAAGAACTGTACTATTAGTAGGAGTAAAAGAAACTGGTAAGGTAACTAGAGTCTGTATGGAAATTTTTTCCTCTAGGGTAGAAGTCACCTTCAATTCTTTAGACTTATCATCTTTTCTCACTTCCTATTGCACTTCACCTTGAGTTTGTGGAGTAGGTGTAGGACTAGATTCCTAACCTAGTTTAACTCCAGTTCTATCATTCTCAACTATAACTAAGGATTTCTTAGTTGAAGTGGGTGGCACTAGAGATAATGCTACTTGTGTTGCAGAAATAACACTTAGTTGTTTAGTGCTAATACTTTAATCTCATGCCTTCTTGGTCTCTATAGTTGGAAGGGGCATATTAGATGTATTAATTTGTTTCTCCACAGTTGCTACCACTTCTACCTTTTCAATTTCATTTGTTCTCACCAATACAAGATTTGTGCATAACTGTGCTTTCATGATGGAATCCTTCAATATCTTCTTCAAATCATCATTAGTCAAAGGATTAATGTTTTAAGTAGAATTATCAGGAACCTCCTTTATTTGTATTGAGTATTGTTGAATCACTTGTTCTACATGTGGAGGACTATCATTTGGCACTTGTACATCTTGTTTCTCTTCTTCAACTATAGCCTCTTTTGTTCCTACTTCCTTAGTGCCTCCCACAATATCATCCTTTACTGATACCTCTTGTATTGTTTCTTTTGTCTCTTGTTAAACTTTCTTAGGGTCTTGCATTTCTTTCTTACCTTTCTCTTTTATTGTAGGAGTGAATAACCCATAAATAGATCTCCAAATAGTTGTGCTTTTGGTTACCACATCCTCAATCTGCTTATTTAGTATATGGAAATCTCTATATTTAGTGGCAAATTTAGAATTGTGCTTTTCCATAGCCTTGGTAATCTTCCTCTTATCCAATTCTGGCATTACTTGGGCTAAAGTGTATTCCCTAATTTATCTCTCTATTTGCAAATTGTATTTCCATTTTTTCTCAACTCGGTCATATAGACTCTTAGGTAGGGAGTTGGAAATCTAAATAGGAGTTTATTTGAATGTGACCATCATCACATATATGGCTTCCTCAACAATATTTTGTATAACTTTTCCTAACTTATCAAAATCAATGTGTGCAAAACCAAATAAATTTGCATTTGATTTAACATTATCACAAAAATTATCTAAGTTAGAGGAGGGATTGTGGCTTACCACCTTGAATTGACTCATTTCATCAGATTATGTTTTCTACTCATCTGACTCAGCTATTGGAGTGTATTTTCTCCTCACATATGTCTTCTTTGTAGGTTGGCTCAGCTATGATGACGTAATAGTCCTCTTTTCTTTTGGTTTCTTAGAAACCTTCACTTGCTTCATGGCTACCCTTGTGCTAGACCTAGTAGCAAGTATTACTAGATTCTATTGTGAAGTTTTCACAAGCTTCTTCTTGGGTTTCTCCACTTCAGGATCCTTAGCCTTTCTCTTATTCTTCTCAGCTAGTTTTGGTGCTTCCTTGAATTCTTCTTCCTCATCACCTTCTTCATTTACTTCCTCATCTTCTCCTTGTCCTTGAGTGAGTGCCAAAGGGGCTTGGACTTGTTCATCCTCTTCATCATCTTCATCTTCCTCTTCTTCTCCCCCTTCACCAATTCTCTCCTTCAGCTTCTTAACAAGTTTGTTCTTCTTTCTTACTACAAAAGTTGTTTTCAAGCCAATTATAATTCTAGATTTGGCTTCCTCATAGTTTCCAAATGAGGTGGCACTTTTATCTATTTCTTCTACCAGTAGAGTTGTGATAGCTATGGATGGCTCATCTACATTGATATCATATGGCAAGGGCTTAAGCCATCTGACCCTAGAAATAACTAGCTACACATATATATAATCTACATCAACTAAGAAGAAAACATCACTAAAATGTTTCTCCACTATTGACACAAGAATCCTTAGTCTATGTTTCATGGATTTCTTAAAATTTTCAAAATAACTAGTCATTACTAACTCAAATTTATCTCCAAGTTGTCTTATGAATTCTACAATCTAAATTGTAATAGACCTAGTGGTTTTCCAAGAAACTTTTCTAATGTAGGAAATGTGTTCTACATATAAAAGAATATAAAAACTAGTAAAGAGCCAAATTTACAAGATGCACTATTTTTTGCCTTATGGCCTCCAAGTTTTTAGATAGTTTCTGAAGTTGTAACTCGGCAAGGTCATAGGTATGATCTCTCTTCACTATTTTGTATTCCAAATCTACAACCATGTAGGATACATTGTTCAGTCTACTAGATTGAAAGAACCTATGAGCTCTCACTCTCATAGAAAAGGAAATTAGGGGGTTTGAGATAGAATCTATAGACATTCCCCTCTTGTTCCATACTGCACCTATGTTCTTCTCAATTATCTCCTTTGAATCACTTTGCATGTTATTAGGTCTGTCTAGGGTATGTTACCTTGTCACTCAGTTGATGATCATTTTGGTGATATTAATAGGTCCATTTTCCAACCATATGAAGTCATAATGTATTCTACTAAGCACAAGCTTTATCCATTCAATCTTGAATATATTAGGGAAATCTAGGGCATGGGTCAACCCTTTGTTTTCTACAATTTTTTTCTCTTCCCTTAAGATTCCATCATCAAAAATTTGACTATACAAATCACTTATCTCCATGTCTCCTATACTTCCAACTTTGCAAGTATAACAATACTTAACATCTTGAATCATAAGAACTTTTGATGGTATCATCAATAATGCACTAGATGGGTCTCCTTTGTAAGCTATTTTAGGTATTTCTAGGAAATATGGTTGTCTTACATCATTACTAATTAGTTGCACATTAAAAAATTCCTTTCCCTCTTTTGTAACACTCACAGAAGAGCTAGCTGCCATATTTGATACTTAGGGTTCACAAAAATTAAAACAACAAAACTCAACACCAATTAAATACCTTTCAAACCTGATGAATATGTTGATTTGTACTTGAATTTGGTTCACAAATAAAAGAACATCCTATTGCAATTTTCCTTCATGCTCTTCATGAAAATGAGTTGAGAAATGACTATACAACCCTTAGAATTTTGTAATAAATGCTTGATGCTTACACACCTAAAAGCTTGGTCATCATAGAGTTTCCAACTCACTTAGAACACACATAATTCCACTATGCTCAATTTGCATAGAAAACTTGGCCAATACTACCATGCATTCTTTATTTGATAACAACTAAAATTCCATTCATACTCGATAGTAACTGTGAAACCTTTCATGCTAGACAACAACATGAAAACTAACAAAACTATATATTTTTTCTAGGTTCTAACCAATACATTGCATCTTAATTCATGCATATATTATCTTTTTGGAACTTAGACTCTTGGAACTTGTTGGTGTTTTTCAACTATTGAACAAAAAAAGCTCAATACCAAGATAATAATACTCACAAATATATGGACTAGATACTTCCCATTAACAATTATGTATGCATATTATTTGGATCCAACTTTAACAAACCAAGACTAGTTTTCTACTCTCTAGGCTCTGCAGAACCAAGGTGGGTATACCTAGGGGATGATTCAAATGAGTGTTGTTGTATGAGAATCCTATTAGTTTCATTTTGATTCTCATCTTCTATCTCTAACATATACATAGTTTATCCATTCCTTGACATTTTTAGATGATATACATCCCTTATAAATAGATTTGGTCACAGTTCTTCTCAGATTTGCAAATATTTTCAGCAATAGTAGCTAACTAAGGCTAAGAGGTTACATGCAAACAAGTGTTGACCATCTTTGAAACTCTTCAAATAGTAAAATAAAATTGATTTTGATTTTAAGCTTGGTGCTTATTCATAATCTATCTATTTGTAGACTAGATTCACTAGATCAATGCCTTTTCCATTGGGATTCAAAGTATACTTCAATTTATAGATCTAATTGATTGCATTACAACCAATACTATTAGAAATTCTTACTGGAATTCATTCTTATAGACATCCTTTCTATTATCATAGCAACCCTATCAAATTCAATAAATAATTTACTTAATTCATTGAATCAATAGCAATAATGAATTGACATACAATCTAAGTGAATTGCATTCAACTAGACAAGCTTTGCTCACATAATATTAGAATAACTAGGTAATAACAATGGAGACAAAATTCAGCAAAAACAGATATGAGGACAGTTCAATTTTTTATTAATCTCTTTTGAAGATTTATATACAATTGTAATAAAACTTAGAATGACTCCAAAAAAGACATTAGACCCTTGTAACATCAATATATTCCCAAGTATTTGTAGAGAGAATACATCATAAGTTTTACACCCATAAACTAGACCCAGCCATACTCAATATAAACTAAAATTGTATTAGAAATTAGACCTTTTCTCTAGCCCTAGAATCTCACTTATATAGAGTGAGATGCAACAAGCTTCAGGCTTAGAGAACTGATAGTTGTCCTATAGACAAAAGATTTTTTACAAGTGTTTTCTATCACAAAAGACAAAAAGGTGTGTAACAGAAAAACTTTTACATCAAAATATTCTTTTGGGCTAACCACTTTTCTATTACACTTCCAAAATTGCAAAATCAATGATTTCTTATCTTGTTATTCTAATTCTTTGGAGTACGTGACTATCAAGCTTGAAAGTGATGTATCCTATTCTATTACCTACAAGCTCACCTCAACTTGAGGTTTCTCGCTATCTTCATAATGAACTGTTAAGGTAACAGTTACCTCTACATCTTCCTCTACCCCATCATCTTCTGGCATCTATTTTTTAGACATAAATTTCTCTTTCCACTCATTGAAAGTAGTGTCATCAGGCCAATAAAATTTTATGATTTCTCTCTATACTTTTATCGCAAAATTCTCAACTGCTTCTATTTCAATGAGGTCCTTTCTGATAGCATTGTAAAACAATTTTACTTTGACTAGTTCTTCATTGATCATTGCCCATATTATATGCCCTTTTTCATTTACTACAGTATTCATTCTTTGGCATAATATTTCATCTAATTCCTTTTTCCATTCCTCTTTTTCCTTTATTTCATCAACCTTTTTAAGAGCACTAGGAAAAAGATCAAACTTTTCAGCTATGTATTTGGAGAAGCAAATTATTATTCTCTTCTGAATAGAAAGTCATTTATTATCAAAATCCTCTAGCCTATTAAGTAGAACAAAAATATTTTCTATTTGGTGACATGGTAAATCGATGATAGATATGCACATAGTAGTAATGTCATTATTTCTTTCACTCCACTTCTATATAATGGGTCTCAATTTATTCTCATATCCTTTTATTTCATCCCATATAACTACAATTCTTGCTAAGTGATCATAAAATGTTGGACACTCAATTCTATCTACCAAGTACATAACAGCTAGCCTAAGTTTTTCTTCATATTGATTATTTAATTCTATATGCATTTCCCATAATTTGTCTCTTTCCTCTTCAAATTCTTCTATAGTATAGAACTCAGGCCTTTGTGGGGTGTATGGTATTTCAACAATAGGAGTTGACTTAAATGGTTCAACTGGTGGCTGAGGATACACAATTCTTGGCTTGTTGGATTCTCCCATCTTTCTCTTCCCAAGTTGCTTATCCATTTGAGATATTTTATTTTCTAGTAATTGTATCTATTTTCCCCTTTCCTCATAAGCCTTCAGTACTTCTTCAAATTTGGCATTGAGTTCTAAGAACCTATCTTGTTCTTTTCTAAACACCATATCCCCAAACTCTAGTATTTCTTTAGCCATTCTAGTGATTTTTTGACTACTCACTTCATTAGCCCTATATACTGTGAGAGTTATGGTCAGTATGTTCTACATTAGAAAATTCTTGTATTCTGGTCTTGTCTCTTCTTTCCATTGACCAAATAACTAGGGCTTGATGATCATTACTGAATTTGATTCCCCTATGTGCTTGTAGAATTTCTTCTTCTATCTTATACTACAAATTCTTCTCCTTTCTAATTGAATAAAAAATCATAGCATTAGCTATGTCCCACTCTGACAAAATTAGAACTCCTGAATCCCTAACTAGTTGCCTCCTGGCCTCAGGTGTTAATTCACTCAAAAATTTGGATTTCACCTCTTTCTCAATATTAGAACCTGGTTAGCTAAGTTGTTATGCCTTTTTTTTCTTACACACTTTCTCAAAATTTTCAATATTCCTTCTCCAGAAAAACTATGCAAAAGCCCTAGATTTAACAAAATTTTCATCATTTTTGAATTTTTGTGAGGCTTGAGAAATAACTGGATCTATCTCCTTACCTCAATAGTCAATAACTATGAGGTCCAAGGAGGGCATAGGAGGCTCTTGAGGCACTCCTCTTTCCATATCTATAAAAGTAACAATTATATCTCTTTCCCCACCCATCTATCTTAACTATTCTCTCAAAGATGCCTCATCCTCTATTCGGATTGGGGATTGAGTTGGTGAATACTCTTCCAATCAAGAAGAGGACTCTTGTTCCAGCTTCTATCTTTTTGGTGCACTAGTTGCAGGTGGGCTTTCTGGCCTTGGCCTTCTGTGAGGGGGAACCTATTGTATGTTTTGAACTACAATGTACCATGCCCTCTTCTACAATGTGTACTACCCTGGAGCAACAATCATCCTGCTATCAGGATAGGCTTTAACATATGTAGCCTTCTTCTCATTTATGGTTTTTATCATTTTAGAAAAATTATTCATTAATACATGCATTTTGGCCCCCCAATATTTGTTATCTTTTAAAGGATTATAATTAGGGTCAAAAGCATTAATGAATTCCAAAAATTTACTGAACACTATCCACTTTTCTTTTCTAACCTCTTGCTCTTGTAATGAGAAGATATTCCTAATAATATCCTCAGGGAAATATACTTGTTGTGTAATACTTTTGGCTTTTCTCCTTTCTCTCAAAAGATCATAAAATCCCTTTGGATCAATATACCTTGCATCAGATTCTACCATATTGAATCCATCCAAAAACAAATTGAGGTGCCTCCATCCCTTCTTTACAAAAACAAAATCATGTGCCAGAGTGACAATCAAGAAGAAAGTACCTTTACCTTTACCAATCATGTATCTTTCTTCAATAGTTTTGATTTGCCACAGTAATTCTACTATCCCTATCTTCAAAGGCACATGAAAAGGTAGGACATGAAGTTTTCCCAAAAAACCATACACTCTAATCACTGTAGAAACATTATATGGGATTATATCATCCCAATTGTGACTAACCAAGAGTCCTTTTGCATGATCTTTAGGTCTGATCAACTCTAATAGCGACTGTGGGATTCTAGGGCTATCACCTCTCAAAAGAAATCTAAGCCTAGATGCAAAATATCTATCAAGTCTCACATAACTGGCATTCCTAGCTTCTTAGGTCATGTGAACACTCCATAACTAGACTGGTAACTTTTCACTATCTTTTGTTAACTCCAGTTCCATCCATTTATAGAAAAAGGTAACTCCTTTATAAATACATATGTGCATAAACAAGGAGTACCAGAAAAAGGGTATATTTACCTTTTCTTGTGATATCCCCACAAAACCATTATGAATTTCTTATGCAAGGAAAGTGGCAAAATCTAGAATACTACTCATTCCAAACTATAATGTTTGAGCCATAATAAGAACAAAAGAGCCCTAGATGTATTCCTCCTCATCTATCCCAAAAATTTTGCAGAGGGTGAAGTACAAAGCTCGAGCCCTAGGATTGAATTATTTTTTGATCAATGGCTCTAGGGTAGTGGATGTGACCAAGGGTAATGTACCAATTTTGGAAAAATGCTTTTATAGAGGCCCTGCTCTTAGATACATTCTCTGTGCATCATACCTTACTTGGAGGTCATCCATATCAATAAGCTCATGCACAACATGGTTAGGGTTGAGGTTGAAAACCTCACTAATCAATTTAGGAGAAACCCTAAAGAGATTTTCTCCAGTATAATTCTTCACAACCCTAGTAATATGATCATACTTTTTAGCCAAGTCAGCCAGTAGATCACTGTCAAAGAAAACCCCAGGGATTACTAATTTCCCAATATCAAATTCCCAAACATTGCTCATAGGGGTTTCTAGGTTTCTCTCAACAAACTATTTTTTAAATAATTCTAATCCTCCCATAGAAACCTGGGTGTCTCTTACCCAATTAGCCCTACCATAGAAACCCTCAACTACAATCAACCTAGGGTTCTTTGGGATAATCTCTCTTCCCTTAGTTATTTTATTTATATATAGGGGAAATCGTTCAAGAAAATCATCATGCACAGACCCCTTAAGATAATCAGTATGACTAGAGAATTCCTTTTGTGGAGGCATCTTTTGAAAATTTTAACTTCACACAATGCTAATTTCTTGATTTTCAATGGTTAAAAATCACGTACCTTCTAAATTGTCCTTCTTTTTCTTTGTAATTTGTTGTAATTTTGCTGAATACTTTGCAAAATTTGTGCCCTGGCTCTAAAAACCCTTGTGCTCTGATAACTTGTCATGTTTATGTGATTCAATAATGGTGAACTTGTGAATTATACCAGGGCATTAAAATCACACGAACGAGTTCTGAGGCATATTAATTCCCTTTAGCCATTAATTTTGTGTCATGCTTCAAATTTTTATTTCATCCATCAATCTCACAACATCAAACGACTTTGTTTTAAAAGGAAAACAACTTTAAAGCTTTTTAATATCATGGCCATGTGTCAAATAGGTGCTTCCCTACTCTAGTTAAACTCCTCTCACTTTCATGAAGTGGTGAAGTGCTCGCCATTGATCTTCCTTAGATCGACGACATAAAGATATGACATCAAGAAAAAGTCCACTATCTTCTCTCGACCAATGATATCACTAGAAAATCAAATGTGTTCTGACAAGTCTGACAGTGGTACAAACTGCAATATTAACTCTTAGAATTTCCATGCCCATGACATCATCATTTTTGACTAGGAATATACATGTTATGTTCCACCAATGAATGCACTCCAATTCATCAAATCTTTACAACCTAGCATGACTCAACTACCTTCTTAAAGTCTGGTCCCAATGTGCCACGTAGTGTATTGGTGCTTGCTCGCATTACTTAAAGTTTAGTTATTTCCATAATGTAGGTAAGCACTTTCCGTTGACATCACTAAGATCAACGGTGAATCAAAATCTTTTCTTTTTAGGACCTAGTTAGCCAAACCAACCAATGAAATACTTCCCTTATGCTCCAACTCATCTGACAACTACCACAAAAGAAATGTCATTACTATCTTCTGAAAAGGTGGGTTCATGACATCATTATGTGCCGCATGGCACATTGGTGCTTCCTCACATTATGTAACTATCATGCATTTTCTTATAGTAGGGAAGTGCTCTCTGTCAATCTTACCAAGATCGATGATGCATCACAATTAAATGCAAAGTAATAACTTCATTAAATGAGCCAACCAATAACATTGCAAAAAATTTCAGTGTGCATTGATTGGCACTGACAACTCTACAAAAAGGGTCTGACAAATTCTGACAAGCTATAGACTTTGTAGCACACTAAACTTCCATCGTCAGCAAGGGCTATGTGGTGCAAAGGTGCTTGCCCACTTTGGTTAAATACCTTGCATTTTCTTATAGCAGGGATGCAGCTTCCATCAATTTTATTGAGATTAATGGTTAATCAAAAAGGCTACTATAGTTAAGACTTTTAAATAAAACATTCAAAATAATAACTGTGATTAAAAGTAAGGTTAGCAAAGGTTTATCATGTAAATTTATAAAGTAATCCTTGTGACATGAAACTTTAGGGTAAGTTTGTCCTGCCTGAATTCTTTTTGAAATATTATTTTTAGAAAATTTCAAGGGCTAGGGCAAAAAAAAAAAAAAAAGGCTTTAGGGTTTTTCATAAATCTTACCCGAGGTCTTGACCTAATTTTAAGATTTTAAAATACACATTTAGGGTTTTTCATTGCTGAATGCAAAAAAACTAGAATGGTGAAAAACCAGGCCAACAGAATTAATGTAAAATATATCATTGAAATATCAATCCCACACATACCTTTTGATTTCCTAGTTGGGGGTGATGTGATCACTTAATCCATTGGATGAAGTGACCTCATTTGAACTTGATGTACTACAATCTTCCTTCTTCTTTCATGTCTTGTTCATCTGCACCTTGAACTTCTCAACATTGACCTTTTCTTTGCCTTTATAGTTTCCATTACTTGGTGTTGGTGATCTAGTTGGACAATTTCTACTGATATGACCAATCTTCAAATAGCTAAAGCATGTAGTCTCACTTAACCATCTATTGTAGTTTCCTCTAAAATGTTTTCTAATGCAATTCTAAGGAACATGTCCTTACTCTCAGCAATAGTGACAACTGTATCTTGTGTTGCAATCCCAATTGAAGGATTTTTCATTTTGTTGTAACTCTGTTTGCTTGTTTGATATCTAATTGGCATTAGACCTACATTCATATGCTTTATGTTGATACTTCTAAAAATTGTGGCAATATCCCTCAAATATCTATGTGTTTAAGGTATTGGTCCTACATTCATGTGCCTAATCTCCTTGCTTTTTGCACTTATGATAGCAACCCTCAAATTTTTTCTTAGGTTTTTGATTTGCATTGTTGCTCCTAGAAATATTTGTTGTATGACCTAACTTTCCACAATTATGACAAGTGTGTTTGCAGTTCTTACCTTTTTTTTGTTTCTTTGTTCACCACTTTTAAATGATTCTCCTTCCTCGATACTCGTGTATCCCAATCCAACAATATCATTGTTAGATCTAGGAGATCTCGTCATTTCTTAAAGTATTCGATGGCTTCACTAGGTTTCTTGAAACTTTTAGCGAATTCCTTTTCTTTTCTCAATTTATTCCTTAGTTGTTCATTTTTTATGTTTAGGGTTATGATCTCAATGTCCTTTCCATTTAATTCATGATTTGCAATCATCAATTGATTCATTGTATCCAATTGCATGTTAGCAATCTCTTGCGCATGTAGTGTCTTCTCTTGCAGTTTGTTTGTTAGTGTTCTTTTATCATCTTCAATCATGACTTTCTCTTCCTCAACTTTCTTTCTCTTCTTGGCTAACCCACATAGAAATACTTATTGGACTTCTTGTTCTATCTTAAGATTTTTGACCTCTTTACTTAGGGTGCCATTCTTTTCCATCAAATCTACAACTATTGCATCAAACTCACTTGACTTTCCATTTGTAAAAAATTTAATAGTTTCTTCCTCTTGGTAATGAGTGTCATTTTTCTCAATAGCTATCTCTTTCCTTCTCCTCAATGAACACTATAGTTCTTCTCTTGCTTCCATGAGTTGGTGTAGGGAAAGTTAGATTTCAATATTCTAGTTCTCAATAGTCTTTCCCAACTTTTAGAGTTCCATCTTCAAGATCTTTCCTCAAAGCTACAAAGCTTTTCTTTCCAAAGAATTAGGCTCTGATACCAATTTTTGGAAATAACAATGGGAAAGTAAACTATAAGAGGGGGGGAGGTGAATTAGTACTTCAGAATTTTAACCATAAAACATTCACCACACATCCATCTCACAATTTAGTGTGTAAACTAAAATAGATAAGTACACATGTTCATCCATAGCATGAAACAAAAAACACATAACACAATAAATTTGTTACCTATAAACCCTCCAATGAGAAGGTAAAATTGGGGTGGGGATGACACCCACAAATCTTCAGTACTGCAACTGTAAAGTGTAACCAATTAAGGTTACAAGAAGTTTGACCATAAACTATGATCTACTCTATGAAAGGTTTTCCCTATTAAAGGCTTACAAAGACTATTAGGTCTCACCCTATTAAAGGATTTGAACACCCTGCTAAAAGTGTGTCTTGTTAAAGGACTTAAACTTGCAATAAAACAAGCACTCAGTTAAGAGATTTACACAAGCCTATTAAGACTACTATGTTAGGAGATTGTTTTTGCATCACTTGTTATAATGATTCAACACCATGATCCTTCGCTTAGCACTTAGTTGCTAGATGTCAGATCTTCTCTTTTTTAGTGTGTACTTGATCCTTTTGATCAGATATGTCTCTATTGTCCTCTCTCTTCTTTCCTCTATTCTCTCTAATTGATTCTACAATTCATAACATTATCACAACCTCCATATCCACCATGAATGCTCTCTCTACATTTAGCAATCATCTCTCTTGTGTCTCCTTCTCTTCCTTTACACCTTACAAACTATTTAAGGTTTGTCTCCTTAAGTAAACACAAGTTGGCTAGGGTTAGGTTAGAATCAATGAGTGTGGTTGATCCATTTTTTGCTTAGAACATCTCTCAATTTGATTAGTTTCATGTACTGCATAGGGATTTGTAATATACATCTGTATACATCTTCTAGAATCGTAAAAAAATCATTAAGTTGGCCCAAAAATGGTTTACATAGAAGTTTGTGCCATTACAAACAATTATGTCCAAAACTGTTTAATTGGCAATTAAAGTCTCTAATGCTCGACTATATCTTCAACATTGTAACTCAGTTCTTGAATGACTCAACATACTCTATTTAATCAACCCATGGGTGACTCGATAGTAACTATCTTCTCAACACATACTAGTGCTCGACACTGATTGCATATAATACTCGACATGCATTGTTTGGTAACTTATGGTTAGCATGCTATGATCATTCAGCTCACACTAATTTCTCAGCTTTCTCTAATCACTCGGCTTGTACTCTAATTTTTTTGAGTAATGACTAATTGTTTTGTCACTACTTTTTTTCTTTATGCTTAAAATGTTGACCTCTCTCTCATTATTTTTCCTATTGTTCCTACCACTTGGCTTTCCTTTACTTGCATGGACTTCACTTAGAGTGATTTGTCTAAGTTGGTCACCTTTGTCTTTACTTTCACTAGGCTTGTCATCTTTTCTACCCTTATGAGTTAGGATTGCATGTTGATGTGCCTTGCCAGTTGTGCCTCTTTACCAATCATGATCCCTTCACATGTGTTGCCAGAAATGACAACACCTTTGATGACTAAATTTACCAATCTACTTATTAGTTAGTAATCAACACTTAGGCTAAAAATATGTCCCTTTAGCATTGATGGGATCACTTAGTCATTTTAGCACTTTCTACTTCATGTATTCTTAGTCATTTTCTTCCTTCATTGTCTTCCCCTGAGATAGTGCACTTTCATGCTTTGATGTATCTTCTTCTCTCAACTTCTCCCTCTTTGATAAAAATGCCAAAGACAACCATCTTTTCTTGCATGTTTCTTTCTTGACTACTCCCCCAATGTAGTAGTCCCTTGTCCTCATCAATCCACTTTGAGTTTGTTGTGTTTCTTGATCATGGATTGATGCCTACTTAGATTGGCTTAGTTTAGGATGCACAGGGGTAAAACCCCTAACATTTCTCATATATATTCAAATTTATCCTTCTAAAGAGGCTTTGTGATGATATCTACTAGTTTTTCCTTAGTTGGCATATATTCCAACTTGACCTCTTTTTCTTGCACTTGTTCCTTCATAACATAGTACTTGATTGATATGTGCTTGGTCTTCAAGTGCATGACCATATTTTTGGATATATTGATAACACTAGTGTTATCATAGTTGATAACTATTAGTTCCTCCATTTTATCCTGAATTTCTTCAAGAAATTGTTTGAACCAAATAACTAGAGTGCAATTCATAGTTTCAACAACATATTTTGCTTTAATAGTTGACTACAATATGTAGTTTGTCTAGGCAATTGATCTTACTACAAGAAAGAATACACCTCTAGTTGTGCTCTTTTTTTCATCTATGTCTCTCACCCAATCAACATCCACAAAGACATTGAGTTCAAAGTTACCTTTGTGAGGATACCATAGGCCATATTCTTTAATACCCTTTAGATACATGGAGACACTCTTCATAGCTACCATGTGTGATTCCTTTGGGTTGGTCGATAATCTAGCCACTGACCTAATTGCATGTGCTATGTCTAGTCTATTGTGCACTACATACTATAATTTATCGATCATATATTGGTAAAGTGTCTCATTCACCTCTGGGCTTCCATCTTCCATTGATATTTTACAATTAGTCACGATTGGGGTACCTACTGGTTTTGTATCCTCCATAGAAAAAGTTCTAAGTATTTCTCTAACATACATATTCTACCCTATGAAGATACCTTCCTTGGGCTAGGACACTTGAAGTCCAATAAAGAACTTAATTCTTTGATCGTAGACATTTCAAACTCCTTCTTTATAGCTTCAACAAAATTAGTACTCATCTTATCATCTCCACCAAATATGATATCATCTATGAAAATCTTTGTAATCAACAAGCTTGTTTCTATCTCTTGCTTCATGTATAGATTGCAATGATCACTTGTTCTTATGAACCCAATATTTATCAAGTATGAGTGTAGTCTCATTTACCATGCTCATGGTGCCTTTCCAATTCATACATGGCCTTCCTTAGTCTACACACTTCATTCTTTCCTTGTTCATTCTCAAATCCACTAGGTTGCTCAATGTAGACTTCTTCTTTCAGAACTCCATTTAAGAATGTATACTTTACATCCATCTTATACACCTTTAAGTTCTTGTGTTGTAAAAGCTACAAGTGTTCTAAATCCTCCTAGTTTTTCCATTGGTGTGAAGGTTTCTCCATAGTCTATACCTTCTTCTTGTGCATATCCCTTACAAACAAGTCTGGTCTTGTTTCTGACCACTTCTCCATCTTCATTCCTTTTTATTTTTAAACACCCACTTTGTGCCAATGACATTCTTTTCATCTAGTCAAGTGACAAAGGTCCATCTATCATTGTTTAGTATCTAATTAATTTCTTCTTCCATGGCCTTTCTCTAGTCTTCATCCTTCAGAGTCTCCTTTGTAGCTTGGGATCTATGTGTGAGAGAAGACACACCATCTCTCTCACCTTTTTCCTGGATACCACTCTATCATCTTTAACCCCAATGATCTTGTCTTGTAAATAGTGTATTCTCACATATTTAGCTAGCTTTGATTCTCACCAATGTGCTTCTTCTCTCTACTCTTTAGGTATAGCTTCTTCTACTCA
Organism: Cupressus sempervirens; assembly: GCA_028749045.1. Lineage (NCBI taxonomy): Eukaryota > Viridiplantae > Streptophyta > Pinopsida > Cupressales > Cupressaceae > Cupressus > Cupressus sempervirens. Next base: position 395,786,686 of record CM053784.1, on the reverse strand, counting down.
AGTCAGTATAATTTCTTGTATTGGTTCGATTTCAACCAGTACTCTTTGTCTTGTACCACTTAGTGGAATGCACTCAAAATATTTGTAATCTCCTAGTTCCTTTTTTCTATCTTCCTCATTCTTTTCTATGAACTTTACATTGGCATATTCCATAATTTTTTTTTTTCAAATATTCAAATAGTAGTAAGATTTTCTCTTGGTTGAGTATCCCAAGAAGATACCCTCATCATTTTTAGGTTCAAACTTCTCTTGGTATTGATCCCTTTTGATATAACACTTTCTTCCAAACAACATAAAGTAACTAACCAATGGTGCATGGACAAACCATAGTTCATAGTGAGTCTTCTTTGTTTCCTTCTTTACTTGTACCCTATTTAAGGTGTGTACTATTGTTCTTACAACTTCTCTCCAATAGATCTGTGCAACATTTTTTTGGATCATTAACATTGTAACACAATCAATGACAATTATATTTCTTCTTTTAGTCACAACATTCTACTAAGGTGTCCTAAGAGTTGACATTTGCCTCATGGTTATGTGTTCTTTATAGTAGTTATTGAACTCTTGTGAGGTGAACTCACCTCTCCCATTTGATCTCAAGAACTTCA
>CM053784.1:394063578-394443578 GCA_028749045.1 Cupressus sempervirens | reverse complement strand
ACCTACAATATTAGACATTCAACTTTATCTTTAAGTGTAATTTTTGTAAATCTCTATTATAAATCTCTTACTACTATTTTTGTAGATACTATGGACAATTTGAAATATATAATATATGGTATTTGGACTATGTTCTATTTATTTCAGGGTCTTTGGTGTTCAATGTGTCTATTTTAATTGTCCAAGTTTTAACTCTTAAGTTTCTAATTTGGGTTGCTTGCTAGGTTGGTTTGTTATGCTTCTTAGTTTTGGGATGTAATTAACTTATGTAACTGCACTTCTCAGATTGGTCTGTAATTATAGCCTTTTGTAGATAATATATGTATGAGATCTGCTTCAAATTATTGAAACCCTAAGATTTTAATACTATGGGATTATTTTAATTCTTGGGTTTCTCTACTTAGTTCTATTTTGGTTTGATTAATTCATGCTTGAGGATTTGGTTTTAAGCTTGTGGCTGCTATATTATTGGTTTCACTATTTAGGATGATTATTTAATCACCTGGAGGGCATTCTTGGATTTAGTTCTCAGAACTATCTCAGCCTTAGTGAATTCGTTATTCATTTCCTACTTTAGAAAAGCTTTTCCAGTTTAAGCAACATGGATGCAATCTCTATGGTTTGGATGGTTTAAGCTGCTTCATTGAGGCATGCTAAATAATTAGATCCTCAAACATGAATAGGCTATAACGCAAGCTTGAAGGCTATAAATTAGGGATATTTTGGGTTTAGTTTAGCCACTCTTAATATTTTCCCTATATTACCATTTTAATTCAAGCACTATGTTAAAGTTTGCAATATTTATTAAGATTTCATTTTATTCCTAATTGGAAGGTTCTTGGCAATATGTTTTGTCATATCAACTTTGTAGATTTTCAGCATGCTTCCAGTATCAGTAATATCTTGGTGTTCTGTCTATCTTAATAATAAGGATTGTCTATGCTCTATGTTTTTCTGTATAATGACTTTTGATTTGAGGGTATGATTTTAGTATTATGAGTTCGACCTTCATCTCTATCCTCAAGAGCTTTAGTAGGATGTAAATTAGTATTATCACTTGTAACTTTAGGTTCTAATCGGTTTATTTAATAAGCTTTCTATTAGGTCCTCCTTTATTGCTTGTTGTCTTTTTTGTTTATGTTTTTTAATAAGCTAGGTGCTAACTATTTTGGTATTTATTTACATTTTATTTTAATATATCTAGTTTTGTTAATATCTATTCATTAAATTATCTAGATTGGAATCCTACTCATCTTAAACTCCATGGTTGAATAACATTTGCTCTCATTTTATTATGTCTACTAACCTCTTTTGAGTGATTAGTTTGTTAGATGGTAATCTGTTGCAAGGATAAATTTTTAGTTAGTAGACGATCTACTAATTTTTGACCAAGTATCAATTAGCAGAAATCATGTAATATACTAAGACGATGTAATTATCAGGGGTATGCCCCTATTTGTATGTAATAAAATCATGTAAATTAGTTCACTGGGGTATGCCCCTTTTAAAAATGTAATAATATAGGACATTCGTCCTGAGCAAGATTGGAGGTTTTCTTCTCCGTTCTTACCTACCAGTGCCCATTTGAATGGAGATAAGCTATTGTAATTTATCTTTTATTAATAAAATACATCAAGGCCTTGCCCATTTACCGATAAAAAAAGAAAAAAAATTCAAAATTATTTAAGGAATGACATGTTTAATTAAATCATTATACATAAATTTTAAATATTTAAGAAATTAAATATTAAAAACACTTATTAAACTAAAAATAATTTTAAAAAATAATTTTAAAATAGTATTAAATTTTATTAATTTAATATATAAATTAAAACTTTAATTTTTTAAATATGATAAAATTTAATTTCTTAAAAATAAAAAAATTAAATAAATATTTTTTTTGATATCAAAAAATTGAGAGAATCCAATACAAGGAGCTCATGCCTCAACAAAACAAATTTATCACTGCAATAGGATAGCAAAAACAAAAGAGTACTAACAAACTAATTGCATCATGAGAAGTCAACAAAAGCATCAAGATAGGATGTTGTCATTGGAGTCAACCCATGCGAACCATCTCTGAGGTCCTTCCATCCAAATAATGGTCTTCTAGCTCTGAATCTATGTCAACATTTCAAATTGGGCGTAGGAGGGCTCCATGTTATCTTTAATTTTATTGTTCATCTTCTTGAGAGCCTCCTCAAAGGAGGATATGTTGTCCATGTTGCACCTCCACTCATAACTGCCCTTCATATCATAGATGAACATGGTGGCAGGAGCATCCTTTAGGAACCTTAGGAACTTGTTCCTCTCAAGGTTCATAGTAGAGGCAACCTGTATTGCAATTTTAAAGAATGTGAGTCTTCAAAAAGACTCAGTAAGGGCCCTGACTTGGCCTTCAAACCTATTAGTGTTCCTAATTTTCCAAATATACCAAATAATATTAGTAGATAAAGTAAACCAAAAGATATTAGCATCCTTTTTCAATCCTTGAATGTGCCCATAGATAATTTGCATAATATTCATAAGATCAGGGATAGAAAAGCCAAACATTAACCATATCTCCTTATTAATTGAGCAATCAAAGAAAATGTGTCTATTAGTCTTAGAAAGTTTACAAATAGAGTACAAATCAATATTATTATAATTCCTCAAGAGAGGAAGTCTATTAAGTATCATAAGCCATTTAAAGAACTTGATTTTTGGCTCGATTGAACTTTTCCAGAGCTTGTTGAAGGTCTTTTTCCACTGCATAACATATAGATCATAATACCATAATAAGTTAACATGATTAATAATGGAAGCCTCATAAGTCAAGATAGAGTAAATGTTACAAGCCTTAATTTTACCCAAAAGAGTACCATTAGCCCATTTAAATGACATAAATCTATGTGAATTAGCATCACATTCTTTAGGAAGACTGGAATCAATACAAGCCTGCTTAATCATGTTGTAGGTTCTTTTTTGAACAGGTGGGAGGTTAAATTTTGAGCTGAGATATTCACATGTGATAACAGTATCATGTTCCAAAACATCAATAAGATATTTTATCCCTTTGTAGGCCCAGGCTCTAGCCGAGAATCCTTAAGTAAGGGCCAAGGGTTTGCTAGCGCGAAAGAGGTTCCACCATAAGGATCTCTCTCAATGAATCAGGTCTCCATTTTTGACACTAGTGTTGTTCAAAAACTGCCTGACATGTTTATAGGCTTTCCAAATAGACGTGAACATGCAAGTGCCCTAGACAGAAATAGGAAAACTACTAGCCACAAGGTCATTAAAAGGTAAACCCTTCCAAGACTTAGCATTCTTAGGGACAACACTCTCAATATTGTGTTTGATTAAAACCTTCCAAGGTTCTTGACCTTTGAGAGAATGGAAGATCCATTTAGCCACAAGGGCAATACCTTGGATAAAAAATCTTTTAATCCAAGGCCACCAAGAGATTTCTCAATATGGCACCACTTCCAGTTAACATCATGTAATTTACTATTATCTTTGCCATCTGACCAAAGGAACCATCTAATAGCCTTTTTATTTTAAAGACCTAATAGTTGCTAAATGTCCAAATAGAGGAGTAGTATATATTATAGGAGGAGAGGATTTTTTGGCACACTTGAACCCTACCAGCTAGGGAGAGGAATCTATCATTCCATTTACTAAGTTTCTTATCAATTTTCTCCTTAACCCAAAGCCACATATGTTTAGGGAAGGGGACACCGAGAAGGGAACTCTAAGGTATCTAACAATTTTGTTAGGACCACCCCGTTGGTAGCCAAGGTGTCTAAACCAATCAGGGGGGTGATCCATCTACCTAAGGTAGACTTGGTCTAGGAGATCTGAGCTCCAAAAATTGACTCAAAGCATTGGATTTTAAGACTAAGGTCATCCATGTTTTGCTTGGTTATTTACATTAGTAATGTTCACCTTGAAATTATTTCATAAGAAGTGTATTGGGGTATTTAAGTTAAAAGGGACAAAATTGTACAACAACATGGTAAACAATACCAAACTTAAAATTTTAGCATTGAGCTTTAACATTTTTGTTTGACCAAAAATAGTGTACACATAAGCCCAAGGCAGCGACTAACTAGCCATGAATTTCATTTGGCTGGATGCCCTTGCCCATGTCATTCCATCCAATTCTTTCATGCATCTAGACTGTATGCTAGAAGATTTATTTAAAATTTATAACATATATTTTTTTCTTTTTTTCTAACTGTTTGTTCCCACTACTTCCTCATGTTCGATATTTCTTACATATAGTAAAAATTTTAGTTAAGAAAATATAATTTTACATAATATGTAGTATATTAATTTTAAAATATATATTATATATAAATTTTAATAATGGCATATTGCATATTGCATATTATTTATTTTAATGTTATTTGTTTTAGCTTGATTAATTTTTGCAATATGTCACATGATCTTATACATTATAAATTTTTTTTGGTTTTTAATAATAAACACTTTATCTATTTTTAATTTTTTTCTTATATTAATCCAATTATTATATTATAATTTTAAGATATATGTTATATGAAAATTGAATGATTTAATCGATATATATATATATATATATATATATATATATATATATATATATATATATATATATATATATTATATCATTATATTATTTTTTAAAAATTGTTTTAAATTTATACATATGAAAAAAAAATTGTTAGAACATAAACATATAGTTTATTCTTAAAAAATATTTGAATACATGTGCTCAATTATTGCTTAAGTATGTTAGGCATGTTCCCAAATTAAAAAGGAATTTGATTTTTGTCAGTCAGCTATATACTCAAGGTTTTCTTACACTTCTCATAGATACATGGAAAAATACCAAGGGTTCCATGGTTATCGTCAAAGGGGATAAAATTGGCAGCCTATATGTTGTAGAAACTAGTGGTGAGGTGGGAGCTGTGACGACTATTGTGGAAACAAATGCTGCACTTTGGCATCAAAGATTAGGCCACATGAGAAAAAAGGGGCTAGAGGTTATGCTTAATCGAGATCAACTTCTGGGTCTCCAATCAGCAGATTTGGAATTTTGTGAGCATTGTCTTCATGGGAAACAAAAATGTGTAAGCTTTCTGAAGAATGGCCATGACAAGAAGACAACGCCATTAGAGTTAGTGCACTTGGATGTCTTCGATCTAATAGAGGTAACCTCCTATGGAGGTGCAAATTACTTTGTTTCCATTCTTGATGATTGTAATAGAAAGGTCTAGGTTTATATGATGTCTAGAAAGTATAAAGTTTTCTCAAATTTTAAGGTTTTTAAAACTCTTGTTGAAAATTAGAGAGGGCACAAAATCAAATGTTTAAAATCAGATAATGGAGGTAAATTCTATTTGTTGGAGTTTGATAAAAAAAAATTGCAGATCATGGTATCTAACGAGTGAAAGTTGTGTCATTCATCCCTCAAGAAAACGAGGTAGCGAAAAGGCTAAATCAAACCATTCTTGAGAAATTTTGATGTATTATTTCTAATGCCCATTTAGGCAAAGAATTCTGGGCAGAGGCCTATAATAAAAAAGTGTATTTGATAAATTGAAGTCCTTCATCTTGTTTGGACTTTGGAATTCTGGAAGAGGAATGGTTGGGTAGAAGGATCTCCTAGTCACATCTTTGAATTTTTGGATGTCAAGCATTCGTCCATGTTCCTAGAGTAAAAAGGAGCAAGCTGGATTCAAAATCATAGTAGTGTATCTTCATGGGCTATGGTAAAGATTAGTTTGGATTTTGGTTATGGGATTATGTTGCAAAGAAAATTTTGTAGAGTAGAGATGGGGTCTTTAATGAGACAAATTTTTTGGCTTTTCAATCATCATCACATGAAGGAGTTACTGAAGGCTTTATTCCTATGTCTCTGTTTGATTAGAACACTTCTTCAATAAATTCTCAAACTCAAATTATGGTTTCTACTCCTACCTGTGTTTTAGCTCCATTTCTTGCTATATCTTCAACCAGTGATTCATTCAAAAATATTACAAAATATTTAAGTTATGGTCACAATTATCAGGATTCCTCTCTACACACAAAGAAAAATCCCATAGAAAAACATGGAATCATTAATGTTCAACCTTAATATGCATTGTAGAAGACCAGAAGGATCTCATTCTAAAACAACTAAAGCACATGTCAATTTCAACTTGGCTCCCTTGTTGACAAATAATAGAGATAATATGGGTCATGAAATTTTTTTTAGGGATGTCTCTTCGACACCATTAACAAATTACTCCACATGACAGGTGGATCACATTTTTGACTCCACTAATGAAGATCAACAAGCTGCCAGGATAGACAATGATGCATCTCATTCACCATTGAATGTTCCACGTAGGTGTCACGTCTCTTTTTTCAACATGCCCATTTGAATTCTTATGTTGTGATCAAGTCAAAGTTAGACTAGTTAACCCTTTTTTTTTATGACACTTAAGAGATATATAAACTAATTTCCTAAGTATTGTAACTTAATTTCATTTATGAGGATGGATTAATGATTAATTGATGCATAGATTGATGTTATGAGATGTCACATTTCATTTTATATAATATAATGTTATGTTACTCATGATTACATTTAATGTTTTATTTATCATACTATCTAGATTACTGGCACATTTCCTATTGTAAGTTTATGAGTGGTTGTAGGATCGATGAGACAAGAGTGTGTAGGTTGAGGTAGAGGGTTAGCATCTCGGAACGGGATGAGTTGGATGATCTTGCAACTGTAGCTACACACTACTAAAATATTAGATTATTAATTAATTTGAGATTTATCCCTAACCTTCTCTAAATGATCTAAGTGTGAATATAAATAATATTGATTATCATTTTAAATAGGAAATTTAATAGTAAAAGTGTATCTCTAATTGATGTTGATGTGTTGTATTCATTTATACTGATGTTACACTCAAAATGGAATAGAGATGTGAATTTAATTTAATTATATTTAATTCTATCTTACCCTTAGAAAATAGAGATGAAAGGATAGAGCTAACGGAACTCATGCTGGGATGTTTTGGTTTTCCTAAATTACAAAAGAATGGAAATTAGGTGTTTACAAATATTTCTAATTGGATGCCAAAGAAATATAAGGATATATAGAAGGAGAATGAAAATATGAATGTATACTATCTAACATAGCTCTATTGATTCTTTTCTATCTTGGGAGTGAAGTAAACATTTTGGGTCAGTTACATAAGGGAAAAAGATTAAAGGAATTGGGGGTTAGCTGGAAGGGCATTGGAAGCTAGAGGGGGTAGAGGTAACCGACACGGTAAGGGCTATGAAAGTGAAGTTTGACAACACGCAAAACTTCCAAGTTCATTTCTAACATCTGATCAAACTACCTATATTTAGGAATAACACAAGTGATTTCATGGGGTTTTGGTTGAAGATTTTAATGATATTTAAGTTGTTCTTTTCCTATTTATTGTCGAATATCAAATGATTGACAGTATAAACTTGTTAAGGAACTTGATATTAGACGTTTTAGTTGAAAATTACTCTTTAAAACATATTGTTTGGTATGGCTTTGATAAATTAGATGGGTTGTAGACATTACCCTTTGGCTTTGCATCTTTATGTTTTACTGTCTAGAATGCTTGTGAGGAAATATAGCATTTGAACCACAAGTCATAAATTTTACCTTATATCCAACACTTATCTTTCTCTAAGACTGGAAATGTCCATCCAAACCCATCCATTTTTATGTTTCTTGGTTTGTTAGTTTTGGTAGCTTGGACAGTTGTTCATCCATATGCTATTATTTAGTATATAATGGTTTTTGCGAACAAATTAGTTAGAGTAAGGACAATTATTTATTAAATAATTGACTTCTTTTAGAAGCAACTAGAAACCAATTTTGTTAGGGTTGGTAAGTTGTTTTATATCTTAGCCATCAATTGTAAATCAATCTTGGCTGTTGGTTTACCAATAAGAGTAGTATAAAAGGGGGTCTAGGGGGCATTTAGAGAACAAGAAGTTTGAAGAAACATTTGCAGTTCTAGCAAATGAGTTTGTAAGTTTACAATATTAGCAAATAGTCTTGCAGTGTTAGCAAGGGAATAGTGTTAGCGTGGGACTAGCAGTGGGGAATATCATCAGGATAAATTAGGAGGTTGTTGGAGTTTTGCTAGTGAGAGGCAAGGAATTTTGTATCTCTTGATTTGCTAAAGTTTAATATAATTCCTCATCTACAGAATCGGTTCTCCCTTAGGGGTTTTTCTAGGGACAATTTGTCTGAAAATATTGTGTTCATTGTGTTGTGCATTTCTTTTGTATCTTATAAGTGAAGTTGCAGTTGTGTTATTTTTTGATATTAGCTGGGAATTCATTTTCGGTAGTTTAATAATCATTTACAATAGGAGATTAATAATCAGTGACTGCAATAGTTGTTTTTTCACATGGTATCAGAGTGTTGTTAAGGGTAGAAGCATTTTGCCCTAGGAAATAAATTTTGATCTCTTTAGATTTATTATTGCTTTAATCCCTTGAGATGACTTTAACTGGTTTGAGAGATCAGGATAGATTGGATGGTGCCTCAAATTTTGGTGTCTAGAAGGCTATAATTTCTTTATTTTTGGAAGATAATGGTATCAAGAATTATGCTACTAGTGATGTACTTGTACCAATAGATGTAACACAACTTGCAACATATAAGAAGGAGGATGCCAAGGCAAGGAATATTATCCTTGATGGTGTCAAGGATCATATTGTTCCACATATTGCAGAGCTAAATATGGTGAAGAAGATGTGGGACGCTATTCTAAATCTGTACTAGAATACTACCACCAATAGGAAGTTGATTCTTAGAGAGAAGTTAAAGAATACCTAGATGAACTAGGGAGAAGATGTCACAAGTTATCTCACTAGTCTTAGACTTGTCAAGGATGAGTTAGCAGCTATTGGAGATAGCCCTAGTGATGACGAGCTAGTGAAAATAGACCTAAATGGGTTTACTAAACAATAGAGTGTCTTTGCTCAAGTTGTCAATGGAAAAGATACTTTATCGAGTTGGGATCGACTATGGACTGATTTCACTTAGGAGGAGTTTAGACTAAGTCTTGTCAATGGGGCCAACAAGAGTCAAAAAAATGAGGTGGAACAAGAGAATGTTACCCTAGCAGGTAAAGGGAAAGAAAAGAGAGGATCTAGAAAAGGATCAAATTCATAAAGTGAGAAGAAGAAGGATGTTTCTAAGGTCAAGTGCTTTAGATGTCACGAGTTTGGCCACTATGTTAGTGATTTCCTAGAGAAGAAGAAGGGTAAGAAGCAGGTGGTAGCTTCAACAAGTGTGGAAGAACTCTCCAGTAGAATGGAAGATGAATTTTCACTCATAGCTTGTATGGTTAGCTCAACCTCACAGTGTGTTTGGTATATAGATAGTGGGGCTTTATTTCATATGACAAGAGTTAGAGAGTACTCCTCCAATTACAAGGAGGAGGACACCAACATCCAGATTTTTATGGGAAACTTGTCCAAACTCAACCCAGTTGGGAAATGGACTATTTAGTTTTAGAGGGAGAATGGAAAGATAATTCCACTTCATGATGTGTTGCATGTGCCAAGCTTAGGTATGAATTTGATTTATGTATCTATTCTTCATGATAGGGGGTATAATGTACTCTTTAGAGGGAAAAATGTGCTAATTAAGCACAAGGATTGGAAATCACCCATAACTACTAAAGTTAGGTGTGGTCACCTTTATAGATTATAGTTTGATACTCCTAAGGCACTCATGAGTAGTAGTAATCCTAGAGATCTTGCAGAGCTATGACATAGGAGGATGGACCATATTCATCATGGAGCACTTAGATTTCTTCGTGAGACGATGACAGGTGTTCTAGAGGTGAGCACAGAGCATGATGATGTATGTAAGGGATGTGTGTTTGGGAAGTTTGTGAAAGTATCTTTCCCAAAAAGTGACACTAGATCTGAGGGTGTTCTTGATCTAGTACATTCAGATGTTTGTGGACCTATGTCTATGAAATCTCTCAAAGGATATGAGTACTATATTACTTTTATTGATGATTTCTCTAGAAAGACTTGGATATATTTCTTGAAGACTAAGGATGAGGTTTTCAGTCGATTCCAAGAGTTCAAGGCTCTTGTGGAGAATTTGACAAGAAGGAAGATAAAGTTTCTTTGGTCAGACAATGGAGGCATGTACAAAGGAAATATCTTCCAAGAGTTTTGTACCAGAGAAGGAATCAAGAGAGAATGGACTATTCCTTACAATCTACAGTAGAATGGAGTTGCTGAGAGGAAGAACCATTCTATACCAAAGGTAGCAAGAGCTATGCTACATGACCAGGACATGCCCCCTTACTTATGGGCAGAGGCGTGTAATACAACAATCTACATCTAGAATAGAGTTCCACACAAGGTGCTAGGAAAGATGATACTAGAGGAGGCTTTCGTAGGGAAGAAGGCAGATGTTGATCACTTTAAGATATTCAAGAGTTTGGCATATTGTCATATTCCTGGAGATACACGTAAAAAGTTAGATCAAAGTGTAGAGAGGGGGTACTTTTTTGGGTACAGTGAGACCTCAAAAGCATATAGGATTTTAATTCTAGGGACTAAAAGAATTATTTTCAAACATGATGTCAAGTTCATGGAGGATAAGGCATTCAAGAGCTCTAGAGATTTTCCAACAGATGATCAAAGTAAGCAACCAACAGAAGCTCCAATACCAAGTCAAGGGCAACAAAGCTCAAGTTCAGTTACCAGTATGAGTGTAGACTCAAGTAGTGAAGATTCACAGAGTATGGAGCAACAAGTGCAATAGGAAATGCATCTAGAGAACTTAAAGGTTGACATTTCATCCTCTACAATTGATAGCAAGAACCATGAGGTTCCAGATACACAAAAGGATACTCAGGAGTTTTTGGGAGCTCCTAGGAAGAGTACTAGATAGCGAAGACAACCAGCCAAGTTCAATAACTGTATGGAATTAGTTAGTCAGTTGGCAGATGGTGAGCCTTCTAGCTATCAGGAAGTTGTAGAACATTAGGTATAGCGAGATGCTATGGTTGAGGAATATTCCTCAATAATGTAGAATGATGTGTGGGAGGTAGTGTCCAAACCAAGATATAGGGTTGTAGTTGGATCACACTGGATCTATAAGATAAAGTACGGTGCAGATGGTAGCATCAAGAAATAAAAGGCAAAGTTTGTGGCAAAGGGGTTCTCTCAGAAGGATGGAATAGACTATGAGGAGACATTTTCTCTAGTTGCTAGGTATTCTTTTACATGAGTTATAATCTCACTTGTAGCATAGATGGGATGGCAGATCCATCAAATGGATGTCGAGACAACATTCCTTAATGGTGAGTTGAAGGAGGTATACATAGAAAAACCAAAAGGCTTTGTAGCACACAACAAAGAGACCCATGTGTGCAGATTGAAGAAAGAACTGTACAGACTCAATAAAGCTCCTAGAGTGTGGTATGAGCACATTGATACATATGTATAAAAAATGGGCTTTGTGAAGAGTGAAGCAGATGCTAACCTCTACTACTTAATGGTTGGGGGTGAGATTCTCATTCTTTTTCTTTATGTGAATGACCTGTTTCTTACAAGTTCACTAAGGCTCATAGTGGACTACAAGAGGAACCTTGCAGAAGAGTTTGAGATGAAGGATTTGGGACTTATGCACTACTTTCTAGGCATGGAAGTATGGCAAACAGATGGGGAGATTTTTCTTGGTTAAGGGAAATACTGCATTGAAATCTTGAAGAGATTCAAGATGAAGGATTGCAAAGTCATGTATACACCCATGATCACGAATTGGAGGAAGGTAGATACATCTAAGGAGAAGGATGTAGATCCCACCTTGTATAGACAGTTGATTGGTTCGCTTATATATTTGGTCAACACTAGGCCAAATATAGCATTTGCAGTTAACTTTCTTAGTCAGTTCATGGTTGAACCAAAGAGAATGCATTGGACAATGACTAAGCATGTGCTACGTTACTTGCATGGTATAGTTTAGTATGGGATCAAATATGTTCAAGGTGAAGGTATTAGGTTGATAGGCTATACTAACGTAGATTGGGTAGGAAGTACAATAGACAAAAGGAACACTTTAGGGTGTTGTTTTAGCTTGGGATTAGGAGTTGCTTCTATGTTTAATAGGAAGCAGAAGTCTATGGCTCTGAGTTTAGCAGAAGCAAAATACATAGAAGCTAGCATGGTGACATGTGAAGCTATATAGCTTTGAAAGTTGTTAGTAGCTTTATTTGGTCAGAAGGTTGAGACTATTTTGATACATTGTGATAATCAACATTGCATTAAGTTGTCTAAGAATCAAGTGTTTCATGATAGGTCTAGACATAGAGACATCAGATATCACTTCATCAGTGATTGTGTACAATGGGGGGTTGTTCAACTACAATACATACCTACAGATGAGCAGGTAGCAGACATTTTGACTAAGGCATTAGGGAAGAAAAAATTCATCTTCTTCAGAGATAAGTAGGGTTTCGTGCATAATAGCTTCCTCGCTAAGAGGGACTGTTAGTTTTGGTGGCTTGGACAATTGTTTGTCCATATGCTATTATTTAGTATATAATTGTTTTTGCTAACAAATTGGTTAGAGTAAGGACAATTATTTATCAAATAATTGACTTCTTTTAGAAGCAACTAGAAACCAATTTTGTTAGGGTTGGTAAGCTTTTTTATATCTCAGTCATCAATTGTAAATCAATCTTGGTTGTTGGTTTGCCAATGAGAGTAGTATAAAAGGGGGTCTAGGGGGAATTTGGAGTACAAGAAGTTTGGAGAATAAGAAGTTTGGAGAAACATTTTTAGTGCTAGCAAATAAGTTTGTAAGTTTGCAGTGCTAGAAAATAGTCTTGCAGTGTTAGCAAGGGCATAGTGTTAGCATGGGAATAGTAGTGGAGAATATCAATGGGAGAAATTAGGAGGTTGTCGGAGTTCTACTAGTGAGAGACAAGGAATTTTGTATCTCATGATTTGATGAAGTTTAATATAATTCCTCATCTATAGAACTGGTTTTCCCTTAGGGGATTTTTTAGGGATAATTTGTCCGAAAATATTTTGTTCATTGTGTTGCACATTTCTTTCATATCTTATAAGTGAAGTTGTAGTTGTGTTATTTTTTGAGATTAGTTGGGAATTTATTTTTGATAGTTTAATAATCATTTACGATAGGAGATTAATAATTAGTGACTGTAAGAGTTGTTTTTTTCACATGGCTATCATAAAAAATCTTCTCCTCTTTTGCATAGCTTTTCTCTTCTAATTCATCAATGCCACATTCACCCTGTTCTTGTTGATCTGTTTTAAAACCTTAGTTCAGAGACTTGAAACAACCGTATGGATGAGTGGACAATATTTAAGGCATGGACTCCTTTTAAATTCAATATGGTGTTTTTTCAAAACCAGATAGCTTAGCTTATGAGGTGAACAAGATTTATCTGAGCTTGGCCTGATAGTTAAAACCAATCCACAAGTTTTCTTTCTCTATGTGACCCATTGTGTTATAGTGTTAGATATGAATCGAATTGGTAACATATCTAAATTTTCACCCTGTTATCTTCAACAATACAATTTTTGTTCAGTATGTTTAATTTATTTGCTTTGCCTGGAGATAAAGATGCTAAATGTTAACATTGAGGGAATTCATAGTGTGACCTTGGAGTTAGAAACTATGCTATTAAAATTCCTAGACATAGTTGGAAACTTTAAATAATAAAGATTGTACATATTTAACAAAGAAAATGATGATATAGAGGAAAGTCTTATGTTTAGAAAGTTAATTACTTTTACTTTTTGAGCCATTTTGAATTGGTAATCATGTTTCAGCCTAATGAATCGTTATGTCTATTCATTTAAATCTAAACCCAATTGTTAGTATCTCTACATCTATAAACATAAATGAAGGCTTATCTTATTGTTGATATCTTGTTAGCCAAATTATTAAAATTACAAACATAAGGTACTATTTTCTTTCATGCAAAGTCACATGTTTTGTAATCATTACTAAACCTAGTTCACACTAAAACCTTTAAATCAGCCACAAAGAATGTAGCCTTTAGATTTCATTGCAACTATCATAGAATGAACCACTGAATTGAGGTGATAAATGAATCTAGATGTTTATGATTGAGTTAGATTTTGATTTGGTTATTCGTTTCTTTTTTTCATGTGTATGATGTTCACTACCTCGTAGAAGGGTGTAATGTGGCAATTGGGGCGGGGCGATGGATGCATTTTTCTTTTTCTTATCTCCACTTGTCAAATTCTAAAAAGTAGGATTCATTAGGTTTTGTCTCTCTTTTCAGTGATGTTGACGAATTTAGTGCTTGGCCAAGCCATTTATTATTGCATTTAAATATGTTGTTTTCTAGCATGTAGCATATGTTTGTGACTATGCTTATTTCATCTTGCATATGAGTAGATATGCTTTAATTTAAAGAAATGTATATGTGAGTAGATATGTTATAGTTTTCTTTCATCGCATATGAGTAGAATGTGTATTGTTCATTTCTTTTCCTTGGCACATTCTATGATTAGGCTGCTAAGCACATGGATGCATGTGGTATGTGTTAATGTTTTAGCGTCAGTAGAAGTAAAACATGGATTATCTGATATACTAATTTGAGCTTATAAATGAATTAAATTGCTACTAATTATCATAACTAAATTTATGTAAGTATATATAAATACACACACACACACATATATACTTATGTATATGTAGTTGTGCATGTATTGAATATGATTAACAATAGCCATTTAATGTACTGTTATTGGGCTCCATATTGTTATCGACATATATATTCATCATGCCTCATTATATATTATCAGGCCTTATGATTATTGGGCTTGTGTTAAGCACACAATATTATTTTGTTAATAGACTGCAATACCTCCGAAGAGGCACGACTCTTTGAAGTCATGGCCCCTTGCACAAATATAAATATGTCATTTTGATTGCAATTGAAGGATATCAATTCACGACATCTCCTATACCTGCAATCAGAATATATACATTGTTTATAACAGTTTACTTTGCAAAGCAATTCACATTAAATATATTACTTCCATTCATTCCAATCTAAAGTCAAAGGAAGGCAGATTGTAATCAACTAGCAAAGCATTAAAGGAGAACATACATTCAACACTATAACTATTCAAGTAAGGACATTCTCTATTGTTATCATTATTGTAATTGTTTTGTTTATCAGAGATCCACAATTTTAACATGGTATCAGAGCTATTCTGATAAGAAAAAACTATTACAAAGTAAAGTCTGAAATCTCAGAGTCTAAAAAGGAAAGAGGCTAAAACATATTATTAAAATGGTGAATCATGCGAGAATATAAGATAGACTTGAGGGGGCATCAAATTTCTCCTCATGGAAAATTAGATTATTAATAATATTAAGAGAAATGGAATTAGAGAAATATATTGAATCAAATTTACCCATGCCTAAAAATGATTCAGAAAAAGTAACTTGGAAAAGGCATAATAATAAATAAATGAAGATCATTATAGATTCAGTAAAAGATCATATTCTTCCATCAATAGCTAATCTTCAGACTGCATTCAAAATGTTCTCAAGACTCTATTCAAAATACATTTCAAATCAACAATACTAGTAGATTATTAACTCTAAAAAAAGATCCACTATAGATAAAGATGAAAAATGAAGAATCTATAACCTCATATTTCTTAAGGATTACTGAACTAAAAGATCAAATCACAACTATGAAAAATCAAGTTGATGACAAGGAGCTAAGCATGATTTCTCTAAGAGGTCTTCCTCTTTCATGGGAAAATTTTATTCGAGGTTTAAGTTCGCGACCTAAACTTCCTAAATTTGATCAGTTAAAGAATTAATGTACTCAAGAAGAATATAGACTAGCTTCAAGAGGACTAAGTACAAATGAAGAGGGAGACATCCAAGCACTTTATGCTAAATCAAACAATAAAAGAAAATTCAAGCATAACAAAAATGAATCTAACAAAAATCACAAATCAAACAAGCAACATGATTGGTCCAAAGTTAGATGCTTTAAATGTGATAAAATTGATCACTCTTATATGTTCTATCCTAAAAAGAAGAAAATACAAGCGGCCTTAGAAAAAATTAAAGGAGAAAGTAAAGAGAAAGAAAAAATAGAAAATTATTCTTTTTACTTAGCCCTTTCAAGTGAAATATATTATAACCACAACACTTGGATCATAGACAATGGAGCATCTCGACACATCACCGGCTTTAAAGACAAATTTGAAACCTTCTTTAAACAAGCCTCAGAAGAAGTTACCATTGGAGATAACTCTACTTATCCTATTAAAGGAATTGGTTCCTATTCAATACAACTAAATTCAAGAATTACACTACAACTCAAAAATGTTTTATATGTACCAGTAATCAAAAGAAACCTAGTTTATATTTCTAGTCTTGTTGATCAAGGCTTCATAATTGCATTTCAAGAAGACATAGTTTTTTTTGGCCCAAGAACTCTAATATTAAGAATGTCATTTCCATTAGATTTAGAGATAGAAGTCTTTATAAAATTTGTAATGATTAGAATCTAAACCTAACTCTTAGTCATGAAACTTCGAATTCCTCTGAAATTTGGCATAGGAGACTAGGTCATCTTAACTATCGAGCTTTATCATCTATAGGGAAAATTGTTAAATGTCTACCTAATCTAAAATCTGATCATTCAAGTATTTGTAAAGGATGTGCATTAGGTAAGAATACTAAGCAATCCTTCCCTAAAAGTGATCATAAATCCAAATCCATTCTTGAACTAATTCACACAGATCTCTGTGGCCCTATGTCAGTTCCCTCTCTTAATGGTTGTCTCTACTATATAATTTTTATTAATGATTACTCTAGGAGAACTTGAATCTATTTTCTAAAATAAAAAGAGTCATCTGAAGTCTTATCCAAATTCAAAGAATTCAAAGCCTTAGTTGAAAACCAATCAGGACAAAAGATTAAAACCCTAAGGTCAGACAATGGGGGTGAATACATGTATGATATTTTTAAGAACTTCTACATTACTATTGGGATTAAGAGGGAGTTTTATGTACCTTATAATCCTTAACAAAATGGAATAGCTGAAAGAAAAAATAGATATATAGTCGAATCAACTAGAGCTATGTTGCATGATCAAAATCTTCATTATTCATTTTGGGCTGAAGCATCTAACACAATAGTCTACATTCAAAATCGATGCCCACACTTCGTATTAGAGAACACCACTCTAGAGGAAGTATTCACAGGCATTAAACCTAATCTAATTCACCTAAGAATAATCAGATGTCTAGTTTATATTCACATATCAAAAGAGAAAACAACAAAATTAGAACCTTCTGAAAAGAAGGGAATATTTATTGGATATACTAAAACCATGAAAGGATACAAGATCTACATTCTAGGTCAAAGAACAATTGAAATTAGTAGAGATGTGAAATTTGAAGAAGAGTAACAGTGATGAATCCATTACAGAATCTATATCTAAAGAAGATCAACCTACAGAAATTGAGAGGGAGGATGATTCTGATTTTTCTTCCATATCTAATCATAGTGAGTCTGAAAACATCAATAATAATAATAATAAGAGACCTCTTTGGGCTAGGAAAATGATAGAAGAAAATCAAGTTGAATTAGATGAAGTAATTCAAGAAAGCAAAGGGACTAGAAATCAATCATGTTATGTTGCATTGCTATCTGAACTCATAAAAACAAAACCTGCTAATGTTGAAGAAGCACTTTCAAATCAGTCTTGGAAAGAAGCGATGCTTGAAGAATATAACTCTATATTAAAAAATGATGTATGGGATGTTGTACCAAGACCAAAGAACAAATCAGTTGTCTCTTCCAAATGGTTATTAAAAATTAAACATGCATCAAATGGCAGTATTGAAAAATACAAAGCAAGATTTGTAGCTCGAGGGTTCTCTCAAAAAGAAGACATTGATTATGAAGAAACATTTTCTCTAGTTGCCAAGTATACTTCAGTCAGAACCATCTTTGCAATCGCAGGATCCAAAGGATGGAAGGTACATCAAATGGATGTCAAAACAACATTTCTCAATGGCAAGATTGAAGAAGAAGTCTATATTGAACAACTAGAAGAGTTTAATACTTATTACGGAAAAAATCATATTTGTAAATTAAAGCAAGCACTTTATGGACTCAAACAAGCTCCCAGAGCTTGGTATGAAAGAATAGATAACCACCTATTGAAGTTAGGATATTCCAAAAATGAAGCTGACCCAAATCTATATTTCAAAACTGATGGTGATGATATGATTATCCTTGTATTATATGTTGATGATTTGCTAATAATAGGTGAGGAACATCTCATAAAGAAATGTAAACAAGAACTCACAATAGAATTTGAAATGAAAGACTTAGGGCTACTTCACTACTTTCTAGGTTTAGAAGTCTGGCAATAAGATAGCTGTATTATTCTAAATTAGGGAAAATATACAATTGATATTTTAACCAAATTCAAGATGATAGAATGTAAACTAGCTGTTACTCTTATGGAAAATAAATCTACACAAATTGAAAGATGACATGAACAAATCTAAACCTACAAATCTTACGTACTATAGACAGATTATTGGATTCCTAATGTATTTGGTAAACACTCATCCTGACATATGCTATGCTACTCATGCCTTGAGTCAATTTATGTGTGCACCTAAGAAGATAGATCTACATGCAGCTAAATATATTTTGAGATACCTAAAAGACACTATTGGCATGAGAATCAAATCTTATAAAGTCAACATTGAACTTCTTGGATATTCAGATTCTAATTAGGCTAGAAGCTCTATTGAACGGAAGAGTACTTCAGGATATTGCTTCAGTCTCAGATCTGGGATGGTTTCTTGGTCTAGTCGGAAACAAACTTCAGTTGCATTAAATTCCACCAAAGCTAAATACATTACATCTTCCTTGGCTGCTAGAGAAGTAGTATGGCTACGAATTTTGTTATCAGATTTATTCAAAAGACATTTGAAGCCCACTATGATTTATTGTGATACTAAAAGTTGCATCAAACTTTCATCAAATCCACTATTTCACAACCACTCCAAACATATTGAAATTATGTTTCATTACATCAAAGACATGGTGAATCGAGGAGTCATTCAACTAGTATATATATGTACAAATGAGCAAACGGCTGATATCTTTATCAAGCCTCTTGCTAAAGTAAAGTTGAAATACTTCAGAGAAAAACTTGGTATGATTAATTGTAATAATGAAATTTGAACTAAATGTTTATTTCAATTGAGTTTATGCTTCTATTTGATTACTTAGTAGCATTTGATATGAAATGAAAGGTGATAATCTTTTATGGACATATTCATTAGAAGAAAATTATTTGCAAGTGATGATCTTTCATGGACATATTCATTAGAGGAAAATTATTTGCAAGGTGATGATCTTGTAAATGATAGACCTGAGTGTATTATGGGCATCTCTAGACATTGCTTAAGTGCAAGTAGAGATTACATGTGTATCATGGACATCTGTAGATATTGCTTAAGTGCAAGTAGAGATCATGAGTGTGTCATGGACATCTCTAGACATTGCTTAAGTTCAAGTAGAGATCATGAAATTTTTAATCACTATGGACATCTCTAGACATTGCTTAAGTGCAAGTAGAGATCATAGGATATACTTTATGTTGTTAAAAGATTTTAATATACATTGTGTTGATTACATAATGATTTTGATTATAATCTAATGATGTTTTACTTCTCCCTTGATAAAGAGGGAGTTTTAATGTTTTAGCGTCAGTAGAAGTAAAACATGGATTATCTAATATACTGATTTGAGCTTATAAATGAATTAAATTGCTGCTGATATATATATATATATATATATATATATATATATATATATATATATATATATATATATATATATATATATATATATATATATATATATATATATATATAGTTGTGTATGTATTGAATATGATTAACAACAACCATTTAATGTATTGTTATCGGGCTCCATATTGTTATCGACATATATTCATTATGCCTCATTATATGTTATCGGGCCTTATGATTATCGGGCTTGTGTTAAGCACATAATATTGTTTTGTTAATGGACTGCCATGCCTCGACTCTACGTGGCCTTTGTGCCACATAGAGTCATGACTCTTTGGAGTCATGGCCCCTTGCACAAATATAAATATGTCGTTCTAATCATAGTTGAGGGATATCAATTCATGACATCTCCTATACTTGCGATCAAAATATATACATTGTTTATAATAGTTTACTTTGCAGAGCAATTCACATTAAATATATTACTTCCATTTATTCCAATCTAAATTCGAAGGAAGGTAGATCGTAATCAACTAGCAAAGCAATAAAGGAGAACATACATTCAACACTGTAACTATTCAAGTAAGGACATTCTCTACTGTTATCATTATTGTAATTGTTTTGTCTATCAGAGATCCACAATTTTAATAGTATGTTTCACGACTACACCGGTTCCATCTGATCCATCTTGTTCTGGGAAAATAGGCTTCTTGTGCCAGGGTCAAGGCATTCTTCATGTCAGGAAGAATCCCAATGAGTAAAAACTTTGTGGTTTGCGAGGTAAAAGTGCCTAGGCCACACTCTCGTCTTAGATAGTAGATGGATGATGTCTGATAGCTTTGGAGACCGAATACATTGAAGGACACATGACAAGTTTTAGTAACCTTTCTCAAGATCTTGTACCTTCATCTTGGTGATGATGTATGGTAACATTTGATTGATGTAATTTTTGATAATTGAAAAGTGTAATCATTAAGATGTTGATGAACTATTATTCATGTATATGATGGGCATGCGATGTATATGCCAATGTAAATCAACCATGGTTGTTAGGATGTATTGTTTTAGTTAACAAATCAATTGTACTTATTATATTTAATTAATGGATAACAAATGAGTTCTTGACTTTTCAACTCTGGATATGATTGGTTTCTTTTTCGTATTTTTCATTCTTATGTGACATGGCATCTTTGATTAGGATATGGTTCTTACAGCAGGCTACTAGAGAGAAGTCTCGACAGTGAACTTGGGAGCGGTGGGGATTCGATTATGGTCAGGCATATTTTTCAGCCTCGCACTCATGGTTTGGACTGTAGCAAGCAGCATGAGTGATATGGTTATAAAGTTGCGGGTCCTTATGAAATTAGACAAGCATCTGATTTGTTTGCAAAAACCATTGCAGATTTCATTCCTTCTACAACTTGTTGGTTCCTAAAATCACAGATTGGAATCCTACAAGCCTTTCTTACTCGATGCTGGGATATCCAATTGGTTAAGGCCAACTTGACAAGATTGATCGATGCGATCTAAATCCCATATGCTTTCGGGTCTGCAAAACCGAAGCAGGTGTGCTTGATCCTGGACAACAACCTTATATCCAAGATGCTTAAAGTAGATCGGTTAAACACGAATGCAATGCAAGTTTTCCTAATGGCAAGAATTATAGAAAACTTCAAATTTGTGAATTATGAATTAAAAATAAAATAAATGACTATATAAATGTGATAATTTTTAAAATAAAGAATAATTATAGATTACTGCAACAAATGAATATATTAATTCTTCAAAGGAAAGAAATGAAACAATTGCTAGCATATGGATTATGAATCAAGAATAAAAGACCAGTGCTTAATTAAATGGGCAATCAGAGTCAATATTATTAGTTGGAATGTACAACTTTATAAAGTTCAATATATTTAAACTATAAACAATTTTAGCAATTCATACACGACTAGTCAATTATATGAATGCAATTTTAAACTAGTCTAGGATGCACTTTAACTTCTACGGAGACAAACTAGACATAAATACAAAAATAATTAAATATTTCATAATATTTATGTTTATCAAATTTAGAATGCAATAATGATCCAATCCACTTATCTGAATATTAAAATATTTATAGAAATTAATAAAAAATATTTATAAAGGACACAACTTAATAATAATTTAAAAATTTAATGCAAATAAATTAAAATAAATATTTCTTACTGATCCTGAAATAAAATTGTATTGGAGACACTCCTTACAGATGATCCATCCAATACAGTTCGACTCCAAAATCAAACAATTATAATCCACCATCCATAGACTTAGCTCAAAAAAAATTCATTTCTTTGCAAATCAAAAAATCTAATACATCATAAGTGCATCACCATACAAAATTTTAAAATATGAAAATGAAGATGAAAATCTCCCTTTGTTTATTTTACATCTATTTATAAACAATGAAAAGGTGCATGGGTGAATAGACACACCCGTTCAACACCTAATCTTTTCAAAATGATGCAACCCTTCATGACTAAAAACTAATCGAGAATTTTCCCTATTAGGGTATGCAAACTAGTTGAATACATATGGATTATGCATTATCTAGCATGTTTTAAAACCATAAGCCTTGAGACTTCTTTTAATCCCGTATCCATCTCCAAGAAGGGATCCCATAGTTTCACAAGTATTCTCCTATGCGTACTTTCTTTCTCCATGCATATTGGAGACATAGATGCATTGATCCTTCCAAAAACACAGACCACTTTCTCCACCTTACGTTGTTTATTGGAAAAACTTTCTTGAATATGGTCCAGAAAATATGCTGAAAATTGCAGAAGATTCCAAACAACGAGTAATATTTGTGAAGAATATTTGGTTTGATATTCAATGTGCACAAGGATTCTCATCCATCACTCCTCTCCACAAGCAATTCTCTTTGATCGGCGTTGAAATTCCTTAACTCATTGTCTCCATGTGTGGTGTAGGAAATTTCTCTTTAGTGTACGCATAGGACACATCTGCATGTGTGTTTGGCTCCCATGAAATTTGTGATCTTCTCAAAGTATCAGCCATTGCATGTCCTTCTGCCTCTACACATGGAAATATTTTTGGAAATCTATTCAATCACTGATTCGCATCCAAAAAGTGCCCATGCCACAACTCACATATTTCCATATTTTTCCATGTTGGATAATTTGTAATTTTTCATTAGTGATGAACATCCCTGCATCATTTTGGTGAAGATTTCCTCCTCTGCCTAAAAACCTACATTGAAGAAAAAGAGAAATAACCGTCATTAATCATACAATTGTTTATACTTCTCGTACATGTATATTGACATCCAATTTTTCTACTTCCATGGTGATTTTCCATTGTTGGCTTGAGTACGTTAGGATCAATTAGCACTGTGCTCTTAAGGTTATGTGTTCGCTGTATGAAAACAATATGTTCATGAACTTAGGTCTTTTGACTATAATCATGCATGATGAATCATAGAACTTAAGCACTCTGTGCATAGCAGACCATCTCCAATAAATTCGTTGAACCTTTTTAGGCACTCCACTATCATAATGAAACTTATATTCTTTGTTGTGATCTCAACATATATAACCCTCTACTTTTCCTCTATATAGGGCTATAGTAATCTCTTCATTTTCATCATTGTTGTACTTGTATTTTTGTATGTATTTTGAACTGTGATGTGTTTCCTAATACCTGTGATAGACATAGAATCTTCTTCACTCAATGCTTAGAAACATTTTGAAATACTTAATATAAATTATTAACTTTTGTATTATGATGAATGTCTGATATGTTGCTTACAACAATGATATCCCAAACATAGATTATAAATAATTGCATTTGTCTAGCTTCTGTAGTGATAGAATTATTGTTCTTATGTGGTTATACAATCTTATAATACTAATTTGATGCTCTCTCAATGATATATATATGTGACTATATCCTTTTGACTTCGGTATTTGACCAAGGAGCTCTCCATCAGCATGTAAACATAATCGTCATCATCTTCAAATGCATTGCTGAAATGGACTTTAATCATGGAAGTTGATACTCATAAAATATGCCCAAATGGATGCCTAATTTTTTTAAATTTTAAGGCTCCAACACAACTTACAATGATGACATAGGCAGTGTTAACATACATGAGTTTTGCTTCCCTAGTTTTGGTGGTAATGATGTGTTTGAGAGTGTAGCTGAAACATTAGCAACAACTCCCCCAACTGATAAGAATTGTGCAGAACATAGTATGAGGTCCGCTCAAAAGGTCGGGGCCTCCAATTTAAGTCATCATTGACTCCATAAAGTTGGAGCAACAAATGACATATAGAACAATTTAGGTATTTCGATGGATACCTCTAGCCATGAAATTCAATAGAGGACTTGCACATCCTCAAAGGGCAATGACTATGAATTGTTAAGAAGCAATTCTAAGAATGAGAAACATCTCAAGGAATTAAGGCGATATATAAGGCAGAGAAGAATGCCTGCAAAATATTTAGATTATGAGTTACTTTACTTTGAGGCAAAGCATGAGATTTTAATCTTTGATCAAGTGAAACTAGTTAATTTCAAAGATGCTTGTAGAACTAGTGATAAAAATCAATGGATGATTGTGATGGAAGAATAGATGAATTCTCTTAAGCCAATAAAACTTGAGATTTAATATTGCTTCCACCCAATTGTAAAGTTCTTAAAAACCATTGGGTATATCAAGTGAAAGAGGAAGATGGAGGAAGAAAGAGCTACCATTCTCAGTTGGTTGTCAAAGGGTATGCTCAGAAAAAAAGGACTAGAATTTGCAGAGATTTTCTCACCAATTGTGTGAATGACTACAATTTGGGCAGTTTTGGGATTGGTAGCCATTTGGGATCTTGATCTAGGAAAAGAACATCTCTATTGTCGGCTGAAGTGAAGTTTTTATGGGCTTAAACAAGCACCAAGGCAGTGGTACATTAAATTTGATCGGTCCATGGCTGAACACAACTTCACCTAGTGCGAATAAGATCCGTGCATCTACTATAAAAGGCTTTGTAATGGTGAGTTTGTTATTCTTATACTCTATGTTGATGACATGTTAATTGTCGGTTCTTCTCCTTGGATAGATATTAAGTTAAAGAAAGAGTTAGGCTCTTGGTTTTCCATGAAAGATTTAGGGGATGCCAAAAAGATTCTTAGAATGACTATCACTAGTTTGTCACAAAAATCATGCATTGACAAAGTTGTAGAGTGGTTTGGTATGGCTGAAGCAAAACATGTTCCTATTCCTCTTGCTCGTCACTTTCATTTAACTTCTGATTTGTGTCCCGAAACACAAGACAAGAAGGAATTTTTGAATAACATTCCTTATAAATCAATAGTTGGTAGCATAATGTATGCTATGGTTTCTACACATCCTGACATTGCTCATGTGGTGGGAGTAATTAGAAGATTCATGAGCAATCTTGAGAAGCTTCATTGGGAAGCGATTAAGTGGATATTGCGGTATCTCAAGGGCACTTTTGATTATGCATTATGTTTTGGTAGAAATCATGCTCAACTAGAAGGATTTAGTGATTCAGATCCTGCCAAAGATCGAGAAAAATGCAAGTCTATATTAAGATAATATCTAATACTTTCTATAATGGTCAACTACTTGTCTGTAGTCTATCTTTCAGTCTAGATACGAATGTTTCTTATCCTATCTCTTTGGTCTTTATTCCAAATAGGAATGTTTCCTATCCTATCTTCAGTTTTGTTTCTAATCTACATTGTTTCTTTTAGAAACAATGTCCTTGTAATTCTTTATAAGGAACACATTTGTTCCTTTGTTAGTCAATCATCTGGAAATCCGTTAATCTGCCAATTCTTGAATCTTGTAACATGGCATCAGAGCTAATACTTAATTTTTTTTTTTTTTAAATAATAATTTCTTCTAGAAATTATTTGTTTAAATTTTTTCAAAATTTTTCAGTCGATTTTCTCTAAAACCCACCTAGGGTTTTTTTGCCTAGAGAAATTCGAAAATCATGAACTAGGGTTTTTACGAATTGTAACTGTGCTTGTGCAAATTGCAGATTTGTGACTGGTATCTGCAAATAGCGATTTTTCCTTGGCCGAACTTCTTTGCAAATCACGTTTGGAAGGAACTTGTAGATATTTCTTGGTTGGTGTTTGGATTTATAGGTTAATACCTCTGCAAATCGTGACTAAAACATAAGCTGTCTACGCGATTTCTGTGCTTCTTTTGGCTGCATTTTTTTGAGGTCAAGGGCAACATTTTTTTGGGAGAAAACACAGTTTGTTTTGCCAACATCTCCTTGCTTATGCTGTCTTAGACAAAAAAGCCCCTATTATGATCAAAATCAGATATTTTTTTGACTGCAAACTCCATTTTTTTGCTATTTCAACCTCCATGGCCGTCGACTGGTTTTTTGGCTCGAAACCCTAATTTTTGGGTTCGAAATTTTTTTGTTTGCAGATTCTTGGTGGGTTTTTCGAGAGCTCAACTAGGTTGTCGTCCGATTTTTCTAAGTGCCTCGATTTTTGTGCCTCAATTTTCAAGCCAACGGATTCAAAAAATGACAGCATATTCCTTCTGGGTTTTCCGAGCTCTCTTCTAGGTCTTTTGTATTTTTGCCTTGAAATTCATGCCTGTTGAATTTTAGTCTTGAATCTTGTACCTAAATTCTTCAAAATGGCATCTTTGACTAATTTAATGTTGGAGGGTAGTCTACAATTCAATGGCTACAATTATAACCACTTGAAGCAGCGCATGTTAACCATCTTCAAGTATCGTCATTTGGATGAGCTTGTTCTAGGCACAAAGACTTCTCTGACCTCCAACCAAACCAATAGCACAAGTTGTCGAGCTCCCTGATCGAGGCAAAGCTGCATTTCTCGCCTTCTATTCATGTTTTTCGGGGTTTGTTGATTTTCTCGTTAAAATTCATTTCATGTTGTCTGTAATAGGCAATCTTGCGTGAGATTCTGGGTTTTACCATTTTCTCCACAAAAACTAAGTTTTGTAATTGCAATCTTTTTTGAGTCATAGCACTCTTCTGACGAAGCTTCTTGGTTTCAGCATTCTGTAGATCCAGGGAGGGTCTTTGTTATCCCATAATGTTCTGACATCCATACGTTGACCATTAAGGGAAGGTATTAAGATAATATCTAATACTTTCTATAATGGTCAACTAATTGTCTGTAGTCCATCTTTCAGTCTAGATAGGAATGTTTCTCCTGTCTCTTTTATCTTCAGTCCAAATAGGAATGTTTCCTATCCTGTCTTCAGTTTTGTTTCTAATTTCATCTTCAGTCTACGCTGTTTCTTTTAGAAACAACATCCTTGTAATTCTTTATAAGGAACACGTTTGTTCCTCTGTTAATCAATCATCCAAAAATCCGTTAATCTGCCAATTCTTGTCTACTACTGGTTATGCTTTCATATTTGTCGGGGTTGCCATTAGTTGGGCCTCAAGGCTGCAACATTGTGTTTCTCTTTCTTCTACTAAAGCCGAATACTTGGCTCTTTCTGAAGGTGCTAGAGAGATGATTTGGTTGCAACGCTTGTTCAACAATCTACATTGGCAACAAGATGCTTATGTTTTTTCTTTTGATAGTCAGTGTACAATTTTTAGGGCTCATGATCATTCTTCTCAGCAATGCTCCAAACATATTGACAAACATGCTCACTATGTTCATTATGTGGTAGAAGAAGGAAAATTAAAGGTTGCCAAAATTGATACAAAGATCAATCCGATGAATATGTTGATGAAGGTTATTGCCAAGGAGAAGTGCGCATTTGCCATGACTTCTCTTGGCCTTGTTAAAAAGAAGGAGGTCAGCATGTAGAGGAGGGGAATGGATGATCAGTTGAAGCATACGTTGTCTTTAGGTGGGAGATTGTTAAGTATGTGAAGACCAATGGTCTCCTGGGATTTTCCCTCCAATTATTCTGTCTCTTCAGCTGATCGCTTGTGATCTATAAAGGCTGATTGCATCTATTTGTAAACTTACTCTTCACAATCAATAGTATTCCTCTGCTCTCAGTGTAGACGTAGCCACGATTTATGATGAACCACAATAAACTTTGTGTTTATGTGTCTTGATGATCTGCACTTTTCATTTGCATTCTTAATTAACCTTTCACCTCGAACTTGCACGAGGATCAAACACCTCCATAATGGATTGAAGTTTTGAGCCATCGTAACCACCAATAGCATAACTGCCAAAATCACACATCAGTATCAACATTTTAGAAGGGCAACATTTAATACGAAGTACACAGGTTGATATAAATTTGATTTACTATATTAAATCAGTTTTACTGAAGACATTCGATCTTTCATTCAACACAGCTGCAGACAAGTTCAATTGCTTCCTATTCATCTCTTCATTTTAGACCAAGTAACCCTCGATAGGATCAGATCTTTAAATCTAATCCTATGTTGCCAGAAGTGAGAAATGTAGGGCCCATTTACCGTTGCACCAAAAGCCATGACTGTTAGTGAACATGGAACACCACATAATTAACCACCTATGGGCAGGGGAGCGTGTCGCATCACCCAACAATCTCCCCCTCGACGTGCATACCAGGTGCTTACGCGGGTCGGGAAGGCATCGGGGAGATTTGAACCCATGACCAGGCCAAAACCAGGCTCTGATACCAATTGTTGGGCCCATTTACCGTTGCACCAAAAGCCATGACTGTTAGTGAACATGGAACACCACATAATTAACCACCTGTGGGCAGGGGAGCGTGTCGCATCACCCAACAAGAAACAGAAAATAGAACGACATGATAAGCAATGCAATATTAAAAGTTGTGTTTAAAAGAAACAGATATATGGATAGATGGTAGATATTGGCAGGAAACCTTAATTAGGCTTCGAAATGGCTGTTTGCAGCAGAGAAAATTGTTTCAGCTGTCGAAATTGCAACCTAGATCTACTTCTCTGAAGGTATCAAACTGGCCAAAAAGGCCCTTCTATTAACACTCGGAGAAGGAAATGTTCTCTACTTATTTCTGAATTATATTCTTATTCACCATAGTCCAAGCCATCCCCATCTCCCTTGTAAAAGTATCTTGTTCTGAAGAAGTAGTGTATTTGATGTCTTTAAAGCTCTCACTTGCTAGCAATTCAGAAAGCTCCAGCATCCCTTTCAACACTAGTACTACTTTGTTCATGGTTGGTTTCTCTCTCGGACACCTTATGAAACAACCCAAGGAAAGCTTCACCCATTTCATTGCTTCTTCTTCATTAACCTGCTCCAGCAATTGTTCGTCTAACAAGCTCAAAGCGAAGTCGCATCCTTGCGTCTCGATAGAATTTGAGATGGATTGCAATGAAACTCTCATATTTTCCCATTTGCAACCTGTTAGGAGCTCTAGTAAGATAACTCCAAAATCTTGTACATTTCTGAATTTTTCATATTGCAAAGCTAGATCCAAATTTTGCGAAATATGTTCAGAATTCATATCTATGGGATTCACAAAAGGAAAGCCACAAAACTTGGGGGTGAACCGTTCATCAAGGAGTATGTCCATACAATTTAATTGGACATTCATAAACCGTTTTCCAAAGTCATCATGGAGATGAGCAATGAAATGTGCAATGGCGATGCCAATTTTTTTCCTTATATTCCAGTTGAGAATGCTCCTGGGCCGAAAAAGCTGTCCAGCAAGAGAGCCCATTACCATGTGATCGTACACCATAAATGTCTCTGATGAAACCCCACGCAAGCGAACAGCATTGGGATGATGCAGTTGCCACAGCATGCTTATCTCCTTCACTGAATTTTCCAGTAATTGCTTCTTCACAGTTACATGAGTCCCATCAGACAGAACACCCTTCCACATTAGGCCTGAAACTCCTGAAACTTCCCTGGAGAAATTCTGCGTTGCATTTTGCACTTCTTTGTAAGAATATTGCCGAATGTAATCAGGAAAACTGAGAAAAAGTTTTATTTTGAGATTTGAAGGTTGAGCTTTCCGCTGATAAACAGGGCAGGAATTAAAAAACTCAGGAAACTCTCCTTCGAGTGCTCTAATTATGAGCTTCTCCTCGTTTGAATTCACAGCTCCTTCATCTGATCCTTGCTCTTCATCACACCTGATAAGTTCAGCTATATCGGATTTTCTGCAAATAGCATTTCATGAATTTCGGTAATGAGAATTCTTCGGGTCCACTCTTATTAGCAAGAACTTCACATATCTCAGAAAATCTGAAACATGGGCAAAACTAGGGCGGCGATCTGGATCAGTGTCCCAACATTGTCTTATATAATCGGCTAATATCGACGGACACCAAGGTGGTAATTTGGGCCTTTTGTTTTGAACTACCAGTCCATAGACATTCCTGGTATCCACTCCCTCAAAGGGCTGCAATCCCGTTAGTATCTCAAAACAAGTCATGCCGAAGCTGTAAACATCTGCTTTATGAGTATATTGCTTCAGAATCTCCCCATCTCTTTCGAAGTCCTGTTGGGGATATTGAAAGACTTCTGGTGCCCTCCAGTAACAAGTTCCCCTGGTGACTTCTGCGGACCTGAAACTATAAAGCCTCAAACTGGATTCCCCAAAATCACACAGCTTAACTCGGCCGTACCCCTGTGCTTTGAATTCTGGCACTTGTGAAGGCTCTATGAGCACATTAGAAGCCTTGAGATCCATGTGCATGATTCGTTGGCTATGAAGGTACTCCATTGCCCTTGAGATTTGAAGCATTGTGTCAACTGCAGCAGGTAGTGGCAAAGGCGGTCTCCCTCCCACTCGCTCTTCCAGTATCCTATCCAAGGTGGAGCTAACGAACTCCATGACAAGATAGCAATATTTTTCGGTCAAACACACGCCTATCAATTGAACAATGAAAGGGTTTTGCAGCTTTGCATGAACGGCAATCTCCACTTGCAGGAGAGAGTCAATATCCTGGCAAAACATGGGGATCTCCTTCACGGCAACCTTCACTCCAAGCCATAAGCCCTCGTACACTTCTCCAGAAGAACCCTGCCCAATAACTGAGAGCCTGGGAACCAAATCTTTAGGATCAATTTGCAGCCATGAAGACAAATGGCTGCCCGTAATGGCAGGCTCGTTTCGAATGGTTGCTTGCAACTTTGCCGACATGAATCTTGCAACCCCCAACTTCCATTTGTCTTCACCACTCTTACTCATTTCATCAGGAGCCTTCAACAGCTCTTCAAAGATGGTAATCAGTCGTCTCTTATCTTCATATTCGTCATGAACCCTAATCAAATCGCACATCTCTGCACGGAAATCCCCCATTTTCGTGCAGGCTGCTGCTGTGTAGCTCTCGTCCGTTTGGCCTTGAGAATATAGAAGATTTAGATGAAAACAGAAAAGAGACCACGCGAGGTCGTGTACGTGAATGGCGTAGGCCTCTCCAGTGGTGGACAAGGTAATGGATTCGATCCACCAGTTACTTCCCGAGCACCGATTCAGATATAATTCCGCTTCTTTTACAACCCGATAAACTTCTTTCCAAGTCCTTTGCATAATTTTATTTCCCTCGAACCCTAATTTAGACGTGCTGCAAAGCATGCTGCTGGTGAAGCAAACCTCTTTTGCAGGCCTCAATATACGCCAATTATTTGCAGAATATGAAGTGAGCTTGGAAACAAAAGAATGACAGAGATTGTTACATTGGGATGAGCTGTACCTGAAATCTTGAGGCCGGTAAAAGAAGATCCTGGCTAAACAGTCAAGAACAAGCTCCTCAAAATCTTTGTCCGTAGCACTACTGAGCTTCCCCATGGCTTAATCGATTTTATGATGTCCCACAGAAAATAAAATAAATTAGAATGGAACGAAGTCTGCAGAATGGCTGATATTTATGCTTACAAAAGTATGATGAACGGAACTCAAACTAATGTGATAATCTGGCTAGGTACCAAATGCATAATTGTTTTCCCGCATTGAATTCCGCAAGGGAAAGGGCAAAAGCAGAATCATTTGCCGAAGCGGAAAAGACGAGAAAAAATCACACTTGAATCCTGCTGAATCCTGAATGGACTGAATATTATAATTTATTAATTTTAATTAAATAATAAATAATAAAATCTATACCTATTCTCTCGGCTGGGTAGAAACTTCCTATTTCAGCAGGGAGATGGGGTCCAATCGTGATTGAAAACTCTTTTCTTCAGCGCACCTAGGAGGGTTTTCAACTAAAATGAGAGTTGGAGTCGATTATTATATAATCTTCATATTAATCAACACATTGTCAAACTAGTAAACGTTTATGGTGATTTTGCTTTTGGACTTGATTGTGTATGTTTTTTCCATCATCGAGGAGTAAATGTTTCTCAAGGTTGCATTTATTTTCCGGAGGCAATATACTTATCAAACCATTCAATACTAGAAGTTGGGTGCTAATATATAGGTGCAATGACGAAGATGAGCCTAAAGATTGCAAAATAATTAATTGTGTAGAAGATGAAGATTTAATCTCTAGAGATTCATTTATTTATTAGTCTTATAAGGTCTGTTATTTCTATAAGGTAATTTATTTACATTGTCAAAAATTCATACAAATAAAAAAAAATTGTTTAGATTCACAATGCTAATTGTAGAAAAATGAAAACATGTTCAAAACTATGCAAAATCAAAAAGCTCTAATTTGACGTGTCAAAACTGGAATTATATATAAGTAAATCATAAAACCATGAAAGAAATTTCTTTTTTTTTAAATATATTATTTTGGTTAAATAAATTAAAATAACATAATACACAAATTAAAGCACTATTGCAAAAATAATTTAATTTTAGTTATTTTCATGCATAAATCTAAGAGTTACAAAATCTAGATTAAGTTAAATTATCTTATGGTATTAATAGAAAAAATAGTTTAAATAATATCAATTATAATTCAAAATTTATATTATTATTATTTTAAATACATTTCTTCAAAAATCATATAGCTAACTAATAAATGAATACAAAATCACCTTATATCTAAACATTTAGAGTAATTCAAAAATAAAAGGTTAAAATTATCAAACAATAAAATCATCGTTACTATTTTACCTAAAGTTGCATGCAACATATATTCTTTCATTTACCCAATTTACAAAAGACATCTTAAATATAATTAAATATCTTATAAATATAGTATTCTAAAATTGTTAAAATTGCTCAAGAAACTAAATTTACATTAAATTACATTTAAAATTCTTTAATTCAAAATAAATTCTTAATTGGGGATTATTAAGGGTCCTTAATACTTAAGATTAATTATGTAATATGTAGCACCTAATTTAGTACTGTAGTTTTTTGCAATACTTCTATGTAAAAATTGGAAAACTAAAATAGTAAAGCATGGAGCTCCAAACTTCTCAAAGCCATAGATCTGCTTGCAAAGAAGGGTTTAGAGAAAATTTTGGATATAAATTAAGATTTGATCAATTTCTTCATTTGACTATTGTTTATTGAACTCTTTTGAAAAATGTAAACATGTAGCTATGTGAAGGACATCAACAAAACATGCAAAAGATTTGAAGGAAATTTCTAAATTAGCAAAAATAGAATGAAATTTATATAGAAATATTATTAAAGGAAATAAAAAGAATGGAAATAAATAAGAATAGAAAGAATTTAAAAAGAAAACAAATTAAATTATGAATAAAACAATTTAAAAATAATTTAAATAATCAAAAATATTGTCTTATGATTTTTTGGTGGAAAAATGGAAAATCTGGGAGCAAAGCTCCCCCATATAAGCACGCTTGATTATTATACTAGCATTTTTGTAAGTACAATGATAAGCATGGGAGTAACAAGTTTAATGGGGATGAGAATTATATCAAAGAACAAACTTCACAATTTACTTCCATTCCAACATATAACATAAAATATAATATTTTTAATTTAAAAGAGCCAAAATAAACAAGAATAAAATATTACATGAATAAAAATAAAATCTCAAATTAATAGTAAGAACAAATTAATAGTATAGAATAAAATGTAACACATGTTTAAATCTCATGTAGATATTATTTCGTATTGTTGAAAATAACATCTTTTTTGACAAGCTAGTTTCAAGCCCTTTGTACCACGGGGTTAGCCCCTCTTTTTTGGTTGTTGTCGAAATACATTAAAAACATCTTATTGACAAGCTAAAATTTGCATATCCATTCAAATTATCATGTATTTTTATTATCTTATTTTAAAAGAGTATCTTAAAATATGTATACATATGCAAATGATGTTGTCTCCAGTACAAAGTTTGGTTTATTCTCCTAGCCTCTGTCTCTCCATGCATACACAAATAAATTACACATATTTATACTAATGAATCTTCAATAACACATTATTGACAAGTTGAAATTTGCATGTCCAATGTATTTTTTTCCTCATTTTGAAAGAGTATCTTAAAGTATGTATAGATATGCAAATGATGAACATTGTCTACCCTAGCCTTTTTCTATCCCTACATACATTCACATATTTAGCTCCAACTTATCCTTACACATAAACATTGTGATATAGTTGGATATTATTGAAAAAATAAAGCAAATATTCATACAGCTAGTCCTAGGGCTTGGCAAAATTTAAATTTAAAAATCAGCTAACTCAACTTATTTTACGTGTTTGCATTGGGTTGATAGTGTTTATATTACATCACTTCAATCAAAGTCAATCTTTCAATACAATTGTAAATACTAATTAGCCTTTGGATTTCAAAAAATAGTTAAGGAAGTGAATAAAAGTTAGAAGAATGATAAAGAGAAACTCTACATTAAGTAGGTTAAAATCTAGCATAAAAGAAAATTCTAAAACTTAAAGTTAATTTTGAAAATTTAATATCAAAGAAAGTATAAATTTGACATAAAATTAAAAATGTTTAATTAATAGAAAATTCACATCTATAATACATAAATAATCTAATTTTAAATTGTAACAAAAAATAATACTTTTTTTCTTTTTTGGTTAGTAATAATATTTTATTTACTATAAACTTTCAAAGATACATATAGAGGCTAGAAAGCAATAGCCTTCCCACAAAAAAAATATTTACAACTTATAACACCTTCACCTAACTACTATCTGGCACACATTTTCATCTATTGCCCATTTAATTGGGCCTTATAGAGGCTACACATTACTATGTCTAAATTTTAGAGAATTTGATGTAAAAAAACCCTAGATTGACCTTGCATCAAATCCTTCTTTGGCTCTGCTTAAATTCTGCAAGCATTCCTCATTTTTGTCGTGCCCTAGCCCGCTTTCCACACCAGAGGTTCACCATTAGTAGATATATCCTATGTTCATCCCCATTACCGCAAGTTCTAATTCACGATGGCATGAACCTGTCCACCATAGCTTTTTGTTTTGCTTTTTCTTTTGAAAGCACCCAGCCCTCCACCATTTTCTTCTTTTTTTCCCTTCTTTATCTACTACTAGAAGCTTGCCACCCAAAAAACCATTTTGAAACCCAAAAACTTTGGACCACTTTCCTCTAGTTTTCATCAAAGAGCAAAAAAAAAGAAGCAAAATTTAGTCACCCATCATTTTCAAAACTTACTCCTTTACCAAGAAAACAACTCTCACCATTCTCCTTTTCTAGCTTCCTACAGTTCGCCAACAACACAAATGAGAGACTAGGAACCCCTTCACCTTTCATCTTTCCCTCTCCTTGAAAGAGAAAATCTCCTCCATCAACTTGAGCCATTCTATTCTTATTTTTTCCTTATAAGCTTTCGTATCCACCCCAGTTCACTACCAGATAAAACCAAATTTCCCTCGCGCCTCCCCCTCTTCTTCATCTATGAGGCATTCACTATAACCAAAGCTCTTTTTTGGCAATGCCCATTGTAGCAAGGAATCAAACGCAACAATCAAGTCTTTTAGGAATAGTGACCTCATCACCCATTCCACTTCTTCTTCTGAGAAAGCCAATTCCAACCCCCACACCATCACCATTGCAGCGATGTCCACGGTAATTTTCTAGAGTGGTGGGTTGAGTTTTGGAATAGTTCTCCAATCGTTCCCTTCACCACCTCCAACACTCCTTGCGATGGGAATTGAAGCAATAAATGCAATCTTTGATTTTGGATTGGACCAAAAAATGCTTTATGTTGTCTGGTCATCTGAAAGGTAAAGGTAGCCTGCATATTTGCCCTTGATCATTTTCCTTGCTCGTCACTTTCACAAGATCTACACTTTACTATCTAAGTTTGTTAAAAGGAACCTTTATGACTCTCTTTTTTTATAGCACTTTGCTTAGCTCACTTTTTGTACACTATCCCGTTCTCCTACTACATCTAATCATTTTGTCCTTTACTTTTTAACCTACCCTTTCATCATGTGAGCATTGATTTTGGATTGCCTAAATCCTTCATCATTATTCCATTCTAATGCTCCTCTTGATAACCATCCTTCACTCAATCATTTTAAATAGTGGTTTTAACTTTTGGTTTTTTATTTTCAAAAATCACATAAAATTCCTTCCCAATGGTTACACCATTCAAAACACTCGTCTCCCACCTCCAAGAAATTTGTCGCCCATTTTGATAACTGATCCACTTCCCTAGTAGCCTTTCTATACACATGACAAAATTTAAAATCTTCCAAAGTTTTCAACTTCTCATTAACAGCTATTAAGAAATTTTCTAAGTACTACGCCAAAATTTTATTTCTTCTAATTGCTTGCACCACCACCATGGAGTCCCCTTCCACAATTAATTTAACAACCCCCCCCCCCCCCCACCTTCTTAGAACATTTGATTTCCAATAGAGCTACCCTATAACAAGAGTCTCTCCATTACAATCCCTCACTATACATCTCCATTATAATCCCTCACTATACATCTCACCCCTGATTTGCAGGGTCACTTCTTGTAGCACCATCAAAATTAACCTTTAACCATCCTTCCTCTGGAGCTTTCCATGTTGCATTTTGTCTATGTTCTTTCTTTGAAATACCCTTCTTTATCACTCCATCTTGTTTGATTTTAATCCCTATCCATTCCTTCTGAATAGCTCTATCTTCCCTCATAAAAACACACTTTAACAAGTCCTTCTTAAAGACCGCTGCACTATCTACTTCTTTAATGAAATGATCAATCCTTCGAAGGAGTTGTTCCACAAATTCCAACACCTCCTAAAAGATTCTTCTATTTCACTCCTTCCACACCTTCCATATTACAATTGATGGGCTTATCCTTCACACACTTTCTAGCATATTTCTTTTGCTCATTCTTGGCCATGATTTGAAGAAATCAACTAAAGAAAAACTCCAAGCCCCCAACCATCCCAACTTACCTTGGACATAACACCAAAATTTCACTACTACCTCACATTTTAACAGTAGGTGATCCACTGATTCTTCCTCTTTACCACACATTACACAGTTAGTTGGGCCTTGAAATCCTAATTTCTTTCTTATTTCCCTAGTCAGAATTTGACCTTGGATAGCTAGCCAAAAAAAGTCCCTGCTTTAGGAAAAATCTCTTTATGCCAACATAAATCACTTGCTTCAAAAGTTTCATCCCCTCTCTTTGCTATCATCTCATAGCCTAATCTTACAGAAAACTCTCCTAAAGTTGTAACACACCATCTAATCTTGTCCTTTCTCACAATTAAACAAAATTTCCCTCAAGAATTATTTTTTAAAGGATTGTTGTTGTTTAGGAAAGGCCCTCCACCCTCCAGTCCTTCCACTCCCAAAATTTACCAAAAACTCCTTCTCAATCAAGTAATCTCTCACTTTACCACCCCACATAACATATAATTTATGTTTTAGGTCTCCATCCTGGCATTCTTCATTTAGAGCCTGATATCCATTCCATGAATCCTCTAGAAATTTGCCTTTCTACCATCACCAATCTTTCATGAAACGTGATATGTAATAACATGTCAACATGATATGATAAAGTTCCATATAATAGAACCTCTTAAGTGATGTTGGACTATTAATATCCTTGTCTCATCATTAGAGTCTAGATATTTTCCCCTTAAAATCTTAGTCCACATTTGCTCTTTATTCGAGAACATATGCCACACTAATTTAGCACCTAAAGCCACATTCATATGATTCCAATCTCTAATTCCTACTCTTCCATTCTTTTTTGGCCTACATAATTTATCCCATCTTAATAGAGGGGTTTTATTACTATCCACTTCTCCACTCCAATATAACCTACACATTTGTTTTTCCATGCAACTAATTACCTTCTTTGGAATTTTAAGGCACATCATTAAGAAAATTGGGACTGCTGACACTACTGATTTTAACACCAAATTTCTTCCTGTTGATGACAAACACTTCCCCTTCCACCCTTCCATCTTTTTGAAACACTTTTCTGCTAAAATCTTCCACACTTCACCTTTATTTCTACCTTGAAACAATGCAATCCCTAGATATCTTCTTGGTAGTAACCTTTTCTTTATATTAAGGATTCTGCAGATAACCACCTTTTTACCTATAGAGGTATTAATAAAGAAAATCTTAGATTTTTTCCAATTAATCTTCTGTCTATAAACTTTCTCATACAGCTCTAGCATTCGCTTCATCATTCTAGCTTCCTACTATGAAGCTTCCACTATTAAGAAAGTGTCATATACGAATTGAATGTAGGATATAGCTTCAACACCCCTAGCCACTTTAACACCTTTCCAAAGGTCTCTATTTCTCTTTATACTAATCAATCTCCCCAACACTTTAGCCAAAATGATAAAGAGAAAGGGGGATAAAGGATCCCCTTGTCTTGTTCCTTTCTCCATTTCAAAAAAACCTTGAGGGCTACCATTGACCAATACAAAAAACCTAACAGAGCTCAAACAACATTTAACCCAACTAATCAAATTATCATTGAAACCAAACTTATTTAGAACTTTAAATAGAAAACCCTTATTCACTTCATCATAGGCTCTCCTAGTATATATTTTCACCATATTTTACATAGTTTCTTTACTCTAATAGAATGAATCATTTCATGAGCTATAATAACACCTTCAAAGATAGATCTCCTAGGTGCAAACCCACTTTGTTCATTTGAAATCACCTCAGTTAACACCTACTCTAATATATTCATAATCACTTTAGAGATGATTTTATAAGGAGTGTTACATAAGGAGATAAACCTAAACTATTCAAATGTCTTACATGCTTCCTTTTTTGGCACTAAAACTATGAAGGTATTATTTAGGTCTTTAAGAAAAAAAAAACCATGTCTAGATTCCTCAACCACCTCCCACACTTCTACACCCAAGAAATCCCAGAAGAATTTGAAAAAGCTCCCTGTAAGCCCATCCAGCCCTGGGCTTTTATCTTTGCCTAGACCCCACAAAGCAATTTTAACCTCATCTTTTGTCACTTCTACAGAAAACATTCTATTATGCATATCTGAAACATAGTTAGGAATACAATCGAAGACTTCATCCTCTACATCCCCTCCTTCTACCTCTAGCCTTCCCCTATCTTGGAAAAAGATATAGCCTCCCCCTTTATCTCCTCTGGGTCATTTACCACCAATCCTTCAGATTTTATTACTGAGAAAATCTTATTATGCACTCTTCTTACTTTGATTGAGTTATGAAAAAATTTGGTGTTTCTGTCACCTTCCTTCAGCCATGTCACCCTAGATTTTTGTTGCTAGAACACCTCCTCTCTAGATAAGATCTCTTCATAAGCCTTTTTCAACTTTTGTTCTTCTAGGAAGTCTGCTTCCCTCATTCCCTATAGAATTAATCTTTCACTTAATTCTTTTAAAGATATTTCCAACTCCTCTTTCTTTTTAAAAATGTTTTGGAAGGATTCCTTATTCCATACCTTCAGTTTCCCTTTGATAAATTGTAACTTTTTTAAAAAAATAAAAGCTTTATTCCCATCAAATGTTGGAGCATTTCTCCACCACTGTCCTACCAATTCCTTAAAGTCATCCACCCTTAACCACATTGCTTCAAATTTGAAAGTGCACCTAACTGGAGAAGAGTATTCCTGAATTCTCAAACTAATTGGAAAATGATCTGATCCATGGATAGGAAAAATCTCATCTTCGACCATCCAATCAACCTATGTCCAATCAAGAGAAATATATCCAACTTGTTTGCAATATTAACAAACCCTGGTCTTCTATTATTCCATGTGAATTCACCTTGTTTAAAAGGGATATTCACTAGCCCATTATTTGTCACAAAGGATGAGAAATCTTCCTAATTAACTGATCTCCATCCTTTACCCCTTTTTATTTCCCCCAAATCGATAATGGCATTATAATCTCCACCCAAAATCATAATCTCATCTAATAGGACCTCCATTACCTTTGATAAATATTTCCACAACACTTTTTTGTCCCTACTCTGAACTGACCCATACACATTGATAACATTAAATTGCACCCTAGGTTGTTTTGATCTTACCTTGAGCCATTGCCAATTACCTTCCTGCTGCATCACCACTACACTAATCAAGCCTTCCTTCCATAACAAACTTACACCACTTAAAGATCCTATCACCACTACCCACTCACTAATCCATTACTAAATTTCCTTTTAACTCCTGCTACATACTCCACTTTTATCTTAGTTTCCTGTATAAGGACTACATTCAGTCTCACTTGATCAAGGCCTCTCTTGATCAAATGAAGCTTGTTAAGGGCATTATAGCCCTTGATATTCTAGGAAAGGATCTTCATCTCTTTTGGGAGGGGGCTTTTCCCCTTCCCGACTTTAGCTTACTTTGGCCTCTTGTACTTCTTGATATCTGGATTAAGGCATTGAGTGTTCTCCTTCCTCTTTTTTGACATTCCCTAACTTGAACTTTGTGACTTTTCTTTCCAATTATTCTAGGGTCCTCTTTTCTTTTAGGGCCATCATATCCTCCAGACCAAGGTAATCCTCATCCAACATATCCTCCCTTTCCATTACATCTTCATTAGAGCTCTCTTCTGAGCTAGAAGTTCTAGAACCCCTTCAAATTTCATATTGGGGAAATTTGTATGTCTTTAAAGACTTCGTCCTCACATCTACCTTCTTCCCTTCTGTGGAGATCCTATAATCTTCCTCTTCCTCGTTGCCCCTATGCACCACTTCTTTGTTCCATCCCCCAACTTCTTCATTATTTTGGGTTTCCTCTCTACAAACTAAATCCACATGATTTTCTTCCATCATAGACTTTTCCCCTTCTCCCTTTCTGCCACCTTCTATTGCCCCTCCTTACTACTCACTCTTCCCTCCTTAAACACCCCTCTCTTCTCGCCTTTCCTCCTACACCTAATTAGGAAGTTCTTTTCCTAAACACACGCCCTTCTCATATGCAATTTTTTTGCCTCCTTTCTTCTCACTATCTTTTAAGTTATTCTCTCTTGCTTTCAATATCATAATGCTTTCCATTTTTGCAACTATTACTTGTGAGTTTTACTCCTTTCTTTCTTGCATCCTTGACCATGTTCCAACCATAACTATTGTCCTATTTAGTAACCTTTCATCCTTCTTATCCTTTTGTCGCCCCTCCTACTTGCACTTCACTAAATCATGTTCCTGACATAGACAATGTTCACACACCACCAATCCTTCTTCTATTGATAGATGTTGTCTCCATACTCCCCCTCTGAAAAAACCTCAATCATTTCTAGTATAGGGTGACAATCAATCCAAATTATACAAATTCTCGAGAACATTTGGAAAGTTTCCTTATCAACCATTTCCACAACCTTTACAAAGGTACCCGGCTTATTGCCGATCATGCTATAAAAATGATCATTTCAATATTCTTGAGGGAGGTTTCACAAGCCTACCCAGATAGGGAATTTCTTTATGATTTCCTTCATAGGGTCAAAGTTTGGAACCCATGCTTTCATATAAAAACCATATCTTTCTAGGAAATACATACCTCCATTCAAAATTCAATCCCTATCCTGGGAAAATCCACCGTTACCATGCAAAACTCATTCTCAATTGTTTTGATGTCTTTAACCCTTCCACACTTTTCATCACACCATTCTTTTAGCTTTCCTATGCTAGACCATGGTCCTCCCCATTTTAGAAACAAAGCATTACTTTCCAAAAAAACCCCTTTTCTCTTTTATAGGGCCTTGCTCTAAAACTAACCTTTCCACTATTCATCTTACATGGTGTTCATCCTCAATCCTCTGTTTCTCTTGGTTTTCCATTGCTTGTAGTTTTCTCATCCATTTTTCTATGCCTCCAAAGGTTGAAATTTCCCCTAAATTAAAAGATGTACATCACTGCATTGGGTGACCTCTATTTCCATAGATACTAGTCCGTCCTCTTCCATTTTGCCATCTCCTCTCTCCTTGAAGCTCCACTTTTTTCTATTCAAAACTCTTTTGATGATTTCTTCCATCCACCTACCATCTTCCATTTATGTTACTCCAATAGTTTAAACCTTCATGCCTTCTGAAGGGTTTAAACCTTCAAGGTTGCTGAAACTTTCTACCTTGCTCATTTAAACTAGCATCCCTCCTACTCAAAAACCTTGCACCCCACTGCTTTGTCATTCTCTTCACTTAAAGTTCTAATTATAATACTTTTTTAATATTAAAACTAAATACATTTATTTGTGCATTTATTTAGTTTCGTAGTTTACTATTTTATTTTATAACATATTAATATAAAAATTATTATTTTATATTTATTAAATTACTTAAATTAAACTTTAAGGAAAGCTTCTACAAATCTTTCTTTGAAAATCATTTTAATCTCAAGGATTTCAAAAATTTCAAATTCTTTTCATTGGCTGTAACAAGAAAGTGTGTGATGTCTAGATTTTAGAATCTTTTATTTAGAATAAATTCAAAAGCCTACCATAATTACTTTACAATGTTATGAATGAAGTTTTTAAATAAGTGGTGGTACTATGTTGAACTCTTGATTAGGATTTAACAACATTGCAAAGCAAACACCCATAGTAAATATGGAAGACAATGCACCAACTAAACTCTTGCACAAACACATTGTAGACAATGTCAATTTGTAAATATCAAAACATTTGAACAATTAAAAGCCCAAAACCTCAACAAAATAGAGAAAAGGTGAGTCATACCATTGATGATTGTTCACTAGTCAACAAATAGACAAAATTGCATTCATGTCTAGATATAATTGGAAAAATTATAAGGAAAACAAACAAGTAGAGAACAAATAAGAGGTTAGAGGACACAAAATTTGAAGGTAAAGAGAGAGATCACTTTCATTCTCTAAAAAATTTTGATGCTAAGATTATAAATCAAAGTCTTATCATTCAAATCAAATGATAGGAATAGGTTCTTTGAGTCTTCCAAATCCATAGTTTAATTTGATGTCAAAGTAGATAAAGAATTTCAAAAACAAGATTATCGATACCTTAATGAATGATATGAAAAAAAAAATTTATTCAACATTCAACATTCAAAACTCCAATACCCTATTCAATGCGATATTCTGGGCTATCATACTCTTGCAGGTTATAGCCAAAGATCTCCTATTAAATTATATTTTCTCTCCTCTCTGATGTATATTTATACAAACAATTTTTTCCTATTTTATTTATTTGTCGGTAGTTATGAATTATTAACTACACAACTCTTCAAATTCAGTCACATTGGCTACTTCTTTCCCCCAATTACAATATTAGCACATTTTGCAAGAATCCCCTCCACCACAATATATGGAAACAAATTCTAGGAGTGCATTGGAATTCAGAGAGAAATAATAATTAGATCCTTCCATCAATGACACTACAAATATATAACAAAAATTAATGGAAAACATCACAATCTAAAAAAGATTGAATAGGAA
Organism: Cupressus sempervirens; assembly: GCA_028749045.1. Lineage (NCBI taxonomy): Eukaryota > Viridiplantae > Streptophyta > Pinopsida > Cupressales > Cupressaceae > Cupressus > Cupressus sempervirens. The sequence continues at coordinate 394,399,963 of CM053784.1, read as the reverse complement.
ACGTGATACAACAAATCTAACGGAAATAGAAAGGGAATAAGAAAAAATTAATTAATTGCTATAATTTTAATTTATTTCTATAATTTATGTGGTACAAGAATAGATAGAATCAAATGGAAATATGGGAAATAATTAAAATAGTTGAAAAATGGTTCAAAATAGTTGGAAATAAATTTAAGGAATTGTAAAATTTCATATAAGCCTATCGACTTAATTACAATTGGACAATAAGAATCAATTATTTTTTAATATAGCCACTTTGTAATATAGTTTTTACTTTCTACCATGGTAGGATACTATTGCATCTATTAGATGTAATTATCAATATTAAATTGATGAATCACATTCAATTATTTTTAAAGCGCATATATATGCTATGGTTTGATAATTTCAATATATTTATAGTTTATCTATAATACTATTTATTACCATTGTTTGGTTTGGAATGGCTTTCAGATTTGTCGCAGAAAGATACAACTTCAAACTAAATCGAAACCAAAGTTGCAACGAAAAATGGTAAAAATTACAGAAGCTGTGAATAAAGAGAATGAATTAGCATTTCCTAGATTTGTAAATCATTCCTTTTCTAAAAAACACCGACATCAACAATCAACAGTGAATAAATTTTTTCCTAATAAGGATTTTCCTTTTTCCCAGTCAACATATAAGCAATAAGAAGATAGGCTGAAAGGAAAAAAAGTGATCCCTTGTATTCTGATCAGCAACAGATTTATAGTTTTAAACAAAGACCATTCAAAGTTAAACACATTTAGTGCCTTGGTTAAACATCATGAAGCTAGGGATAAGAAGATGATAAAGATAAATAAAGATCCATGCGAAAATAATAATGGGTGGCAAGTTGCAATTTCAAATAGGAATCGAAGAAGAAACACATCGCAACAAAAAAAGAGGCCAATAATGGAAGAAAATAAAAATCACCAGAAATATTGCACCCAAATTATCAAATCAGTATAGGAAGAAAAGCGAATGGAAAAATTGGTAACTTTCCCAGTAAAAGCAGACAAAAATTGTAAGCAAGCAATACATAGACCTACCAAAATTTTTGAAGCTAACTGTATTCTGCTAGGGCAGAAACAATAGTAAGAAGAGTTAGAAAAAGTGCTTAAGGTTTCTAAGAAAAAGAGAAAAATCTATATGCCACCACATAAAAGGGAGAATGGTCATTCAAAAATTAAACATTTATATACATTATTTAGAATAGGTAAATCAATTGGTAAACTTATAGGTATAGATTCAGAGTATGACAAAACTAGTAATGTTAAAATTTTAATAGATGAGGAAGAAAATCAAAAAATGATTAGAGAACAAAGATTGTAAAAAATAGATCCATTTGTCAGATTGAATTTAAGAAATATGAAGGGGAAATTAAAGGCATTATTAAAAAAAATCTAGAAATTGATCATAATTTGTCAACCATAGAGGAATCCTTTAGAAGTATTAGAATAAAGATGAGGGAATAGAAGATTAAGGCAATTAATAAAGATAAAATAAGAAGATAGAAAAACTATATGAAAGGAAAAAATTTGAGAAGAGCACACAAACAAAAAATACACCTATAGCAAAAAAGAGTAAAGAAAAAAGTCAATTGGAATGTTTAGAAGTACCAAAACAAAGAACCAAAGGTATATACAAGGAAAAGACAACAGTGGCAACATTGAAAGAATGCAATATATGTCACAAGGAGAATGATAACTTGAAAGAAATAGAGAGAAGCATTAAAGAATGGTATAAAATGACATATGAGATTAAATTATTACAAGAAGACATTGAAGATCAGGATATGTTAGGAGAATAATTTCATCAGGATCATGAGGTAAGACGACAACTTACAAATCAAAGAAAAGAGAAGGAGAATTATAATTCTAAGACAAAAAAATGGGGTCAATATGGACAATAGGATGGTAAACAAATCAGATATAAACTATTTTGAGGAAGACACTAGTCAGATACATTTGGATGGTGAAGACATGATGATTAATAAGGATATGAACCAACACATAGAATTGGCAATGAAAAACACATAAGAAGAAAGTTTAAAGCCAATAGAGTGTATAGAAGATCAGGAAGAAGAATATATAATTCCAAAAGCAGATTTAGAATAATGGAGTAATATAACAATTAGAAAAAAGTCAAAAAGGAAAAGTTATAAATTTTGGCAAACACCAATAGATAGAAATATATCTTTGGATTTAAATCTACAGAGGTGAAGGATAAAATAGAGGAATATAGTATCCCTGCAGAAGTTGAAGCTTTTCTAAAGGAGTTTGAAATGTACAATTAGGAAGATTCTATAATAGAGACTGAACTTATTGAAGTGTCATAGAATTGGGAAGAATTTAGGTACTAAAAGAGACCCCAAAAACATTGGAAAAGGGAAATTTAGAAAAAGATATAGATACATATGTAGAAGAAAATGAAATAACAAAATAGATATTAGAAGATTTAATAAATGAGGAAGAAGATAAAGAAGGAACTAAAAACGAAAATAGTAACCATATAAGTATAGATAATTTGGGTATTTCAATTAACCTAGAAGGATTTATAACTTCAAAATGTGGTAAATCAAAATTGAAAACAGGAAGAAAATCACTTAAGGAATTAAGAGAAGTAGATGGTCAAGCCAAGGAACAAAAAAATATATTTGAGGTTCTTAAATCTAGGAAGGGGAAGTACCTTCCCAAAGAGCAATGAGGATCATAACATGGAATACTAGGGGCCTAAATGCCCCTAGTACACAAAGAGTGTTAAAATGTAATCTAACACTCTTTGAGTCAGATATAATTATGATACAAGAAACTAAGCTTAACAAAAATGAAGGGGAAAAACTAAGAAAAAGACTAGGCTGATGGAATGTAGAATTGAAGGAATCAGATGGAGCATTAGGTGGAATAGGAATCATTTGGAATACCTGAACAACAAACATTAAAATTATAGTATCAAATAGCAATTGGACGGGGAGTGTGGTTTCAAGTAATAAGCATAGTCTCCAATTCATTCTCATTAATGTTTATGGTCCAATACAAACTTCAAGTAAACGAAAAGTTTGGGATGATATATCTACCTTTATGAAGTTCTATCCTAAGACAAACATGATCGTAGGTGGTGACTTCAATGCCATACTTGACCTCAAAGAAAAATTTGAAGGTTCTCAGAATATAACAAGAAACATAGTAGAATTCAGAGAATGGGTCAGATTTTATAAATTGATAAAAATAGCAACCAGCAATGGAGTATTCACATGGAATGATAGAAGAAAAGACTTCAGTTATATTGCAGAAAAATTGGACAGATTCTTTTTCAAAGGAGAATTAGTAGAATTGGAACTCACAATCACTACCTCCATTCAACCTATTGCAGGATCAGATCACTATCTAGTCAAAATTGAATTAACAAAACTTATAAAACCTAATGGAAATCCCTTCAAATGTGAAAAGATGTGGTTCTTAGATAAAACATTCATGGAAAACCTTAAACAATGGTGGGATGAAGGCAAGTTTATAGGATAAAAAATGTATTGTTTTGTATCAAAACTCAAAATGCTCAAAGAAAACATACAAAAATGGAATAAAACACATTTCAATAATATATTCCAAGACAAACTAAATAATGAAGAAGATCTTAAAAAACTAAATAATGAAATTATTAAAAATGGTATGGACAATGAAAAATTCATTAAAGAAAAAGAACTATTAATCATACAAGAAGACATTTTAGCAAAAGAATAAGTCTTTTGGACAAAATTCAAGGGAAAAATGGTTAGAAGGAGATAGAAATACAAAATTCTTTCATAATAGTACAATACACAATAGAGCTCTTAAAAGTATTACTCAAATTAAAGATAATAATGGTAGTACTATTGATAATCTAGCAGAAATTGTTCAAACCTTCATCACATACTATGAGAATCTATTAAACAATTATGACACATCCAATTTAACTAAACAAAAAATTATGCTTGATAATATATATGAAGTTATCACAAAATTTGACAACATGGAGCTCAATAAACCTTTTACAAAAGAAGAAATCAAATTAGCCGTTTTTAAGCTTAGCATAGATAAATCTCTGGGGCCTGATGGGTTTAAAGCTTTTTTCTTCCAAAAATGTTGGGAAATCTTAGGGGAAGAATTATGGAAAGCAATAGAGGCAGCTAGAAATGGGGGATCAATCTTAATTGAAATTAATCATACTTTTTAGCATTAATACCAAAAAAAGTTGTAGCAGTGTCACCTTCAAATTTTTGCCCCATTGCATTATGTAATACAATATATAAAATTTATTTAAAAGAAATAGCAAATAGGATTAAAAATTTTCTTCCAAAAATTATCTCAAAAGAACAAACTAGGTTTGTACTTGGTAGATCAATACTTAATGGAATATCCATCATTTAGGAAACTATACATTCAACAGTTAAAAACAAATAAGCCCGCATGTTTATGAAGTTAGATATGCAAAAAACATATGACACAGTAGATTGGGGGGTTTTATGTAAATGCTTAGAAAATTTTGGATTTTCCAAGCAATGGATAAATATAATTTTTAAATGTATATCTACTCCAAAAATCTCACTACTTATTAATGGTACTCCTGAAGGTTTCTTCAAGATTTCAAGGGGTATTTGACAAGGAGACACCATGTCACCTTTTCTTTTTATAATTATGGCAGAAACATTTGGTAGAGCTATTCAAAAGGCACAAGGTGTAGGACTAATTAAAGGCATTACTATTACTGAGAATATTCCAAATACTACCCATCAGTAGTTTGCTGATGATACCATTCTTCCAAGAATTAGTACCAAGGAAGAAATCAAAGCTTTTAAACAAATTATATTGGATTATTCAGTAGCATCAGGACAAAAGGTTAATGCAAAAAAATCATATTAAAAAAATAAAAAAAAAACACACCAAGGAACATGGAGGTATACATATGTAATTATATGGGATACAAAAAGAGTAACTTTCCATGCAAATATTTAGGGATATACTTAGAAAAAGGAGTTAGGAGTAAAAAAGGATGAGACAATATCTTAGAAAGAGTAGAAAAACAAACATAATCATGGAAAGGAAAATGGCTAACTAAAGCTGGGAGGGTAACACAAATTAAATCTATTATGTTAGCTATTCCCACTTATCCTCTATCTTGACTTTCGCTACTGAATAATGTTAGTAAAAAATTGGAACGAAAACATAGATTTTTTTTTTGGAGTGGAATAAAAGAGAAAAAGAAACAAGCACTAATAAAATGGGATAAGATATGTCATCCTAGGAATAAAGGAGGGTTGGGTATAAAAAATCTCAGTTAGCAAAATGAGGCATTAGGAGCAAAGCTAATATGATGTCTATACAAGGAAAAATATTTTAAAATGGGAAAAAATACTTTATAATAAATATCTTAATCTATTAAACCCTTCCTCTCTCTTTAGAATAAAAAAAATTTACCAAGTGGTTCTAAAAAATGAAATTTTATGATGAAATGTAGGCCTCTGGTCAATAGATATCTAACTTGGGATTTAGGTAGAGGTGATGAGGCATTATTTTGGGATAATTCATGGGATGGTCAACCCCCAATTATTAATTCTAGAATATCTAGAAACAACATCAATGTCATTACTAATATTTAGGGACTCAAGGTTTCAGATGCCAAAACACTTATCAAGATTGATGAGATCGAGACTTGGGTATGGAAATCTTTGGATAATATTAATATTCCAAGTATAGATAAAAGTATCCTTGAAAATATCCTCAAGGGTAGATCTATGATTCAAAATAATCGAGTAGATAAACTCATCTAGGGAGCATCTAATGATGGAATATACAAAGTTAAGCTAGGATATGATCTTATAATTAATCACAAAGATGAGATAATATTGCTATACCCTTGGACTTATGTTGGGATTTAGCATGCTTACCTAAGGCTGGTATCTTTCTTTGGGCAACAATTTAGAATTAGATTCTTAGAGCTGATAGATTCTCTAAAATGGGGTTTGAAGGACCATCTAAATGCAGTCTATATAAAAATGAATCTAAAAATATGAAGCATATTTTGTTTAAGTTCCCCTTTGTGCAAGATTTTTGGTATTGAGTTAAGAATAAATTGAGTTGGATATCCCCTATACCTTAGGATATCAAGGGATTTCTTAGGGGTTGGCCTATTAAGAATAGGGTTAGCATAAATGAGAAATTATGGAATATCACACCTGCAATCATTATGTGGGAAATATGGAAAGAAATAGATGAATATTTCAAAATTTAGAACTTATTAAGATAATTTTTTTCAATAAAGTTGAGGCAGCCATCACAAAAGTTATGAATTTCCATCTCAGGAATACACCCAAGGCAGAAGGTACATTCTCAATATGGGATGAGAATATGAGGAAAAACTTGCTACATTTGATTAATCCTCCCTTAGTTTATCCTAAAAAGGATAATATAGCCAGGAAAGAATGTAAATGGTTTGCGCCTCCAATAGGATGGAAGAAATTAAACTTTGATGGAGCTTCTAGAGGGAATCCTAGGAAAGCAGGATTGGGTTGTATAGTTAGATAAAAAAATGAAGATTTGATATTAAAATGAGCTAAACCATTAGGTAATGTAACTAATAATATAGCTGAATTGGAAGCATTAAAAGAAGGATTAAAATTAAGCATTAAAAAAAATTTAAGAAGTTAATTATTGAAGGTGATTCAAAAATGATCCTAAATGGAATTAGAAAGCGACAACCATCAAACTAGATATTAAATGCTAAACTAGAAAGTGTACTTAATCTTATAGATCAATTTGAGGAGATTAAAATTCAACATATTTATCATGAAGGGAATTTAGAAGCTGATACATTGGCAAATAAAGGAGTAGAGGGAGAATACTTTATATATTTAGCAAGACAAAATTAAGTTAAGTAGAATACTAAGATTAGAGAAAAGGATAGTTTAGTTTAAGTATGGCGCACCTTTATAAGAAGTAATTATTAGACAGACATTCGTAGCAAGTAAATCTACTTACATTTATAAGGCATCTGAGATACAATCATGAAACATTAAGTATAGTCTCTTTTAGTGTATTTTAATAATTCTACACACATATGAGTAGGCATTAATCAATGCTTAACAACCTACGAGTCACAATCTGTTATTTGAGGCTTAGAGTACTAAATCTTTTTATGGCTCTTCTTTCTTTATAAAACCAATAGTTTCTCTATGAGCATGGAGTCTTCAATTGCCCTCTTTCACACTCTAGAAGTGAGGACAATGGCATTCAAAGGGGCTATCAAATAGGAGAGGTGGAATAGGATCCTTAACTCAGTTGATGATGTTTCTAGGTTTTTTTATTACTTTAGTTGTTGCCTTACCCTAGCTTGGATTAAAGCCTCCTATGTTCCCTTTCAATTTCTTCTCTCTAGTCTTTTGGGATTGAGCTAGATCTTTGTTATTAAAGATTATAATCATTATTGAACAAATGCTGGTAGTTTTTAGCTACTAATGTTGATCTATGATTAGTTATTTTATTGATTTCATTTCCTCAATAATAATTAGTGAAGGAGAATTAGATAGAATATTAAGTCGATTTGTATTGGTGAGGTATTTAAAATAAACCTCTGGGCCTGTATGCTTGAATTTGTATTTTTTCCAGTTACCACTGCTCTACTTCTTCCCCTTCATCATTATGGATAGTTTGCACCTCATTATGCTTTAAGTAGAGCAAAGTGTTTATCGATTCCGTTGCTACTGATTATTTTATAACCTTAGTTAGGAAATATGAATGAATTCAAGTTGGCTACTAATTCAGATTTCTCCTCTTAAACTCATAAGTATATGATAAGAATAAGATGAATCAATGAACATCTTAAATTATTGAAATTAGTGAATATAATCTTGATTGATCTATTCATTCGAACTAGATAAGAAGCCTAAATATCTAATCCACTCTAAGTAAAAATAGTAAACTCAATAAGACAAGGTATGAGATTTTAGAAAAAGATTCATTTAAAGCATATTATAAAACTCTTATAATTAACTCCATTGATAAATTTAGGATTCTTATCGTATAAAGAGTCTCTCAGTATGTTGATTGGTCTTTTTACTCCTCCCACTTTTTCTAATCACATTGATTTGGTACTAATCCCACATTGGAAGATAGTTGTATTCTATCATGCAGATGGTTGATGGATCACTTCTTCATGGTAGGATCCTTGATGAATTTAGCTTGGAACCTTGCCTCTCATTTGATTTATGTCCCCTTTTTAAAGGAAATCTATTTGTTATTAAATTTTTTATCAAATTTTGTATAAACCTATATGAAGTTTCATATGAACCGAGGTATGCCCCTTTTAAATTGTATAATATTAGATTTTGGTCCTAGGTGAGACTGAAGGTTTTCTTGCTTTGTTATTTCCTACCAATGCCCAATTGAACAGAGAATTCAGTAAATTCAATTTTATTTTATTCAATACAATACAAGGCTTTGACCATTTACTGATTAAAAAAATACTATTTATCACCGTTCTTATTGGTAAGAGCAATAAAATCAAGGAAAAATAATAATTAAATAATATAAAATTAACAAAACTATGGATGAAGGATAGATGTTTTGAATGCAATTGTACCATCATCTCATTTAATTTGTAGGAATCAAGTTTTTTTTATAATCACTTTGCAATATAGTTATTAGTTCCTACCATGGTAAGATATCTGTTAGATGCAATTATTATCAATTTTAAATTGACCAATCACATTCAATTGTTTTCAAAGTGAATAAATTTATACTTGGTTTGATCATTATAATAGATTTATAGTTTCTCTATAATACTATTTATTAGTGTTTTTATTGGTAAGATCAATTAGGAAAGGGAAAATAATAATCAAATAATATAAAATTTTAAAAACTCTAGATGAAGGATAAATATTTTAAATTCAATTGTACCATCATCTTATTGTACTTGTCGTAGGTTACTACTATTGTATTCACTTTACACATTTTTTGAATTAATTTTGAACATAATCAACCAATTAAACTCAACTATTTTTATCTCATTTTATTTTCTCAAGAGTTTACATATTTTATATCAATTAAATTTATTATTATAAATGATTTATCTCCATAATTATTGGTTCAATTCATTTGGTGTTATAGGAGCCCTTTTTTGGAGCTCCCTCCATATTGCATTTTAAACGATAGGATTTTTAAAAATTATTGATAAATATAGATGTGTACATATTGAAATTAAACATTATTGCATCCACTAACAAAATTAAAGTGGAATATATTTGATTAACAAAATAAGTGATCGACTATAAATTTTAACAAAATTGATTATGAAATTTAACAAAACAAAAGTGACTCCAATTTTAAAAATAAAATATAATAATATCATTTCTTTCATTATTACTTCTATCAATTTTTTCAAATTTTATGGTTTCTATGAAATCTCAAACTTTCTTATTTCACTTAAGTCTAGATAAGAATGAAACATAAATGGCTCTTAAATTTAACAATTTTTTTTTATAAAATATATTCAATACCATTTATTAACAACATTTTCTTAGTATGAGAATAATGACACATCATTCACAATGTTAAACCCTATGGACCCTACAACATTAATATAATAAACTACCACAATAATTTCTATCTTTAATATTTCACTCTGTAATTATCATGATTTAGTTAGTTGTCATTCTAACAATATTTATAAAATGCATGCATTCTATTAACTATAACGACAAGTACACATTATTACATGGCACTTGTTTAATTTGTAAACGAAAAAATATCTAAATTAAAATGCAATTGCATTTTGCATAGATGACAAACTTTTAAAAATGTAAATTAATTATAAGAAATTTGAAAGTGAATCAAATATTATAATTCATTGAAAATATAATAATATCAAATATTTCTTTCTATGTTCCCTTAAAAAATATACTAATAATATTTATGAATGAGATGTGAATTAAAATATCCATTGTATTAATCGTAGGCTAATACTATTGTAATCACTTTATTTATCTACTATTAATATTTTTTATTTCCACTCATTAGATTCAAGTATTTTTATTTTTCATTTTTCATTTTAATTTTTAATTTTTCTAATGTACATGTGAGATTTTTAATTTCTAAAATAAATAGAAAAGAGCTCATGTGCTTGAGGTGTTATAGGGGAGAATTTGAAGGAAGCATACCTCTATGTTGAGGCAACATTCTCAAAAACACAAATATATGAAAATCTGAAATAGATAATAAATAATAATTTTATTTGTATCATAAAATTGATTTTAATTTAATGATTTGATTTAACCTAGACTCATGTTACATTTTATTATAAATTAAAATCATAAATATATAACTTAGAAAAAACAACAAAAAATCAACACTACAAATGATGTTTTTATATATAATGTCATTAAGACATACAAAATTTGAAAGAATTAATAGTTTTTTTTTAAATTATTAATTAATTATACTTTTATACTGATAAAGTATAATTTCAACAAATATATAATAATATATATTGTAATATTGTCGGTGTAAATAGGTATTTACTATTTATACTTTACTTAAGTTTACTTAGTTTAGTGCAATATTTTATTATTTTGCATTATTTTATTATTTCTCTTTATGAGACACTTAGGAGTTTGTGCAACTTCTAGAATTGTCATGTAGACAACACAGAAGTACGCAACTCTAATTATGCACATGGTGTCTGCACCACAGGAGTTTGCATCATTCACTGAGTTGTCATGTAGACAACACAATTTTCGCACTCTTAATTTTGCACATGTTGTCTACAACACTGATGTGTGTGTTTCACCTTCGTAGGCTTATCCTCTCATCATCGCACTTACTTTCGTGCATAATGGAGGATAACCCATATCTAGTGGACATGTGCCTGGTTGTTGGACTTATCATGATGTTGATTCTGAGGCATTCTAGATGCATCTCAGAGGCTTTTATATTGAGGCACTCCTAGTGTACTGGTACATAGAATTGAATACTATACAGTTATTCTGATCATACTCTGGTCTAATTTGTGCTTGTTTTTTGAGTTCCTTGGTCTTGGGTAAATTCTGCCCTAAGGCATATTCTTACATGGTATTAGAGCTAAGGGAGATACTCGTCACATAGCCATTAGAGACTTCGTTGCTTCATCTCTTTAAGGGACCCGATTTAGATTTGGAGCATCAGTTGAAATTGGGAGCATCTAGAGCCAAAGCGGACCTCGCCATTACATCCAAAGCGATGATTCGGTGAAGATTGACTATAAATTTGCCTACCCTAGGCTAAAGTTGATCGTGAGGCAAATTTTTTTTTGCAAACCGGAACCTGAAGGCCCAATTTGCAAATTCGGTATGGTCATATTTTGATCTGTTAAATTCATTTTCGGATCTGATTAATTCTGCAATTTATTTCTCTATATTTTTTGGAAATATTTTTTTCAAAATTATTCTTTGCCCAGTCGGGCTTACAAAGGAAAAATTATTGTAGCGCATAGGCTAGACCTGTCCACTTAATATTTTGTAGGGAATATTTTGTTCTTTTCGTAGGCAAAGTATGTCAGGTTGTACAAAAATCCACCTAGCCCATTCAGTCTATTCCGGTCATCAATAACCTACGGTCAATAACATTTCCAATCGGTAGGAGCGTTATTCATTCTGGCAAGTACAAATCAACTGACGACCAACAGAAACCCGGCATGAGGGCCACGCTCAACATTTTATTTAGAGTTCGCAGCGCTTTGTATTTAAACACCTCTCCATCCCACATACCTTTGAATGTGGGACTAAATGCTAAGGTCAGCCATTTTTTACACATCAACAACGTCCTTTTAAATCTCAACGCAACATATTACTTTTTGACAGATGAAGCTTGCTTGCTGCATCCGTAGAGTCATCAACACGTGGTAGATGCTGCAACTTGCACACCTGGGAGGTCTTCGACACGCATCACCAATAGATTGCAACCCACGAATGAATAAAGCTCTAAGACGTGGAGCCAATTCATTAGCCCACACCTACGAATAGTCAACGCCAAGTCTGCTTCCAATGCACAGACACGCAAGCCTCCACACAGAAGGCCGTACATCCATGAGGATGCACAATCAACGCTGATGTAGCATCTAGCTGTTAGCCACATCACTGCACAGTTAGTAGTCCATGTCTGAATAGTCCGTACAATTCATACATCAACATGTCATCGATCGTGCAGAGTGACATCACCATAAGCTTGCGTGGATGTCGACATCATCAAACTATGAGTCTAAAATTGATGGTCGTCTAACCATCATTTTAGGGCTTTTTGAACTGCAGTGATGGCTGTTTAAACATTAAAATTTAATATAGTGTTTTCCTCTACAGACCCCTCTTCATTTGCAGTTTTGATTTTGGAGCTCGATTTCAAATAGCCATAACTCGATTATTTGGACTCCAAATCAGGTGCATATTTTTAAAATTTTGGGTAAAATTTCCTAAATTTTTCAGTGGTACAGCTAGTTTCTAGTTTTGGTGCATGGATTAGTTAGTATAGGATTTTTTTGATGACTGTACCTGTCTAATCCTACTTTTTGCAACTTCAAACACATTGTACGGGCTCATCTAGACTCCTTTTTAGGTTCTATTTTTTTTGAAAGTGTGTTTTTTTTGTCTAGTTTTTAGATCTACAGTTAGATTGTAGTCTTATTTGGACAAAAGTATCACTTTTAGAGATAGGTTTTGTTTTGCATTGTAATGCTTCACAATTGATGTATTTTTGAGCTACATTGTAATAGTCTAGATTTGTACTCTATACAGAGGTTGTAATCAAAAAAATTAGAAAGTCCACTTTGTCCATTTTGGCAAGTGGCCCATTGTAAATGCCCTATATAAAACGTGCCAAAATCATTTATTTTGGGGGGGGGGGGATTTTTTGATTGAGTGAACCGGGGGGGGGGGGGTGTACTGTGTATTGTGTCTCCTTTATCTTGTATTCTTCCATTATGGGTTCTTTTTCAAAGTTAACTCCACATAATTATTCTGCTTGGAAAGAAAACATCAAAGAGCCATTGGTAGAAAAAGGTTTATGGCGTTATGTCACTAGTGTAGCCAAGAAACCTCCTGCTGATGCTAATGAAGCTCATAAAGAAGACTGGGAATCCAAACAAGGGATGGCCTTAGGCACCATGTTTAAAAATATCTCTAATCCTCTCAAATTTCACATTAGAAGGCTTTCAGATCCAATAGATGTTTAGGATAAACTAGAAGCTTTGTACGGGACAATAGATGAAGAGATGGCCTACACCATAGAGGATAAACTTCTCAAGTTGGATCCTAGAATTTTTGACATAGTTCAAGACTATCTTACCCAAGTAGAAATGTATAGGGCATAGCTAAAGGATTGTGGTGAACCCATTAAAGATGGAAAGATGATCAAACACATCATGACTCATCTTCCACCTGAATATGCTCCTTTTTTTTCTAGCTTTAATACACACAAATTAACAATGGGTAGTGCCTATGTTAAGCCTTCATTTGAGAAATTCTCAGAAATGTTGATCCTTGAACATGACAATCTAGTGGGTATGGGAATTCTCAAGTCTTCCAAAACCAAAGCCTTGGTAGCAAATGAAGGTATTTCAAGTGGTAAAAACTCAAACAAGAAGGAGAAGCAATGGAAGGCTAAGCCACCAGACACACAACAGTCCTCCTCAAAACAAAAATCTTCCACAAATCAATCTTCTTCCACTCAACATTCTTCTTCACAACAAAGAAAGTCTTCTTCCAAGAACAATCAAAAGGGGAACAATTCCACCAAGAAGGAGAAGAAAACATGTTCCTATTGTAAGAAGAATGGACATGAGGAACATGAGTGCAAAGATAAGCAGATTGATGAATTGGTTAACATTATGAGGAAACACAAAATTGATGTTCCAAATGCATACAAAGACAAGGGTTCTTCATCCACTTCAAAGGGAAAGGGCCAAGCTTTAGTTGCAAGTACTAATAATGCGGAGGAATGGATTCTAGATTTAGGAGCAACTCATCATAGGGGTGCTTTAAGGGAACAATTTTCCTCTTTAAAACCTTCAAATGTACCTTACATCTATGTGGGCAATGATACTCAAATTGAAGTAGAAGGTAAAGGGAATGTTGAGTTAGAGAATGGAATCTTCAAGTATGTACTTCATGTTTCTCACCTTAGCACCAACCTTCTCTCCATCTATCAAATCATTCACTATGGATGTGGCAACAAAGTAGACTTCCTCCCTGACACAATAGTGGTGAAGAATCTCAAAGATGATTCAATGGTGGCGATTAGAAAGGCAAACCGTGAGACTAGACTTTATTCTTTCTCACATTTTGTGCCTATGTCCATGCCTCTTGCCTTGTTGACTCATTCAAACACTCAAAGTAAACTATGGCATGAAATATTTGGACACCTTAATTATCGCTACCTTCAACAATTAAGCAGCAAGGAAATGGTCATTGATCTACCTCAAGTCAAGTTTTCAGAGGGAGTATGTCTGGGTTGTGAAGCAAGTAAACATCCCAAAGAGAAATATGACAAGGGGAAGTCTTGGAAGGCAACTGCTGTTCTAGAATTGGTACATAGTGATGTAGCTGGCCCCTTTCTAGTACCTTCTTTTGGTAAGGCCCACTATGTTCTCACATTTATTGATGATTTTTCAAGGTACACTTGGGTCTTTTTCCTTGGTCATAAGAGTGAAGTCTTTGACAACTTTATCACATTCAAAGCTTAAGTTGAGAAGAAATTTGGGAAAGCCATCAAGATCCTAAGGATAGATAATGGCAGAGAGTATGCCAACTCTAGACTTATAGATTATTGCACACATGAGGGGATAGATCCTCAACATTCAGTTGCATACATGCCACAACAAAATGGTCTAGCTGAAAGAAAGAACATAACCCTTAAGGAAATGACTACTTGCATGCTTCAACACAAGTCTCTCGATCAAGTGTTTTGGGCTGAAGCCATGTGCTATGTCAACTACATAAAAAAAAAAAAGTCCACATAAGACCTTAGATGGAATAACACCTTTTAAGGCATGGTGTGGTAGGAAACCAAGTGTTAAGCACTTCAAAGTTTTTGGTTGTCTAGCATGGGCTAGGATACCTCCACAAAAGTGAAAGGCATTAGAACCACATAGAAAACCATGCATATTTGTTGGATATCCTAATCATCTCAAGGCATATAAATTAATGAATCTAGAGATTCATGAAATCTTCTATGAGAGGAGTGTTCATTTTGAAGAGACATGTCCAAGTTTGGCTTCTTCAACTCCTCCTTCTTCCTCCTATGTGGACAGTGATCATAGTGATGAAAGTGACTCAGAAGATAAAATTTCTCCAACCTTGACTCGCAAGACACCACCTTCACAGGGTCAATAAATAGTTGAGGATAGTCCTTCATCTTCTTCCACTAAACCTCGTTGGGCATAGAAAACTCTTGATGCAGCAGGTTCATTGGTGGGAAATCCTTCAGATACTCAAACAATTAGGTCACAACACAAGTCATTTCCACATGCATATATAGTCATTACTTCAGATCCATAGTCTTTTAAGGAAGCATTAGGAATTCCAGAATGGGATAAAGCTATGGAGGAAGAATACAATTCATTAATGAAAAATAACACGTGGGACTTAGTTCCCCTTCCTAAGGGAAGAAAAGTGGTTCGATGCAAGTGAATCTATTGAACCAAATTTGCAGTGGATGAAAGTGTCGATAAACATAAGGCTAGACTAGTTGCTAAAGGTTTCTTCTAGGTTCCAGGTATAGACTATACAGAGACTTTTGCACCAATTGCCAAAATGAACTCCATTCGCCTGACACTAGCAATTGTTGCAGCTCAAAAATGGGTTGTACACCAAATGGATGTTAAGAGCACATTTTTAAATGGTGACCTTCATGAGGAAATTTATATGGAGCAACCACAGGGTTTCGTCTAGGATTCTACTATGGTTTTCAGATTAAAGAAGTCTATTTATGGTTTAAAGCAGGCTCCTCGGGCTTGGTATGCCAAAATGGATTCATTTATCCTCTTAGTAAGTTTCACAAGATGTCATTCTGATTTGAATGTTTACATTCTTTAGAAGGATGACTCTCACTTGATCGTAGTGCTTTATGTTGATGACTTGATCATTACAGGGAGCACTACATCCATCATCACCAGTGTCAAGACCTCTCTTCAGGATAGATTTTCCATGATAGACTTGAGTTTGCTACACTATTTCCTTGGCATTGAGATCATACAGTCTTCAGTAGGGATTTCACTTTCATAGCCCAAGTATGCTCTTGACTTGCTTTATCGATTTCACATGAGTGACTGCAAACCTACTCCTACTCCCTTCCTATCAGGTGTCAAGCTAGAGGCTAAGTGCGCAACTCCACTTGTTGATGTGACATTATACAGATAGTTAGTTGGGAGCCTTATCTACTTGACACACACATGCCCTAATATTGCCTTTGCAGTTGGTATGGTTTCACGCTTTATGCAAGAACCTCATGAGCTTCATTGGAAGGCTGCCAAACACATTTTGCACTAATCAAGGGAACATATACACATGGGATTCATTATGCAGTAGGTACAAGGCTTCAGTTGATTGGATACATAGATTCAAATTATGTAGGAGACTTAGATTCTCAAAATTCTACTTCAAGGTACATATTTCACCTTGGTTCTGACCCTATTTGTTGGAAAAGTAAGAAGTAGAACAATGTTGCTCTTTCTTCCACAGAGGCTAAGTATCGAGGGGTTGTCAATGCAGCTACAGAGGCTCTTTGGTTATAGCACATTTTGGAGGAGTTTGGATTCAATCTACCTAAGCTAACAGTTATTCATTGTGACAATCAAAGTGCCATTGAAATCTCTAAGCATCTAGTTCAACATTAGCAAACAAAGCACATTGAGGTTCACATGCACTATATTAGAGAGCTTATACATGAGTAGATCATTGCACTTCAGTATTGTCCTAACAGAGTAGGTCACTGATATTTTCACCAAACCCTTCACCGAGGTCAAGTATACTTATTTATGAGATCTCTTGGGGGTGCGAGATGTTGTAGATAGGGGCATCCCTTGACTTCTCTCTTCTTCTTCTTCTGGGAGGGATTTTTTCCTCTTATGAGGTCTTCTTCTTCTCTCTCTCTCTCTCTCTCTCTCTCTCTCTCTCTCTCTCTCTCTCTCTCTCTCTCTCTCTCTCTCTCTCTCTCTCTCTCTCTCTCTCTCTCTCTCTCTCTCTCTTTTTCTCTATTGAACTTATCTCTCTGTTTGGAGGAGGGTTTTTCCCATGAGGTTTTCCCTCTTTCTCTGCTTTATGAGAGATTGCATTGCATCATTTTAGCATTGCTTTTGTACATGGGTACCTAACATGGCCTCGTAGCCAGGACCCATTATGCGTTAGTGAGCTTAAGTGCACTCCCCTAAGTTGCACTTAAGGGGAGGTGTTGGTGTAAATAGGTATTTACTATTTACACTTTACTTAAGTTTACTTAGGTTAGTGCAATATTTTATTATTTTGCATTATTTTATTATTTCTCTTTATGAGACACTTAGGAGTTTGTGCAACTTCTAGAGTTGTCATGTAGACAACACAGAAGTACGCAACTCTAATTATGCACATGGTGTCTACACCACAAGAGTTTGCATCGTTCATTGAGTTGTCATGTAGACAACATAGTTTTTTGCACTCCTAATTTTGTACATGTTGTCTACAACACTGATGTGCATGTTTCACCTTTGTAGGCTTATCCTCTCATCATCGCACTTACTTTCATGTATAATGGAGGATAACCCATATCTAGTGGACATGTGCCTGGTTGTTGGACTTATCATGATGCTAATTCTGAGGCATTCTAGATGCATCTCAGAGGCCTTTATATTGAGGCACTCCTAGTGTACTGGTACATAGAATTGAATACTATATAGTTATTCTGATCATACTCTGGTCTAATTTGTGCTTGTGTTTTGAGTTCCTTGGTCTAGGGTAAATTCTTCCCTAAGGCAGATTCTTACAAATATCTATGAATGAGATGTGAGAATTAATATATATATATATATATATATATATATATATATATATATATATTGTATTAATCGTAATACTATTGCAATCACTTTATTTGTCTACTATTAATATTTTTCGTTTTAATTTTTCTAATGTACATTTGAGATTTTTAATTTCTAAAATAAATAGAATTATTTTCATTCAATTTGATTGGCTCATATGCTTGAGGTGTTATAGGGGAGAATTTGAAGGAAGCATACCTCTATGTTGAGAAAACATTCTAAGAAACACAAATATATGAAAATCTAAAATTTAACCTAGACTCATGTTACATTTTATTATATATTAAAATCATAAAAATATAGCTTATAAACAACAAAAAAAAATTAGCATTATAAATGATGTTTTCATATATAATGGCATTAAGGCATACAAAATTTGAAAGAATTAATAGTTAAAAAAAAAAAAAATTATTACTTAATTATACTTTTATAATGATAAAGTATAATTTCAAGAAATATATCTTAGCATCAACTATACATTGATTGGTTCATTTAATATAACTATTATATTAAAAAAATATATATACATTTATAAAAAAATCAACTTCAATTATATATTCAAGATTGTGGCATTAAATTAAAAATATAATCTACAATAGTTCTTTACTAACTATGTGTTACATATATGTGTGAATAAATGATAAGCACAATTACAAATTCTTTAAAAAATGAAAATTGGCATAACTTGCCATTAGATTAGTACTATTGCTTGTCCCCCATCCCCCCAATAAGCACTTATTTCATCTTTATTTGCTTACTTTTCAAAAGTATCATCAAATTCAACATTTTTTCTCCTTTTTTCAAAATGCAATTTTACTTTTCACAAAAGTTTGGCAATTTCTTTTCTACATATTTTGGCTCATAGTGGGGATGTATTAATTGATTTAGCTAAACAATAGAATTTTTAAAACATCATGTAACCTATTCCTAATTGTAACAACATGACCATCAAAATAAGGTATAAATACATAAAATTAATCAAACAAAAAAAAATCCTCATTTTTAAATCTTTCTTCTCTGTTATCCTATATTTCTCTCTAATAGACTTAAATTGAATATTAGAATTTTTATGTTAAAGGTTCATCTAAACTAGTATGATAAATATTAATCAAATTATAATAAATATTATCATTACTACCAAATAAATTTATTCACTTATTAGTTATTGAGATTAATGTACTATTCTAATAAAACTAATTAAATTTATGGAAAATACAAGCCACTACATGGTACACATTTAATATAGTATCAAATACTTACATAATCATGTTTTTAAAAGGATCTTTTCATTTCATAAAGTTGTGAAGTGGGGCAAGCTTGAAGAAGATCTCTAAATGTTAAACTAAAATGAGTTTAAAATAATATTATTTATTTTATAATCAAATATAAATATAAACTATAAATATGTTATATATGTGTGTGTGTATTAGAAGTTAATGGTATATATATATATATATATATATATATATATAATTGACAAAAGAGAAGATTCTTCATTTTATTATTCTATGTTTCTTTTTGCTTTTTTGACAATGAAGTAAAGAAATTTGTGAATATTAATTTTAAGATTAATTATACATGTGCCTCTTTGGAGGCCATCTTCTACAAGATCACAACTAGAAGTGTAATAAAAGTCATCTTTCAACATACTTTAGCATCGAGATAAAAATGTTTATTGGTTTACCCATTTAAGACATCCTTATGTAATCTTTCATAAATCAAATTGGTAAAATACATGTTTCTTTTAGTATACAATGATGTCAAATACAAGTTGTCTAAGAATCCTCGAAAAGGAGAGCACTCTACAACTATGTACGACAACCATACACCTATGTGCCTTAGCTTCTGTACCCTGCTATGTGGTTATTGCCCTATTTTCTTCTTTTGTACCCTAGCTTTCATTGTTTTTACTACTTTTGGTACTTGTTTTTTGTTGGTGTGCATCTCTGAGTCTCCATTTTCTTTTGTGATTGTTGTTTGTGTGTCATTTGGGATTCTTTGATAATTTTTTGGTAATCTTTCCCTACCCTGCCATTATATGTCCACCTTGGATCACTCATGAGAAACTAAAGGAAGGCAATCATGGTTGAAGGTGGAAGAGGCACGTATGAGGATATGATAAAATTTGATGAGATTTTAAATAACACCCATGACTAAGATAAGAAAAATGAAGTGCTTGAGAAATTGTCATTTAAGGTAGTGGTGGAGGAGTCTTCAACCTCTTGCCCATTGTTTGCTTTCTTTTCTAGCAAGATTTGCAGCAACACTTTAGAAAGAATTCGAAGCGATAGAGCCACAACCAATGGAGATAGACTCAGGGATGGAGGCAACTCCACATCTGGTGTTAGTGGATGAAATGAGGAAGGTAAGATCCCAACCCATGAACTAAAAACCCTTTCTCTCTTGTTGAATGAGGATATGGTAAGAGCTATTAAATTTGAACAATCTTGGATAAATATATTGCAATTTTTTTTGCATTCTTACATAAAGGATTTTTCTCCTCCCACAAGTTTTTTGATGAATGGGTTGTAAGTGTTTAGGGTAAGAAACTTGGGATTCATGTTACTTTATGTAGAATGGTTCAAAGAGGGTTTTTTGTTGTATTTGTCAAGACTCATAGTATGCAAGAAAGTATACTAAGAAAGAAATTTTGGGATATGGGTAAATCTCTATTCAGAGCCTTCGCATGGTCACCATCCCAGAATGTAGAAGAAGTGTCTGCTAGGGCTTCACCGAATCGGGTCAAAATTGAGATTTTGAATGTTGAATTTTGGCCCTTTATTCACTAGTTGTTGAAGCCTATTGGCTTGGTTCTACAAATAGAACAATCAAAGACTACTCTCTCACATTTAAATGCTAGGGTCCTAGTTTCTATCAAACCTAGAATTGTATTCCCTAATAATATCTCCCTTAATATTGATGCTGAAGCTTTTTCTTGGAAAGTTTCTCGACTTGGTAATTTAGGTGCTTGTTTTCATTGCAAAAGTAATGGACATGTAAGAAAGGATTTTCTAGATTTATTTAGACCCCAAATTGCTAACTTTGAGATATCTAATGTTGGAGATGATGAAATCCAACTCTAAAGACGTCCAAGATCACCTGCATGCAAAAACCTGTCAAAGAGAAGCCAAGGAGAGAAGAGCGAGGAGCAAGGGAAAAACCCTAAACAAACATGAGAGACAACAAGATATGAAAACACAAAAAAATATGTATTTACAATGAGAATGTGTTAATATGAAATATAATAAGGGAGAGATCATTTATAAAGGCCTCAAGGAATCTCCTAGAACAAGCTAGAAGATGCTAGGAGATAAGTGTGACAACTAAGCATACATCCACATGAGGTGGAAAGTCCTCGAACAAGGTGAGAGGATAAGTATGACTTAGGAGAGAACAAACTCCCATATTGTCAACAACTTAAAACAAACTCCTAGGCTACAACTAATAAATAAAATGCATTTACCTAAGTAAGCTTAAGTAATAGAATAAATAATTAGTAAATTAATTATTTACTCTAACACCTCCCCTTAAGTGCAACTTAGGGAAATTCCTTAAGCTCACAAAACTAAGAAATGCAGAAATGCAAAAATGCGGAATGGGTCTCGGCAACGAGGCCATGTTAGGTACCCATGAACAATGCAATCTCTGTAACTAGAGAAAAGGAGAAACCAAAGGGAAAAACCCCTCTCCAAAAAGAGATAAGAACCTAGTGAAGAACTAAAGAAGCCTCCAACTAGGGAAATGCCCCCTAAAATAGGAACAAGGAGTGATCATGAAGAGCATCATTAAAGCATGAAGAAGCCACAAAATTTTCCATCAGAAACAAAACTGCTGATCTGAAGAACCTCCATGGAAGAAGAAGGCATGAACTGAGCGTGTCTATATGGTAGATGATCCATCTCACCGAAATGCATAGGTAGCTAGCCACTACAATCACCTTGTATATAGGATCAACCACTGAATACATAGCTCACACTAATGAACCATCAAACCACAGATGCATTAGAACAATAGCATAACCCCCCCTTAATGCAAATGGGGTGAGATGATAGGTAACTAAAAAGGTGGGCCAAAGTCTCCTACAAATGAACCAAGAATGACGAGAGAGGAAGAGGTACAGACACCTATAAAGACATGATCACACTGACACTACATGGGGCTAATGCCATAGAAGGGATACTCACTTGACAAAGGGTGAATACCTAAAATAGAAAACAATTATCCCCCCATGGTGCTTTATAAAAATAGTGCAAGTACAACTGACTCAAAAATAATGTTCATGACCCCTAGAATGCAAGAATGGCACTTTAACTCAATGTGATACATAAAAGTGCTTCAAAATGATAGCTATAATGATCAAAACCAAAAACAAGCTGCAACAAAACAAAGTATAGCCCAAAACAAAGGAAACCATGCCAAGAAAATGATCCTTGGGCCTAAAACACTCAAGATATCCACTATATAGCAAAAATGCCAAAATAATGATAGAAAGAGCATGGGCCAAAATTTGAAAGAAATGACAGCATTTTTAAAAAGTAGACAAAACCAACTTTTCAAAAATATAAAGTTTTCAAAAAATTGACATGGGACACAAAAGATATGCTTGCTAGAGTAAAAAACACAACTCTAGACTTCAACTAAAAAAGGGCAACAAAAATGCATCAAAACCTAAAAATACCTACACCAATGTCTTCATCTCAGAACTAGCTTTCTGGCACTTCTTTCAGATCAGAAAAATACCTCTGTATGCTCAATTTATGGCCAAAAAATTGTAAGTAGGTCAAAAAGGACCTAAGAGATGTGCAAGAGGATGATGATGCAGTGCTAATGTCAGCATTTCAAGGAAAAAATTTGATGGCCTGTCAGTTGTCGAGGCAAAAAAGGGTTCCATGTGGCTAAAGAGTGGCGTGGCAGGGGCCACGTGGCTAAGTGCCAATGTGGAACTCCTACCACATGTCACCCGCAGACTAGTGCCATGCATCCAGAAGACTCCACATAGGTAGAAGTGCCGGCGGGGCCGCAAGTGGGTGACAGATGCTGGTGGTGGTGGTGGCCTTTGGCGTATCTGCTAGTGAAGTGGTGGGATGGTGGCCCACCGGTGACGGTCGGGTTGCGGTGTTGTCACATCGGACCTCCGGTGGTGCGGTCTGCAGAGGTGGTCCTTGGGCTAAGCGCAGGAGGCATAGTGGTCGTTGGGCAGTGCTGCAAAAATTATACCATGTTGGAGTTGATGAAATCCAACTCCGAAGATGCCCAAGATCACCTGCATGCAAAAATCTGTTAAAGGAAAGCCAAGGAAGGAAGAGCATGGAGCAAGGGAAAAACCCTAAATGGACATGAGAGAGAAGAAGATATTACAACACAAGAAAATATGTATTTACAATATGCAAGAAGTTGTTGTGAAATGCAATGAGGGAGGTCGAATATAAAGAGCTCAAGGAATCTCCTAGAACAAGCTAGAAGATGCTAGGAGATAAGTGTGACAGCTAAGCATAAATCCACATGAGGTGGAAAGTCCTCGAACAATGGTGAGAGGATAGGTATGACTTAGGAGAGAACAAACTCCCGTATTGTCAACAACTTATAACAAACTCCTAGACTACAACTAATAAATAAAATGCATTTACCTAAGTAAACTTAAGTAAATAGAATAAATAATTAGTAAATCAATTATTTACTCTAACACCCCCCCTTAAGTGCAACTTAGGGAAATGCCTTAAGCTCAAAAAACTAAGAAATGCAAAAATCTAGAAATGTAGAATGAGTCCCGACAATGAGGCCATGTTAGGTACCCATGAACAATGCAATCTCTGTAACTGGAGCAAAGGAGGAAACCCAATGGGGAAAACCCTTCTCCAAAAAGAGATAATAACCTAGTGAAGAACTGAAGAAGCCTCCAACAAGGGAAATGTCCCCTAAAATAGGAACAAGGATTGATCATGAAGAGCATCACTGAAGCATGAAGAAGCTGCAAAATCTGCCATCAAAAAGAAAATTGCTGATCTGAAGAATCTCCATGGAAGAAGAAGGCATGAACCGAGCATGTCTATATGGTAGATGATCCATCTCACCGCAATGCATAGGTAGCCAGTCACTACAATTGCCTTGTGTATAGGATCAACCACTAAATACATAGTTCACACTATCGAACCATCAAACCATGAATGCATTAGAACAATAGCATAACCCCTCCTTAATGCAGATGGGGTGAGATGACAGGCAACTAAGAAGGCAAGCCAAAGTCTCATGCAGATGAACCAAGAACAATGAGAGAGGAAGAGGTACAAACACCTATAAAGACACGATCAAACTGACTTTGCATGGGGCTAATGTCATGGAAGGGACACTCACTTGACAAAGGGAGAATGCCTAGAATAGCAAACAACTATCCCCCCATGGTTCTTTATGAAAATAGTGCATGTACAACTTACTCAAAACAATGTTCATGACTCCCAGAATGTAAGAGTGGCACTTTATCTCAGTGCGATACATAAAAGTGCTTCAAAATGATAGCTACAATGATCAAAACTGAAAACAAGCTGCAACAAAATAAAATACAGCTCAAAACAAAGGAAACCATGCCAGGAAAATGATCCTCAGGCCTAAAACATTTAAGATATCCACCATATAGAAAAAATACCAAAAATATGATAGAAAGAGCATGGGCTAAAAACTAAGGAGAAAGGCAACATTTGTGAAAAGTAGACAAAATCAGCTTTCAAAAAATATAAAGTTTTCAAAAAACTGACATGGGATGTAAAAGATATTCATGCTAGAGTCAAAAACACAACTTTGGACTTTAACAGAAAAATAGACAACAAAAATAAATCAAAACCTAAAAATACCTACACCAATGTCTTTGTCTTGGACCCAGCTTTCTGGTGCTTCTTTTGGATCAGAAAAATACCTTCGTATGCTCAAGATATGGCCAAAAAATTGAAGGTAGGTTCACAATGACCTTGAAGGAGAGGTGCAAGAAGGTGGGTGATGCAGTGCTGACATCAGCATTTCACTAGCTTAAAATTGATGGCTAGTCAGCCTGTCATAACAAAAAAGAGGCTAGATGGTTGCCATGTGGATGCACGTGGCAGGCAGATGATGTGGTAGGCACCACATGGAAGCACTGTCACGTGTCATAGGCGGGATGCGTCGATGATGCAAAAATTGCCACGTGGGCTCAGCGGACAAAGATGGCTAATTGTACCATTGAATGGATCAAAGTTTCCAACTATCACTGACTTGGTGCAAAGTTGTCAGAAGTGGCACGCAGGCGAAAGCTTCTAGTGGAGGTTGAGAAAGTTGGCATCACCGCTGGTGCAGGTTGCGACGGGGTGTCCCGCCGGCGGTGGCCAGGCCGGGGCTGCCTGCGATAGCTTAGCCAGTGGTTGGTGGAGTGCAAGTGGCCATCTGGTAGCACCTAGCTTTTTTTTTTTTTAAATTATTTTTTGATATGCAAATCGTCTGTACAACCATACGGTAGGGCCTGTAAGGAAAAAATTTTGCCTCCTAGAGCTCTGTCTCTAAAAATGAAAAGTTTTATATGAATCCTGACTACAAACAACCTTCTGGATCTAATGGCAACGTCTGTTTGAGTCCAATGTGCTGAAAAAATTCACTGTCCCCCTGATTTGAAGAAAAATGCGCAAACAAACTAGGGTTTGTGACTCCAAATCATGGCTTCTAAAATCCTTCAACCAAGCAATAGTAGGGAGGCTTCAGTGATGCTCTTCATGATCACTCCTTGTTTAAAAAAAAAAAAATTCAAACAAGGAGTGATCGGTCCTCTGGTGGCGCGGTCGGTAGAGGTAGTCCTCGGGCTGAGCGCGGGAGGCACGGTGGCCAAGCAGGGTAGATGTGCAGTAGCCACTATGCGACACTATGAAAATTATTCATGCTTCAGTGATGCTCTTCATGATCACTCCTTATTCCTGTTTTAGAGGACATTTCCCTAGTTGGAGGCTTCTTCAGTTCTTCACTAGGTTCTTATCTCTTTTTGGAGAGGGGTTTTTCCCATCGGGTTTTCTCCTTTGCTCTGGTTACAGAGATTGCATTGTTCATGGGTATCTAACTTGGCCTCATTGCCAGAACCCATTCTACATTTCTGCATTTATGCATTTTTTAGTTTTGCGAGCTTAATACATTTCCCTAAGTTGCACTTAAGGGGGGGTGTTAGAGTAAATAATTAATTTACTAATTATTTATTCTATTTCTTAAGCTTACTTAGGTAAATGCATTTTATCTTTTAGTTGTAGTCTAGGAGTTTGTTATAAGTTGTTGACAATACGGGAGTTTGTTCTCTCCTAAGTCATACTTATCCTCTCACCTTGTTTGAGGACTTTCCACCTCATGTGGATCTATGCTTAGTTGTCACACTTATCTCCTAGTGTCTTCTAGCTTGTTCTAGGAGATTCCTTGAGGCCTTTATAAATGATCTCTCTCTCATTC
Organism: Cupressus sempervirens; assembly: GCA_028749045.1. Lineage (NCBI taxonomy): Eukaryota > Viridiplantae > Streptophyta > Pinopsida > Cupressales > Cupressaceae > Cupressus > Cupressus sempervirens. The sequence continues at coordinate 394,373,446 of CM053784.1, read as the reverse complement.
TATTTCACAACAACTTCTTGCACATTGTAAATACATATTTTCTTGTGTTTTCATATCTTGTTGTCTCTCATGTCCATTTAGGATTTTTCCCTTTCTCCTCGCTCTTCTCTCCTTGGCTTCTCTTTGACAGGTTTTCGCATGTAGGTGATCTTGGGTGTCTTCAAAGTTGGATTTCATCAACTCCAACATGGTATCAGAGCCTCCCTATTGCTGCTTCGTTGAAATTTTTTTGAAGCTATGATTTGGAGTCACAATCCCTAGTTTGTTTGTGCATTTTTCTTCAAATCAGAGGAACAACAAATTTTTGGAGCACTTTCAGCCCAAACGGACGCGCCATTGGATTCAGAAGGCACTTTTCAGCTAGGATCCATATAAATTTTTTTGATTTTGGAGACAGGGCTCCGGGAGACAAATTTTTTTTTATTCTAGGGCTGTCGTGTGGACGATTTCATCAACTCCAACATCTAAATATAATACTAACAAAGTCTCTAGTTCTGAAATAGAGAAACCCTCAGTCCCATCCTTAGGAAATTCTAACAAGATTCTAGGGATAGATAAGCCTATGGAAATTGATAAAAATAAACTTTCTTATATTGTCCTAGAAAAGAAATTTGATATTATTTTCAATCCCTTTTATGATACCGAGTCAACTCGTACTAATGATCTCATTCCTAGTTCTAAGATCATCCCAAGTGGTTCTTCTTGATTAAAATCCATTATTTGTCCAAAAGATATTGTTATTGTGCCTTTGGTTGAAACCCCCATCAAATTCTCTAGCTGAGAGGGTAGAGCTAGTTAAGAATGCTAATCACACTTTGACTGATAATAATATGCAGTTGAATGGGTCAAAGTCTTCAAGGATGGAAATCTCTCTAGATATAAATAGAACTGAGTCCCCTTCTATTGAAGTCACCAATAAAAAGAATAAGAAAAGAAAGGGTAATAATAATTAGATACTAACCAATTCAAATGGTTATCAAAGTAAATAGGGAGATATCACTAATTGTTTTAATAGATTGTATAATAATGGTAAGAACAACCCTAAAAATGTTGGAGATTAATGATAGGAAGTACATTGTTAGAGGATGGTATGATAAACTTATATAAAAATATTTAATTTGTTTACAAGAAATTAAAGTAGTTGGATTTCAGGCTCACACTATTCTAAAAATGCTTAGGGATCATGCTACTGCGTTCTACTCCAACCATGAAAGAGGAAGGGGGGGAGTTGCCATTTTTTGTGGGACCTAATTGGGTGGATTATATAGTGAATAGAGGTGTTTCTCCTTGTCATAGGGCTTTGTGGATTGTATTCTATAAAGATGGTTAGAGCTTTAGATTGTGTAACTTTTATGCACCTAATGACTATAGATTCTAAGTTGAACTATGGGAATGGGCTTCAAACAACTTGCCTAACACCAGGTATATTTTTATTGGTGGCTTTAATATGGTGGAACATAGGGAGGATAAAATTGGAGGTAACTCTTTCAATTGGAAAGGTAATGAATTATTCTCTTGGAATAAATTTAAGAGGAAATTTAATGTTTTTGATCTTCTAGAAGATATAAAATCAAAATTTCAAGATATATGGTATACTTGGTGCAATAATCAAAAGGGTCCTCAAAGGGGTTACTGTATATTCGATAACGTTTATGCAAATTCTGCTTTCCTTTAGTTTTTCTCTAATCCTAGGCACTCACCTATTAGAGTTACTCAAACTTCTATTTCTAACCATTATCCTATCTCTACAAAGATTGGGTTGCAAGCTGAAATTAAAGTTTCTAGGATTAAGGTTAACAAGCTATTTAAACTTAATCTTTCTCTCCCTAAAGATCAAGAAATTGTTAGTGCTCTAAGGCAAGTATTGGTAGCATTAAAATGGTTAGTGGTGATGTTTTACCAAGACAAATGTGGGAAGGATTTTTTGATGTTTGGAAAAAGATATTTTAGATTATTGGTTAAAAAAAGGTATGGATTTAAATGTTGAAGAAACTAGGGCATAAACTAATCTTAACCGGATTGAGAAAGATCTCCAGATCAGAATTCAAGATTTGGAATTAGAAGCTGATTTGATTAAGACTAAAAACTCTTTGATGAAGATCTAAAATTATAAGATTCAAGGGTAGAGAGCTAGATCCAAATTGAATTGGAATCTAGAAGGTGATAGGGTGTCTACATATTTCTTCAATATTATTAAGGAACATAATCAAAGGGAGTTCATTGAACACATCAATTTTAATGGTGGAAAATCATTGGCTCTGGAACTAATCTAGAAAAATTTCTTTGAATATTATTCTCAACTTCTTTCATTTGAGACGTTGGATGCTAATTATGAGGCACTTGATAAATGTTTGCAACTGATTCTTAAAAAATTGTTAGAAGAAGATAGTAACAGATTAAGAAATCCTATTACTTTAGATGAAGTTAATGGGCTATTACTTCTTTAACCAATGATAAATCACCAGGATGTGATGGTCTTCTTATCAAGTTCTATAAAACTAACAAAGATTGGATTGCTAGTGATTTGTTAGCACTCTATGAAGACTCTTTCAATAGAGGATTCCTAGGAAAAAACATCATTAAAGGAATGATCAAATTGATCTTGAAGGCTGGTGATAGAGATGAAGTTAAAAATTGGAGGCCAATAACATTATTGAATATCTCTTATAAGATGATTACTAAATTGTTGGCTAAAAGAATTGAGAATTTTCTCAATAGATTTATCTCAGTTACAAAGATAGGTTTTATTAAAGGTAGTTATTTACTAGAAAACCTAATAACTAGTTGGGAAGAAATGCATTGGGCTAAAAAGAGCAACCAAAATGTGGCTATAATATTGCTTGATTTTGAAAAAGCCTATGATAGAATTGAATGGCCTTTTTAAATTGGGATGCTACAAGATTTTGGATTTCTTGAGTATTTTTGTAGATGGATAAAGGTGTTGTTCAAGGACTCTTCAACTATCATAGATGTGAATGGAAATCCTTCTAGCCCTATTACTCGTGGAAGATCAATTAGATAAGGTTTTTCGATCACCATTTCCCTATTTGTGATTGTTGTTGATGCTTTATTCTATTTGCTCAAAGATCCCTCCCTTGGTCCTCCTATGAAAGGTCTCCTTAACAATGATACTCTTCTCAATTCTCAATTTTTTGATGACACTTCTCTATTCTTGGAACTTGAGAAACTAATTTTCGTAACACCTTGGATAGACTTGAATTCTTTTGTTTAGTCTTAGGTGCTAAAATTTCTCCTCATAAATCTCCAGTTTTAGGTTCATCTGACTCTCCTCCCAATTGGGTTCAGTTATTGTCTTGGAAATGGAAAGGCCCTAATGAGATTGTTAGATACCTTGGTATCCCTCTTTTTGTTAATCCTTCTACTAAAGCCATGTGGGAGTGGGTCTTTGATAAAATTCAAAATAAAAATGTGAAATGGAGGACTCACTATCTTTCTTTGGCAAAAAGAGTACAAGTTGTGCAGAAAGTTTTGGCAACACATCATCTCTACATTGCTTCTACTTGGTTAAAGATTAATCAACAAATGGAGAAAAAATGAAATTTTTTTGAGAGATTTTCTGTGGTCTGATTGAATTGGAAATAAAAAGAGACATTGTGTGAATTGGTAGTGGTTTTGTAAACCCAAGCAATATGGTGGATGGGTTTTGAAGGACCTAAAAAATAATTCTATTGCTCTTGCCTCTACATGGATTCTTAAGACCATTTATGGTGTCATGCCTAAAATTTATAAGGCAAAAACAAAACTATTTTTTTTTTTCTTTGAAAGGTGAACCATAGGAAATCACAAATATATCTATGTGTGTTACGAATACTCTATCAAACTATAAGGTGTTTGAAATATATCAACTCATGTTTCTAGAGATATGGGTAAGTACATTAGGAATATATATATATATATATATATATATATATATATATATATATATATATATATATTTGATCATTAAGTTGAAGGTAATGCTTAACAACAATTAGGAAGCATTAACATTTCAACTAGGTCATAGGTATCATGGGTAGAATGATAGTATCCCCTGATATAGTTGGGGATATATAATTTTCTTAGTTGGTATCGGTGTAGGAGGATTCATTTCATTCAAAACTCTAGTCTCCAAAATTCAATGGAGATCAATAAGATTTCATAATGCTTACATTTATTAGAGGTCAAGTGATAACATATGGGCTAGATAATATTATAAGGTATTATTTTTAATTTCACATCCTAACCTGTAAGTAAACGTTGTGTTTATAGATATGAAGCACCGAGTCTTTAAGGTTCATAAACTTAAAAATTGGGAACATGTAGATATGCATATTTGTGCTAATTATTTTGATTATCTTGTAACATATATCTCTTATCATGTATATAGGAACCTTAATTCATCACTTTACCATTTCCATCCCATTTCTCTCTCTCTCTCTCTCTCTCTCTCTCTCTCTCACACACACACACACACACACACACACACACACACACACACACACACACACACACACACTTTATCATTTAATTAAATTCTAATTATATTAACCTAACTATGTAAGTTACTAGATAGGTTATTAAAAACTAAAAATTATTTTAATTCTAAATACTACTATTATTTTATGATTATCTACTATTTAAATAGTTCCAACCATTGTTGATTACCAACTAACAATATAACATCAATTAAAAATTTAATATACTAAACTTAAATAGTGAATACCAACTAAGTTAACTCTAGCTATCCATTAGCTAGACTAATTTTAAACTCTAACTAAGTACTAACATATCCTACTAACTAAATAATATCCAAATAATCTACCCTTAATGTTTCCTAACCACTAATCATAATAATACCAATTTAAATTAATAAACCCCAAACCCCAAACTACTACATGTCACTCTTACTTTACTAACTTAACCATTACCCAAAACCACTTTAAAAAAAATTAAAATAAATACTATACTGTCTAACCCCTTTTCCTAACACCCTCCCCCTAATCACCTAACTTTTTCCCTTTCCCAAAATGTGGCATTCCTAGGCTCACATGACTTCCATGAGGGAGCATATTCATTTACCTTTAACCCCCTTTTTGGAGCACTTCTCCCCAGGTATTAAGGAAAGGTATGATCTGCATTGGTTTGGGGAAAAGTTTGTTGACTTCCTTCCACCAAACTGCCCCCCTTTTTTCACTTTTTGTCTTTTTCCAAATCATGCATTTTCCTTTTGGAGAATGGGACCCTTCCCATGTGTGAGAAGAGGAAGGTAAGTAGAGTGTAGAATATATTTTATTTTTATTGTTTTTATATAGGATTCTTTTCATGGGTGAATCATATTATATTATTATATTATTTTTATGTTAATTCTGATGTGACTCATTTACCAAGTCTAAGTCACATGTTTTTTATGGGGTAGTCTTCTTTATATATATATATATATATCTGTGTGTGTGTGTGTGTGTGTGACTAACACTTTTATCTCATTAGTACTTGCTGGTAGGCTAAGTACTATTGTCATACTTTTTAGATTTTATGCTTTAACTAATGATTAATTTTTTTAGTTTCTACCACTTAAAAATTAATTGATTTTAAAAAAAATTATCGAACTAATATGTTGCATAACATAAATGCATTATTGTTAACATTACAATTTTAAGAAATTATTTTTCTAAGATTTGATTGGTCAAATTCATTTAGCTCTTATATTGGTCGAGTGGATTGTAAAACTAATAATTTTAAGAGTTAGTTTTTATTAAGGTGAATATGATTCATCAATGTTTAATATATTTTTAATGTAAATGATTTGGTTTAATTTTTTTATATTTTAATCTTGTATTTTTTTAATAATATAGTATTTGTCATTCAATTAAAAATATTAAAACATATCTTTCGTATATTATATAATAATTTAAGAAATACTATTATATATTATTATTATAAAATATTATTATTTTCATATTTTAATATATTTCTAATATAATGTTATCATATGACATATATACAATAGAACATATATATTAATAATTATATTTATAAATAAAATTTAAATTTAAATTATAATTAATATCATTATAGAAAACTATAATTATCTAATATTTAATAAACTATAATAAATTTATTAAATTAAAACTATATTTATATACAAAATAAAGGCGAGTACTAAGCCACTATGTGGCACTTGTTGTTTCTCTATTCACAAGATTCTAAGGGATATTCTCTTGAATATTTTAACGGTCTCTAATAGAAGATGGAATTAATTTATGCTCTCCATACAAATTCCAGAGAGTAACAGTGCATCTATAGCAAGGTTTTACTATGAGTCTTGTGCATTCTCCTCCCTTTACACTTAAGAGACTATGACTATGGATTTGGTGCTAGACTAATGAAAATGATACAATCTTTCGTTTACAATGCCAACTATATGCATACCATCAAATCTCACTTTACACATTCATATTATTATACAATAGGGTGTAGATCCTTCTCTCATTACATAGGACAACAATGGAGATTTTGCTATCACAACACATTACAAAATGGCACATCTCTCCCTTGCTACTATGAAATGATTCATTGCAACAACATGAATAAGATGGAGAGAGATTCTCCAATACATGTACAATGCAAAATGACAAGTTTTCTCCTTCAAGCCACATCTAATAGATGATCATTCCCAACTTTTCTTTTCTATTGATCCCTTGAACACAAAATCTGCAAATGCATTACAACAAAACAACAAGAATCATGGGTACATTCCTCCCAACCATAGGCCTCCAAAGAGCCCACCCCTAAGCTAGGGGAACAAGGCAAAAACAGGTTTTCATTCCAATCTTACAAATGCATACATCACATTACAACATCTAACAATTCCATCCCAAGGATATTTAACAATGATTTGCCTATGGAACCATGAACATAGGGTGAAGGTGTGCTTTTCAAACGAAGATTTTCCATATCAAACAATATCTGCAATAAATAATTTTCATGCCCTATTGAGGCTTTCACAAATTGGAAAATTCCATGCCCTTTTGGGGCTTTCAAAAGCATCCTCCAAATACACTACCATTAGTTGTAGCTTACTTGGAGCCCATACTCCATAAACTTCCTTTCTACACCATACTTCCCTTATCACCCCCAACAAGATGTGAATGATTATGGCATACAATGGAGCCCATACTCTAAGGTTCTCAAATACATTTTCAAGCCCAACTAACCCCTTCACCTTGGACTTATCTTCTCTTCTTAAAGGTGAGTGAAGTCCTCACACCCATAAACAACATACATAAAAAAAATGGAGAAACAAGAGAAAATCAAATGCAACAACCCATTTCATCTTAACACAATAATGTCACAATCTTCCCACAACATGAATCATCATTCAAACATTTACATGTATGCTACATCACAATACAACACCATGAAATCTAACATACAATATGAATCTCACACTCCTTCATGCTCATGAATGGAACATCATTATGAAAGTTTGAAGAAAAATAATACATGGACAAGAAGAAACTAACCTTGAATCCTTTTGTAAAATGGTAATGAATGGTTGTAGAAGAGTTCCCTCCCAAGCTTCCAAACCCTAATAGTCTCTAAAGTTAGAGAATGGGTAGCCAACCCACTAATTTCCCCCAAGCCCTCTAAAAAGCCTCCAAGTTCTCACTCAGCTAAAAATGGCCCAAACAAGAAGCCTCCCTTTTCTTACATCCTTGCCCCTTTCTAAAATTGTAATCTTGACCAAGAGGGATAAATATGTGAACTCTTCAATTTCGAAATTCTAAGAAAGTGACTTGTTTGGAGGGTTCCCAAGGTCATCTAGGCCTACTAAAGGTTAAATTTAGATCCCCAACCCATATTACTATCATGAGAGCACTTATTTTTCACCAAAATAACCCCTAGGACCACTTTTTGATCCTTAAAAGTTAATAGGAAGTTGGAATTCGAATTTCCCATGATGGAGACTTCTCTTAACACTCTACCATAAGGGGTTAACTTAGGTACTGCATTGAGTTAGGTTTAGGTTAGGTGACTTTTTCCCAAATCCCTAAATTACAATTCATCAACATGGATGATAGGAGTGTCAAGTGACATGCAAAAATAACATATTACATTAAAAGTGACTTGTCTCTAATAACACATGAATTAAAATATTACAAACACATACAATTCACATTTACAAAGAAAAACACATTACAATGAGGTTTGAATCTTTTCCACTAACTCAACCTTGGCTATGTCATGTTCACATGGGCTGAAGCCTTGGTTCCCCATTAAACCCCATGGTTAAATTCCTAAACACTAAACTCAAGCATCAGTAGTCCAAGAAAATCATGTAAGCAATATGTAAATATGTGCAATAAATTATTATCACATTCAACATTAGGCTTTCATATTTCATCATTTCCAATTAACTTTCCCTTTTCTAACCATTTTCATGTAAAATATTCAAAACACTACAATATCAGTCCTTGCATATCAAAGTTGATCTTTACTTAACATGATTTGAATAACATTCTGAATAACCTTATAATCTATTTTCTATCATAGTGATGAAATATTGAATCTATGACTATTAAGTCACTAAGCATGTGAACTAGATCATATAGCTTTTCAAAATCTATCCTTTAACACCAATTTCCATTTAAACTTTATGATTTGAAATTTCAAGTATTTCTACAATTCAATTTCTATTAAGGCAATTGAAATAATTTGACATGGAGTCATTAAATATTTCAATTAGGTCCTAATGTGCAAACATAAGTGTGGATCATCAAAATGTAGATATTAAAATGGCATAACCTTATTGTCTCAAAAGTGTATTACAACATTGAATTAGAAGTATCATAATGCAAATATGTCATCTATGCTAGGGCAGATTGAGTGAGGCCTCATATATGGTAATGATCCCTAGAAAGTTTTGATTAGAAATAACATTCAATGCTCTATCATTTCCAAAGGTAAAAGTTGGATGAACATACCATTTTGTGATTTTCTTTTAGGTGATTTCGAGATAACAATATTTGGTTCTAATGTTTTTACTACCGTCTAGAATGCTTGGACCCAATCAAGGATACTCTTACCAGTTAGAGATATTGTTGGCTCTTCCCCATGTTATGTTGTACAGATAGATCAATTTGGTTGGGGCCATACCTAAATGGAAAACCTTTGGCACTTACACAAATTTTCTCAGTAAAACACTAGAATGTGTTGGGACTTTCATTAATTAGTGACTTAGTGATTGATAATCGGATGGGTACTTGGGATGAAATTTGAGCTAGATATGGTATCCCATATACTTAGAAAAAAAATATGCATTAATTTGCAAGGCACTTGGTACATGTAACTTCTCCAAGGCCATTGACTCAGATAGTTTTTCCAAACAACTATTATGGAAAGATGGAACAATGTTTAATGAAGTAATAGTTAAGCAGTTATATACTATGCTCATGTCTAATCCTGAATTTTTCCAAAGAGTTATCAAAGGGTGGGGTTTGTATTCTCCCTTTTTTGAATGGTCTTTCTTTTTTGAATACTTGTGGCAGTCAAAAGTGGAACCCAAAAATGTTTATTTTAAATGGCTTTTGTCGCTCAAAAAACTTGCTTTAGGACCTAATTTGGAGTCTTTAGGTCTTACCTCTAGCTATTGTAAAGTCTTTGATGCAATTGAGTCTTTTGAACATGTTTTCTTTCAATCTAATTTTGTTGTTATAATATAGCCAATCTTTTTGGGCAATCCTATTGTATGGAACTCAAAGTCGGGTCTTTCTTAGAGTGAAATTTTAACTAGATATGTTGAAGCTTTTGACTCTAAGCTTAATTCTTTTTGGTTTTTTCTTACATGTGAAATTTTATGGTTCCTTTGGAAAGTGAGAAATGAAGAGGTTTTTTAGTAGAAGGATAGAGGACTTACTAAGTTTACTCTTAAACTCACACATTTTTTGATTATGTCTCAAGTTTCACTCTCTTTGGAGATCTCTATGGTTCAATTTATGACACTGGTCAAGGATGGTATGCTACTTATTCATAAAGACGAGGTCAAGACCTTCAAATACCTTGATCAGTTCAAGGATATGATGGACCAGAATGACATAAAACAAATTGAAAGAATGATGGAGGATCTGCACATTTCCACTAGCACCCAACAATCTACTTCACATGTTTCTACTGGTGAAAAGGTTCAACTGAAAAATGATTTTGTTCTAGCAGGATGGAATGGTGAATTGTTTGATGCAACTTTTCTACAAGCTCTAGACTCTAATGATGGATGGGGCCCAAACATAAATCAATAGCTTGTTTTAGTTTGATAATCAACAACATGTAAAACTTTTGATCATTAGTAATATGTTACTTAGCACTACGTAAATCTTTTTGGATGTTCAGTTTAAATATGATACTATTTTGATATGTATTAAAGTGAAACAAATGGGTTGACTACCCTATAAGTCATGTTTAGTATTGATATAATAGTCTTAAAAGTATGATATTTTGATAGCTTATGTTGAACATTTCATGATGAACCTGATGTAATCAATTTTTACTCCATTCTAATATCAAATACAAGTTGTCTAGACAAAAAAATAAAGTGCTCACCAATAATCTTTTTTATCGCATGTCATGTAGTTCTCTATAAATTTGATTATTTGTGATCCAAATAAAATTTGAAATTTTCCTCACTATCTTATTAAATTAATATGCAAATATGCCCATCTCATATTAATATAGTTCTATGTATTAGTATGAATAATAGTGCAAACACATTTTGCTCCAAACCAACTCTCACTGTGAGTTCACACTACAATGCTTAACAACAAAACTTTTCATCTCCACTCCATACAAAAACACCCACTATACATATGACAATAATTATGACACTTTGTGTCACTTGTAGCTTTTTGTTATATTTTTTAATTTTAGAAATTATCAATTATTTAAGAGTTTATTGGTTATGAAAGAAAAGGAAAGAAAATTTAAATTTAAATAAAAAATTAGAGAAAAATCTAAATATAAAAATATTTTTTGCTTATTCTAGAAGCATCCAAATTTTTCTTCTTTAGTAGGTTGATAAGTAGGCGTGAGTGTTAATGAAGCCTTGCAATCTTCAATGGGCTCAACATGATCATGCTCTCACTACTTCTTAGCACCATTCTTACTTATGCAACTACCGATTATATTTGGGCATGGTTTTCCTCTCAACAGATTTGAAGTTGGTAGAGAAGAAGACTACTTCAGAAGCTACTCATTATTTATAGCGCTCGAGAAAATGAAAAATAGAAAAAAGAAGACCACTTTTATAGAGAAGAGAAACAACTAGGGATCTATAAATGTTCCTCCATCTATTTTTTTTTATGACTTGAGTAATGCAAACAATTGTTCAATGTTCCTTTTTTGTTTCTTGGTCTACCATTATAATGACTTAGTTTGGTGCTTAAGTACAATATTAGGTACTCCATCTTGAACATATACGATTTTTTTGTAATCATCAGGTTCCTTCTTGCTCTCCTCATCATTCTTATCTAAAAACTCATCATTTCTAACATTTTCACTTTGAAACATAGTGTTAGTCACCTTATTCAAACATTTGTATCCCTTGCTCCAAGTAGAGTAACCTAGAAATAATATTCATCACCTTTTGAATCAAACTTTTTGTTTCATGCATATTTGTGAATATAACACCTACTTCCAAATATTTTGAAATAACTTACATTTGGTGTATGACCACACCAAAGTTCATATGGTTTATTGTTTTTTCCCTTCTTCAACTGAACTAGGTTGAGAGTATAGACAACATTATGTATAGTTGCTTTCTAGAACATGTGTGCAAGTCATTTTTCAATTAGCAGTGTCCTAGCATAGTCAACAATAGATTTGTTCTCTCACTATAATTCCATTCTTCTATAGTGTTCTAAGTGCAAAAAACTATCTTCTAATTCCATTCTCAATACAATAGTTAGTAAATTCATCAAACATAAACCCTCCACCTCTATCAAATCTAAAACATTTCAACTGTTTACCAATTTCCTTTTCAACTCTAGCTTTGTACTATTTGAATATATTAAATGCATAAAAATTGCATTTTTTAAACATAACTTTCATCATTCTAGAATAGTCACCAAAAAATAGAATGGAATATATATCCCCATAGTAACTCTCAAGTTTCATATGACTATATTATAAAATGGTCAAACCCATACTTGTAGCAAAGTGTGAGGCTAAAAACCCCAAATCTAAGAAACCCTCCTTTTGGTGGACAGGTTCTTTGAGGTAGTATTATACAGTTGTCAAGCTTTCTTCTTCTATGGAAATTTTAGATGATATTGTTGTTGGTTAGCAATATGATGGAGATTTTCCCCCTCTCTTATTCAACAATTGGATGCTAGTTCTGGTTAGTTGGTTATTGTTGCTCCTTTTGCTGGCTTTGTCCCTAGAGCCTCTATCATTGTCTTTGATCAGAATGTTGGTTTTGTAAAATTTGATGTTAGTTTGACTTTTTTGGAGGCTCCTAGGGGAAGGTTAGGGATGTTGGCCCTATCCAAAAATTGTGACAGGTAGATCTAGTTCATTTCCTAACCCTGTCCATTATGTTTCTAATTTTTCTAATGATTCACTCAAGCCTGGAATTCCGTGACTATGAAGATTGAAGAGAGATGGGTCATTTTTAAAGGTAAACATTCAAAGAAATATCTCTCTCATTTTTTGGACAATGATTCAAACTCCCAAAAGTTTGGGGTTAAGGGAAAATCTAACTCTATTTTCCTTTTTGGTCATTGAGTGGTATGGTGAATTAATGTTTATTCTTTCTTTGACCACCAATTGGTGTTTTTTGGGGTCGTGAGATGCTTGGTACCCCTTCTTTGTTTATGTTTTGTAGTGTCTCTACCCTATTTTTTATTGTGGACCATATTGTATATTTTTCTCTTGGTTTGCAGGTTGTGCTTTTCACCTCCTTTGTATGGGGTTTTAGGGCCCCTTCAAAACTTGTTTTCTTAATAATTTTTTTTATAAGATTGCATAAATATATATGAATCAAATACATAATATTATTAGATGCATTTGACTTACTTGAAAAACAAGACTTAGTCATCTTACCGACTTGACATTGTTTGCACATAGTATTGTCAGGTTTATGTAGGTTTGATAAGGCTCTCATTTTCTTCCTTCTACTCTCTTTAACAACGTTATCAAAGTTTACATGAAAAAATCTCTTATGCCATAGCCATGCATCTTCAACTTTTAGAAATAGGCGTGTACTCATAGTAGGATCTAGGTAAAATAAGTTACCTCTTGTTTGTTCACTACTTCCAATCGAATATCCATCACCATCATAGATCTTTACCTTTATATTCTAAAACTCCAATCTATGACTTGGTATTATTTAGTTGTGCAACACTCAACAAGTTATACTTTAGACCTTGAACCCAATAAGCATTGTTACACCCAATCTTATCATTCAAGATCAATGATCCTCTATCTTTCACAAGACATGGAACATCATTTCCAAGTTTAATAGTTTCACCATCATATTACGAACTCATCAAACTTATCTATATCACAAGTCATGTGATGTGAACACCCACTATCAACAATCTATGTATCATTCTTATTAACATGAGAAATAAGGGCTTTTTCATTCTCATACCTTTCCTCATCCAAGACTTGTTTAACAAAAACATATACATATACAACTTCCTAGCCATCATTCTCATGATCAAACTATGACTCTATCTTCTTGTCTTCAGCACTATAACATAACTTCTTTCCTTTGTCTTTTTAGTCCTTGTAGCTTTTTTTCTTCTACATTTTTCTCCCTGTCTTTCTTGTCACTCATGTTCTTGTTAGGAAATCTAGTAGCAAAATAACCAACTTCATTGTAATTAAAACATACAAGTGACAATTTACCTTTGAATCTTTCTTTTCCTCTTGGTAGCCTTCTAGCTAGCAGTGCTTCAAGCTCATCCATTTCTTCGTCATTCAAATCTGCATCAATCTCATCCTTGTTGTAACACTTATCTTTCTTTGAAATTCCAATAGTTAGTGATGTATTGAAAGCATTCTCAACTTTAGGTACACTATACTCAAAATTACTTAATTCAAATCCAATCAATCTCCGACCAAACCATCAAGGGTAAGAGCATTACTAGGAAAAACACTTAATTCTTAAATAAGAAATACTCTAGAATAGCATAAATAAGAAATAATGTTCTCAATACTTTACATGCAACTTCTTCATCACTAATGACTCCTCAAATAGCTTTGATGGCACTCACAACTTCTTTGATTCATTTATTGTATTGAACAATGTTTTCTCGTTGTTTCAAATTCATGTCATCGTACTTTCCTTTTAGAATTTTAGCTTTCGCTCTCAATACATTCTGATCTCTACCATGTACAAGTATCATCTTATCCCACATCTCTTTAGTCGTAGCATAATCTTTGACATCAGGAAATTTAACATCATTTATGAAGGAAGCAATCTCAATCATCAAACTATTGTGTTATTTCTTCTAATTCATCTGATCATCTATCATAAGAGGGTTTAGAGGTGTGGACTGGCTATCTAGATAGTTTAATACATTGTCTCCAATTCCATTAATTTAGAGGTGTTTAATGGTTATCCAAATAGTTAATCATTGGACACCTTATGAAACAACCCAGGGAAAGCTTCATCCATTTAATTTCTTCTTATTCATTTACCTACTATAGCAATTATTTGTCTAATAAGCTCAAAGAGAACTTGCATCCTTGTGTCTCGATTGAATTGGAGATGGATTGCAATGAAACTTGCATACTTTCCCATTCACAACCTATTAGGAGCTCTAGAAAGATAATTCCAAAATCTTTTACATTTTTGAATTATTCATATTGCAAATTTATATCCAAATTTTGCTACTTTGAAGAAGAGATATGTTTAGAATTTATATGCATGGGATTCACAAAAGGAAAGCCACAAAACTTTTGGTTAAATTTTTCATTGACGAATATGTCAATGCAATTTAATTGGACATTCATAAACCATTTTCCAAAGTCATCATGGGGATGAACAATGAAGTATGCAATGTCGATGCCAATTTTTTTCCTTATATTCTAGCTAAGAATACTCTTGGACCGAATAAGTTGTCAAGCAAGCGAGCCCATTATCATGTGATCATACACCTTAAATGCCTCTAATGAAACCTCACACAAGAAAACTACATTAGGATGATGTAGTTGCTACAACATGCTTATCTCCTTTAATGAATTTTCTAGTAATTGCTTCTTCACAGTTACATGAGTCCCATTAGACATAATACTTCTTTAAGCTACAATTAGAGTTTTAACATTAATGAAAATACTAATGACAATCAAATAACTTAAACATCACACATGAATGCTATATTCCTATACTAAAAATGTTAAATTGTCAAAATTAATTTATTTTTTCCAAATTTAATTTTTGAGTGGTGGAAAACTTTCTTAAAATTATAATTTGTATCAATATTTGTCTTCCATGGTTGTCGTCCACATCTGTTGACTTTTGTTAATGTAGTAATTTCCCTTCTTGATTCTTTTAGTGTAGGCTTGTCAACTTGTTTAAACTTGTTGATGGCTATGTCAATGTGGGCACCATCTACGATGCAACATATATGCACCATTATTCAATGGAAGTCTTTATACTTCCACTATTTAACATTGGATAGGGGTGCACATATGTTACTTGATAGCCATTAGAATTAATGTGCACCCTGATTTCCTAGAGATGGTTTTTAGTCACTCTCATTAATACACAATAAATTCTAGTCTTTCGCAAGTTCATTTAGCCTATTGACTACTATTATGTGGTGTGTAGGGACTAACAAATAGTTCACGACAAGGCAGGGACTACCAAACACTTTTATAAAAATTAAAACTCCCAACAGCTCATGGTTACATGTACAAAACACACAACTCCTAGTATTGAGTGGTTTCATAAGTATCTTGGTACTTGGCTAGATTATCACATTAGTTTGAGTTTTGTTCTTCATACTTTTGTAAGCCTGAATTTCAGCCATTCGACAGACTTCATTCTGATTCCAATTTATTTTCCATGGGACATCGTAACATCAATTAAGCCATGGCGAAGCTCATTATTACTATGGAAAAAGATTTTGAGGGGCTTGTTCTTGACTATTTAGCTAGGATCATCTTTTACCAACCTCAAGGTTTTAGGTACAACTTAACACAATGTAATAATTTGTCATGACTCACTTTGTGTGATTCCTACTATGTAGGATGATGTTGATAGTTTTGACTCAATCAATTAGGTGGTTAACCACCTAAGGAGAAATTTATCTTTGCATAAAATTGTGTGAGCTAGACATTAATTTGTTATGCATTTGACTGAAACTATAGTTGATATGCATTTTGACTATATAGCTTGTGATTTTGATTTCTTTATTTTATATGATGAAGACCTTGTTCGATTATGAGTGTTGATTGACTATGTATAACTCACCTTGAGTCAAATACATTATGGACATTGTTTAAACTTTTATTGTTAATATTTTAGATGAGTGTTTTAATTTAATTATCATTATGATAGTTGTAATATGTTTAATCTTATGAGATTTCAATAAGATGGTTAAATTGTGGTTGTATTTACATCTTTAAATCTTGTGATGTATGATAAATATTTAAAATTCGTATTATTTAAATGTAATTGATGTTATGAATTTCAATGAGAGATATTATTTTGAAAGTGTTATCTTATTTGTCATTATGTTGGCAATACTGATGCCTTGGCTTGTGTGAATTTGTGAGTGTGTAGGTACCGAATGCGGAAGGGTGGTTAAGGTAGAAGAGTTTAGCTCCTTGGCAAGGTTGGCCTAGAATTTGTATGGTGTAGTTGCACACACACAATTAGTTTGTTTTATTTGAACTTAAATCATTTCCTTTGATTTTATTTAATCTACATGGATAAAACATTTTGTTAGATATATAGAGTAAAGGACAAAAAGAGAAGACTTAATTATTATTTTGAAATGTTATAATTTTGAATCTTAAATAGTTAGTTGAGAAATTTATGTTGTAATAAATAGTTTGTTTTCAAATTCAAAATATATAGTCATGGATTAGATGTGGATGAATTTAATAGAATTAAATTTTTTAAAAACTTCTTGCACCAAGTGACTGTCAAATTCCTTATTCAATGGGCAGTGGAAGTTTGAAATAAGGGTCCGTTTGGATTGTGGATTTGAGGGGGAATTAGAATTCCATATTCTAAAATCTTTCCAATCCACTATTTGGGTGTGGAAAACATGAATTAGAATTTGATAAAAATAGGATTCTATATTCTCATTTATACTCCATTTTGTAGATTTCGTCTTCCATCCAAATATTAGAATTGGCAATAAACCCATTTTTAATTCCAATTTTGAAGAAAATGGGGATTTGATATTTATTGAAACCAATCATTTTTGGTATCTGCCAGAAGCATTTTTCATTTCCCGCTTGAAAATATTCATTGCTATTTGCTCTGTTTGCTTGACACAAGGTATGTGTTTGCATTTTATGTGCTTTGTAGCTCATGAGGGCTCTTTCTACTTCTCCATTTGTCCTTACCGTTCATCATTTTCTTTAGGTTGTAGAGGTTTACAGAGGTGAGGACGTGAGTTTGGTTGCAATCTTCATTGGCGCGTTCCTTTTTCCTGTAAGTAGGGCTTTCTGCCATCTTCCAACCCATATCCTTCTATTCTGAGAAACGTTGTCTGAAAATGGTTTTATTTGTTTCTTGTTCAATAATGCTTTCCATTAACCCATGATTGTTTAACATTTAGTGTCATCCTCTCCACCTCATTTATTTCCCTCAGCTTTAGATTTAAGAGGGTTTAAGTATTTTTCTGCAGAAGTCGTGTCTACTAGTTGAAGGGGAGAAAAAAAAGCATTACGCCTCTTGCATGGAACTTAGTAGGATTTTCTAAATAGGGGCTGCCAAAGTTTAGGAAAACCAAATCACATTTGTGGTTGTTCATACCTTGTTCGCTGCGTTCATTTATGCACATGTTATTGTGGTTGTCCACACCCGAAATCTCTTGTTGGAGAACCTGCTTCTTCTGGCTTTGATGCAAGATCAAATGCCTTGTTCTTTGACTCTTCAAAAAGTAATGGCTACAATAGTAAACACGAGTATTTCAGCTTAAGAAAGCCACAGATTGGACACAGTAAATATTGGACCTACTTATAATACATCAGACGAAAAATAGGTTTTGTGTGGTTTGAGAGAGAACTATTATACAGAACTATACACAGACCTTTGCCACATCAGCTCTAGGTACTAATTTGGTGTTAGTAGCAAGTAATTCATCATCCTTTCCTACTATTAACTCTCACAGACCACCTTCCTTATCTAGCAAACCGCCAACCCTAAAAAAAGAATGATGTTTAGCCCTAATCTTAAAAATATCCTACTTTTATTCTTTCTATTGTTTATGGTTAGTATCTTCCTACTTCTGTCTCTTGTTTAAACCTGGTCAAATCAGAAGCCATCCAAAATTCTAGCAGTAGCAAAGTAGCTACTGACTATATAATCCAAGTTGATTTTCTAAGGATGTTTTAGATTCTTCGGCTACTCCTACTTATGAAATCTTTAATAAAAGTGTTGTGCTTTGGTCCCTTCATATGTGTTATCCATTTTATTCATATCACTAATAAATCAGGCCAAAGCTGTGTTATAAACAACTAGAAGGCTATATCATGATTGAGTATGCATTTATCAAATCAAAAGCATCTTTTCAGGAGATGTGCTTATCTGAATTGTTATAAAAATTGACTAAAAAACCAGTGGTCAAAGAAGACTTCAATAATTGTAGACCACCCTCTTATTTCATGGAAGTGCTCCTCCAAAATCTACTTCTATTAAAAGTAGCTTACAATCATATTTCATTTTTGAACAACTTTTAAGGCACCATATCAGATCAAGCTAAAGATTATTTTGTTGGGAGGAGTACTTGCCAAATTCATTTTTAATGTTTTATTGATGGGTATTTATCAATACTTATCAAATTCATTTTAAATGTTTCATTGATGGGTTTTTACAAGGAGATGGCTTTAGAGAAGTAGCTAGAGCATGCTCTAAATTACAAACTATAGACCATAACTTACTCTTTGAGCCATAAAAAATAGTGTTATCTCCCTAATTGGATCATAATTGTTTATGAGTGTTGGCAAATCCAACATTTTCTATTTTTTGATTGTTTGTTTTAGATTTCATTATCACATAGAATACATTCTTAACTATCATATCTAGTATATTCCCTGAGCCCGGGAAGGTTTAATAGGAGCTTTTTTGAGCACTATCATGATAATATTATTACTAATTAAATTACTATTATATTAAATTAATGATAATAATTAATAAGCAAATAATAACTTTTGCATGGCCAAACTACTCATTTACACTTTCTTTCATCTTCAACCAAGATTCTGAAGTAAAAAATGACCCTTACCAAAATACCATGATGCATCAACAAATGGTTTTAGATTATTTCTTGGAAAAGAGTAAGATTGTAGAAACTTTTGGAAGCTATAATCATTATATTGGTTTTGAAAAATCTACAATTTTTGTTGGTTTGGAGAAATCGATTGGAGATTTGAAGGAGCCTTTGTTCAGCAAGGAGGCACCAATCATTGGAATGTAGCGTATGGGTAGTGAGGGAGAAATGACATTAGCCTTGGCCCTGTGAAACAATCCTAAAATCAAAGGTGAAATGGGCTTCCTACAATTTGGGTCTTATTTTTCTTTAGTTTAAAATTTTCATTTGAAAGGTATTCTTTTGAAACTTTTAAGGTTTTTGCCTTGAATGGAGAGATTTTCTACACAATGATAATAGAATAAAATATCTTCATAGTCTCAAGGCACAAGCTCCATCATCTCCTTGTTGAGATCTAATTGAAAAGATCATTGTTGAAAGAGATTGTTCAAAGAGGCGGATTGATGAAGTAATATGCATTTCAATCATTACTTTGTCACTGATGTCAAACCTCCTATTTTGTGATGAGACAATTGCTTATAAGATCCAAAGACTATTATTTAGTTGATTGATGAAGATGATTTAATCAATAAGATGTAACAACAGTACCTAGAGGGAAGGTTGAGTTATGGTAATGAAATGAAGTTCAAGGATTAGTTAAGACAATGGTAAAATGATGTATTGATAATATACTTGAAGTAACAAAAGTTGGCCATCCTCAAAAACTTTAGAAGAATAAGAAACATTAAGACTGTTTGCAAAGCTTGACCAAGTTGGTAGTAGGTGTCGAGCAAAGATAAGTCATGTTGAGCAGAAAATTAGTTCATGTTGAGTAAAAGAAAATTCTAGTATGAGCCGAGTGACACAGTTAGTGCTAAGCAAAATGTAATAGGTGTCAAGAATTAGTAAATTGTAGTTGATGCTGAGTAAAAACATAATAGATGTTGACCAACGCAGTATGTGCTAAGCATCAAAAGATAAATAATGCTGAGTTGTTGCATTGTTTGATAAGTCAAAGATTCGCCAAATCTGAGCTGACAAATTTTTTTTCTTGAACTCTGTGAACCAGGTGGAAGATAAGACTAATGAGTTGGTGGTATAGAATTTGACGTGAAATGTTTTGGGCGAATTTCAAATGGATTCTAGGAGAAGTTTCTAGAAGAGAGAAGATATGGGGTAGATACATTATATCCTATCTAATCCATCTAAACCCTAATTGGGTGATGAAAAATGGAAAAGTATTCTAATTTCCTATTTAAGGAATGTTTGGTCATGAAGCAAAAGAGTTGGGAGTGTGTGGTGTCAAGGAGAAGACATTAAGAAGGTCAAAAAAGACCAAGGAAGAACAGAGAATAGAGACTCTACTTTGTCAAGTGACCACAGTAGAAGAAGGCTAAAGAAGACAAAAGCTTGAAGGGTAAACAAGCTGTTAGAACTACAAAGAATGAAAGCCAAGAAAATTTAAGGACTAAATTGTGATCTGGAATCTACAAGACAAATTGTAAGTTATGTTAGATCGAATACTCTACTGTACTCTCTAACAATTGTATTAGTTAGGGTAAAATCCTTTGGACTAAGGTTGACTTAACAGCCATTAGAAAATCCTTTAATAGGGTGGTATTCCAAGTGAATGGCCTAAATTCCTTTAACCAAGCTCACTTTTAACAGGGTGATTAAAATCAATTAATTGGGTCACATTTAACACTATGTATTGTAACCTTTAATAGGGTTGGCCTTTCACAGGGCAACACTTCAGAAGAGTGAAAAAGGAGTAGCATGTTACTAGTGGTTTTTACCAAATTGGGTTTCCATGTTAAATCATTGTGTCAAGTGTGTGGATGAGTTTTAATGTCTTATGTTTTATTGCTACATGTTGATTTAACAATAACTTGCAAGTATTGGTAATAAGCTTGGATATACATACATATATGAATGTTTAATGGGTTCACTAAGCTAAGTGAAAAGTTTTAAATTGGTACATCTAGACTTTGAATAACTGATTCACCCCTCCTCTTAGTTATTCTAAAGATTCTAACAATTGGTATCAGAGCTTTGTTTGCTGACCAAACTAGTTTGAAGGTACTAGAAGCACAAAGATCAAGATGTCCAAGAGAGAAGTACCCAAGCTTAATAGAGACAACTTCTCTACATGGAAAAGTCTAATGAAATTGCATCTTAGAGGAATAGGAGATCATGCATAATCCACTATTTTAGTAGAACATGTTGATCCTGTTGGAGCCTCTATTGCAAAAGATATGAAAAAGAAGAAAGAATATAATCAAGCAATGTTGGAGATTGCCTCTGCTCTCAGCTATGTAGAATTTGATGACATCATGTGATGTGACACTACAAAGAAGATGTGGGATGCCCTACAAACCATCTATGGAGGAGACACAAATTTTCAAAGAGAAAAGTCAGAAAGTCTCAGAGGTAAATGGAAGAAGGTGAGAACATTGCTCAATATGTTGCTAGAATAAAAGAAGTTGTCAGTGCAATAAAAGTGCTACTGGTCACATAAATGATGATATTGTGTTAAGCAAAGTCTTGAGAACATTCTTGCCTATCTATGCCATTAGAGTATCTATTATACAGGAATTGAGATGCATTCCAAGAAACAATCTAACTCTAGAAGGTCTAGTAGGAAGACTCGCTACTTTTGAGTTATCAAATTTTGACAATTACAAACCAGAAAGTCTTGAATCTACTTTTAAGGAAAAATTGTTGTTGAAAGATTCTAATGAGAAGAAGTAGAAGAAGAAAAGAAAAATAAAGCATGCACCTAGTGACAGTGATACAAATGAAGAAGATTTTGAACAATTGGAAGCACTATTGGCAAGAAGATTTCACATAGGCAAAGGAAAATACAAAGGTAAGTTAACCATCATTTGTTTCAATTGCAATGAAGTTGGTCACATTGCTGCAAGATGTACACAAAAGAAAAACTTCAGGGAAGGAAACAAGTACAAAAATAGAAGAGAAAATGATAGCAGAGATTATAAAGACAAAGGAAAAAAGTGCTAAATTCTTGAAGAAGATGAATCTGATGAACATGATGATGAAGTAGTATATGTTGCAATGAAGGATGAATCTAATGAGGAGGAGGAAACTACACTTATGACTTGTGTAAACAAAAATGAAAAGTGGATCATTGACAGTGGATGCTCACATCACATGATAGGAGATAAAAGTAAGTTCCTTACCTTAAATCATTATGATGGAAATAGTGTTAGATTTGGTAATGATGCTCCATGTTTAATAAAAGGAAAGGGTTCCATTAAACTCATAGAAAAGATCTCTTGTGATAATGCTTACTATGTTGAAGGATTGAATTATAATCTGTTGAGTGTGTCACAACTAAGCAATGTAGGATGCAAAGTTAAATTTGGAAACAAGACTGCCATGATATATGACAAAAGTGGAAAAATGATAGGAAAAGGAGACTAAACTAGAAGTAATCTATTTTACCTTGATATAGAGGATGTTACTTGTCTTATGATGAAATTTGATGATGAATGGTTATGGCATAGAAGGTTGTGTCATGTCAACTTTGATAACTTGATAAATATTAGCAATTTGAAGAAAGTTAGAGGTTTGCCCAAACTGAAAAAGCCTGACAATGTGACATGCAAACAATGTCAGCTGGGCAAAATGACTAAGTCAAGTTTCAAAATCAAAACTTACACCTCTAGAGAAATACAAGAGATAGTTCATACTAATTTTTGTAGACCTTTAGAAGTGCAAAGTTACAAAGGAGACAAGTATATAATGCTATTTGTAGATGACTACTCTAGGATGATGACAGTCATGATCTTAAAGAAAAAGTCTAATGCCTTTCAAATGTTTAAATGTTTCTAGAAAGAGTTGAAAAAGAAACAAGTAAGAGTCTAAAATGTTTAAGATCAGACAGAGGAGGAGAATTCATATCCAAAGAATTTGAAATGTTTTGTAATGATAAAGGAATCAAAAGACAGACTTCTGCACCAAGAACCCCTCCATAGAATGGAATTGCTGAAAGAAGAAGTAGATCAATAATGGACTATGCCAGGATACTTATGATGGAAAAGAATGTTACTCTAAAATACTAGAGAGAAGCTGTAAGTATAGCTGTCTATACCTTGAACCGAGTACAAATCAAGAAAGTTACTAATTCAACACCCTTTGAACTATGGTATGGATATAGACCCAATGTAAAATATTTTAAAGTATTTGGAAGAAAATGTTATATTCTCAAAGATATAAGAAATGTTAAGTTTGATGCAAAAAGTGATGAAGGTACATTCCTTGGCTACTCCACAAGAAGCAAAGCATACAAGTGTTTGATTACTAAAACTAATAAAATTGTGGAAACTGCAAATGTAAATTTTGATGAATATACAGAAGCTCATAATGATTAACCCATCAAAAGACCAAAAGAATACAAATCATTTGTATACTTCTATGAAGGAATGTCTACTGAAGAAGAAACAACCAATCAAGTGGAGATCCAATAAAAAATTTCAGTAACAACCAAGTTACAACCATTGAATGCCAAGTTGAATTCAAGAACTGAGCTACATTCAGATGCCGAGTTAGAGAATGAAGAAACAACACATTCTGATTCTAAAGTTAGTATACTTGAAAGAGAAGCTGATGTACCTAATAACAATATGCATAGTGACTCAAAGGCTAAAAGATAAAATGAAGAAATAAGAACAGAGCCAAGACTATCCAAATATGTTAGAAGAAATCATCCTGCTGATCAAATCATTGGAAACAAAGATGCTAAACCAATGTTAAGGAATAAACTGAGGAATGAATCATGTTTTCTAAGCAAGAAAGAACCCAAAATAGTTAAAGATGCTCTAGAAGATGATGATTATACAAAGCTATGGAAGAATAAATTGATTAGATAGAGAAAAAAAAAACTTGGAGCTTAGTTCCAAGTCCAGATGACAAAAATGTGATTCGTGCCAAGTGGGTGTTTAGGAACAAGCTAAATGAAAATGGTGAAATAAAAAGAAATAAAGCCAGACTAGTTTGCAAAGGATATGCAAAAGAGGAAGGGATAAACTATGGGGAAACATTTGCCCCTATTGCAAGGATGGAAGGAGTAAAAACATTACTTGCATATGCTGCCTACAAGGTTTCAAAGTTTATCAGATGGATGTTAATTCTACATTTCTGAATGGCATACTAGAAGAAGAAGTTTACATAGAACAACCAGAAGAATTTGTTGATGACAACAATAAGGACAATATATGTAAACTACACAAAGCTCTTTTTAGCTTGAAACAAGCACCAAGAGCATGGTATGAAAGGCTTCATAAGTATCTTGTGAAGATTGGATTTGAAAGATCTCATAACAATAGCAATCTATATATAAAAATAGAAAAAGGTAAAGACATTCTGTTATCTGAAATCTTTGTTGATGATATAATATTTGGAGGACAAGATGCTTTATGCAAGGATTTTGCTAATCAAATGAAACATGAATTTGAAATGTCAATGTTTGGTGAGATCAAATTCTTTGTGGGACTGCAAGTTTATCAACTTAAGTATGACATATTTGTTACCTAGTCAAAGTACATCAAGGAAATACTAAAAATATTTGGACTGGAAGATTCAAAACTAGTAAGCATGCCCATGGTTAAAGGGCATAAACTATCAAAGAATGATGATTCTATTGAAGTGAATTAAACACTTTATAGGTCAATGATTGGTAAGTAGCAATATGTTATACATGGTAGACTTGACATTGCATTATTAGTTGGAATAGTTGCAAGATTCTTTGCAAATCCCAAAGAAAATCATTTGATGGTAGTGAAAAGAATAATGAGATACTTGAAAGGAATAGAAGAGTTTGGCCTATACTACAAAAAGAATGAAAAGTTTGATTTAAGAGCATACACTGATGTTGATTGGGGAGGTAATATAGGTGATAGAAAAAGAACAAGTGGAGGAGCACTTTTCTTAGGCAAGAGACTAGTTACCTGGACTAGTAAAAAGCAAAGTTGTACCTCATGATCCATAGTTGAAGCTAAATATGTAGCTACTACTATAAACTGCACAAACATTATATGGATCAAGCATCTACTCAAATGAATGAAGGAAGAAATAATAGAACTTGTGATACTTTATTGTGATAACACCAGTGCTATAAACATCTCAAAGAATCCAGTAATGCATGCCAAAACTAAGCATATTACAATCAAGTATCATTATGTAAGAGAGCTAGTTGAAAACAAAGAGGTGAAGATGGAAGATGTCAATACAAAAGAACAAATTGTTGACATCTTCACAAAACCATTACCTAAGGATGTATATGAATATTTAAGAGGTAAGGTAATACCCCTATCAAAAGCTATTTAATTAACAACATGACTACCCTACATCAAATAGGTTGACTATTGAATGACATAAATTGATGCAAAATATCTTACTTTAGGTCTTGCTTGAAGTAATAAAAATAATGAAATTCTAAACCAGTCACAAGCAAGGTGACAAAGGGAGAGACTAGAAATACTAAAAATTCTATATTTGCATGATAAGCTGTTACGATGATATGTCTTTGGCATTGTTGTCAAAGAGGGAGAAATAGTAGAAACTGATCAATAACCTAAGAGGAAGAAAACCTAGAGGAAGCAATAGCAAGAAACAACAGAGACAGATCAAGATGACAGATCTAAGTGTATCAAAATATTGGTATTGCTAATCAAAGGTGAAAACATAAGGGAGAAATCCTACTCTATCCTATAAGAGGGAGCTATAAGGAAAAAGAAATTCTAATCATTAGTAAGAATGAAAAGAATTTATAACTTACTTAGAAGTTGGAAATTGCTGATGAAAGAAACACTTTTGAGACAATTTTTTTTTTTGGTATTGCATTACTATTTTTGACCTAGTCAGAATGGTCAAATAACATGTTTTACGATTCAAATGATATGGTTGATCAGTTTGGTTTGTCATTAATGCCAACGAGAGAGATTGTTGAGATCAGTATGAGCCAAGTAATACAGTTAGTGCCAAGAAAAATGCAATAGGTGCCAAGCATCGGTAAATTGTAGTTGATGCCAAGTAAAAACACAATAGATGTTGACCAATGCAGTATGTGTCTAGCATTAGAAGATAAATAGTGCTAAGCTACTGCATTATTTGATAAGTCAAAGATTCACCAAATCTAAACCGACAAATTTGTTTTCCTGAAGTCTATGAACTAGGTGGAAGATAAAACTAATGAGTTGGTGGTGCAAAATTTGAGGTGAACAATTTTGGCTGAATTTCAAATGGATTCTAGGAGAAGTTTCTAGAAGAGACAAGATATGGGGTAGATACATTGTATCCTACATAATCAGTCTAAACCCTAATTGGATGATGAAAAATGACAAAGTATTCTAATTTCCTATTTAAGGTAGCAAAAGAGTTGGGAGTTTTTGGTGTCAAGGAGAAGATATAGAGAAGGTTAGAAAAGACCAAGGAAGAAAATAGAATAGAGACTCTACTTCGTCAAGTGACCACAATAGTGACTGCATTGGCATACCAAGCAAGAAGGCTGAAGAAGACAAAAGCTTGAAGGGTGAACAAGCTGTCAGAACTACAAAGAATGAAAGCCAAGAAAATTTAAGGACTAAATTGTGATCTAGAATCTACAAGACAAGTTGTAAGTTATGTTAGATTGAATACTCTACTATACTCTCTAACAATTGTATCACTTAGGGTAAAATCCTTTGGACTAAGGTTGACTTAAAAGTCATTAGAAAATCCTTTAACAGGGTGGCATTCCAAGTGAATGGCCTAAAGTCCTTTAACCAGGCTCACTTTTAACAGTGTGATTGAAATCCCTTAATTGGGTCACATTTAGTAGTGTGTGTTGTAACCTTTAACAAGGTTGGCCTTTTATAGGGCATCACTTCAGAGGAGTGAAAAAGGAGTAGCATGTTACTGGTGGTTTTTCCCAAATTGGGTTTCCATGTTAAATCACTATGTCAAGTGTGTGGATGAGTTTTAATGTCTGATGTTTTATTGTTGCATGTTGATTTAATAATAACTTGCAAGTATTGGTAATAAGCTTGGATACACATACATATATGAATGTTTAATGGGTTCACTAAGCTAAGTGAAAAGTTAAATTGGTACATCTAGACCTTGAATAACTAATTCACCCCCCCTCTCATTTATTCTAAAGATTATAAATCTCCTATACTAACCATGTTAGATATATTTAATAACCATGTATGCTATTGAAATTGAGAGAAATAGTTACAATAATGATGCTCATAAGCTGCTAGAATACAACTTTATCACTATTGAGTTATGTTTGAAGTAGCAGCTTGCCAAGATCTATGAAACCCTTTTAGTTAAACACTCGGGTAGAGTACTTTTAAACACTAGTGGGATCATTTTCCACTAAATATGTCTAGTATGAAACCATTAACCTAACACATTCCCTGAACAAAGAAAAACTTCAATCATGAAATTATTTTCAGCCTCATATTCTGATTTTCAACATTAGAACACAGCTCACAAAGTTCACCAAAGAGATACTGCAATATGTCAAGAATAAAAATATACAACTAGCATGGATATATTAAATTAGCTCAATATAAATACATGTGAAATTACCTTATGCACAATAAACACAAAATATATGAATGTTAGAACTTCAAAATTGAATCATCATAGTGAATGGTGTAGGGGCACCACTAATTTTGGTTTTGGATTGTATGTAAATGTCTTGGTTTGTAATAAGGCCTAAGGTTGTGAAAAGATCTATATTGTTTTACTTTCTTTTATTGGTTTTCTTGTCCATTCTTGTTGTGTACAACTCTGTATGGATTTGTTAGGACCTGTAATTTATATGCTTCTCTAGCCTAGTGAGTTACCTACTCATCAAAATTGGTTTGAGGATCTAATATACTATGTAGAAGAAAAGTTGTAGAATTGAGTACAAGCCAGTTTGATTGATTGCCCAAGTCCATAGGTGAGCCCATTGCTGAATGTTCTTCATCCATTTTTAACTTGAATTCTTTGTAGTGCATTAGTCCTAATTATGTACAAATTGGTTTAGGTGCATTAGTGCATTAGGCCTAATTTTTAGCACAGAGGTGCAATCTTAAAGTTATCATCTTTTCAATTTTCATTTGATTGTGTGGAATCATTTAAGATGATTATAAAAATTGACTATTTACAGCTGAGCTTTTCTACTCACTACATGTGCAAATAAAAAAAATGGCTTAACACTTGATTTTTGGCACACAAGTGCAATCTTAATGTTTACATTTTTTGGTGCTTTCATTTGATTCTTTGGAATCATTTAAGATATTATAAAAATTACATCTCATCCACCAATAAGTTGCCATGCCCTATCCAAGTTTAGGGCCTTTTACCACAAAGTGCATTATAGTACATATTAGCTTTTTGTTTTTCCATGTATGTAGCTTTTGTTTACATTGACACACATGACATGATCATTTTTTAATTGGTAAAAACAAAAAAAATGCAGCAACATTGTGTTATAAAATTGTAATAAATCTGTCATCTCTTAATTGTCTGCCCCAACTGCTATGTGCTACCTTGTAGTAGTGACAGATAGATATACATAAGCTTCCTACAGGGCAATTATTTCATAGGTGATATGCAACTTTCTTAGTCTTGAACTTAGCAAGTTAAAACCATTGTACAAATTTCTCTATTAACAATAGGGAAATTATTCTAGAATTTATGCTCAATTTAATATCATAATTTCCAAAGCAATTTCGAAATCAATTGGGATTGGCTGGGGTTGTTTGAAAAACATATTTTGAAATCCATGTCTAATTATATTCGTCATTGAATTCTGATGTTAACTCTCACAAAGTTGTTGATCATAGAATTTTTGTAGTTTACAAATCTATGGATCTAATGAACATATCTTTGGATTGGTTTTAGGTTGCTGATGGATCTAATGAAAGATAAACACATTCTAGTGTTGAACCCTTGGTATTTGTTCTTTGATTGTTGTCATTGATGTCAATAACAAGCATATGGTATGGCTAACATCATGTAATTATCTTATTTGATGTCATTCAATATTGTTCAAAACATATTCAAGAAAAATAATTAAGTGTTATACAATTAACACTTAATGTTCACATTGTTTTTGAAAATGGATATAAAAATAAATAGTTTTGGTCTATTAGAATGTCGACAAGCTCTTTTATTAGATAGACCCCAACTATCATACCTTTTTGGAAAGATGTTAGAGTTAACTAAAATGTTTCTTCATTAGTTTTTGCATAACACATGTACAAAAAGAGAAAAAGTTTGTTTATAAAAAACGGGTACCAAATTTTTATGATAGTTTTGGCAGATTTTAGTGGTTTTGGTCTAATGGAAGATTGGGGTATGTAACTACCTCCAAAATTTCAAATTTATTGGTTTATAAGTAGAGGATACATTCTTATAAAACATCCAATAGGTGGTTTTGATAGAAGTTGCAGAATTGGTGTGAAATTTCTTGTAGACTGAACAGTTTGCAGGTAGATTTTTAACAACAAAGAAGAGGGTAATGCTTTATATTTCTATTCTCATATTTGTGATTTGATTTTTATTGAAGAATTTTATCAAAGGTAGAAGAAGGGTTATATATTGATGCTTCATTCATTCATATCAGTATTTGATCAAATCTTTTAATAGAAAAAGAAAATAAATTTGGATATTGGATGTTTTTAGGAGAATAGAAGTATATCTTGCATTGTGTTTTCAACAAGAAGTTGAAACTAGTGATTCATGATTTGTGTTGTAGCAGAGATGATTCTCTAATTTTATATCTCACTTGTTCATTTTGGAAGTTTTTTCTTCTTGTATTCATGAAGTTGGTGCTTCAGGTGTAAGGGATTGGTATTCCTTGAAATTGGTGTTTCTAAAACAAGGTGTTGGTGCTTCCTAGAGTTGTAGCTCTAAAAGATTTTTCCAAAAAGAAAATAAAGTTTCAGATTCAAAGTGGTTTTTTACCCTAAGGGATTTTCCACATTAAAATATTATGTCACTTTGTTATTCATTAACTATCTTGCTCATGTGTTCAATTTTTATAACTTGTAATTGTTTCAAGTTTTTAAAAGTATTTTAAACCACTAATTCACCCCCCACCCTCTTAGTGGTGTTTGCATTCCAACAATTGGTATCAAAGAAAGGTTCCCAATATCAAGTTTAACAACTTTGGGTAGATTTTGGTTGAGTGGAGTACTTATCTATTATGGATCAAGATAGTTCTTCAAAGGTTCCTATTTTTGATAGATTAGATTATGCTTTTTGGGAAGTAATGATGCAAACATATTTGTTATCTATTAATGTTGATGTTTGGGCTTCAATTATTAATGGTTATAAAGTTCCTAACACTTTACCTATAGATCCTAATGAAAAGAGGAAGTATGAAAGATATATGAAAGCTAAATTTGTTATACTTAACAGTTTATCTAAAGATGTTTTTGTTAAGGTAATGCATTGTAATTCTTGTAAAGAAGTATGGGACAAATTAAAAAACACATATCATGGTAATGATAGAGTTAAAGAAGCCAAGATACAACATTTGAAGACCTTAAGATGGGTAATGATGAAAAGGTAGAAGACTATCTCCTTAAGATAGATGAAACTGTAATTGGCATAAGAGGACTTGGTGAAAAAATTGATGATATTGATATTGTAAAGAAAGTTTTGAGATCTCTTCCTAATAAATTTGACTCTAAGATATGTTCTATTGATATTGATGTTGTAAAGAAAGTTTTGAGATCTCTTCCTAATAAATTTGATTCTAAGATATGTTCTATAGAAGAAACTAGAGATATTAACAAGTATACAATGGAAGATGCTTATGGAACACTTGTAGCTTATGAAATAAGAAAGTTTGGAAAATAGGAATCCACAAGCAAAGAAGCAACATTCAAGGTGGAAAAGAATGTGAACCAAGTCTCTTTAGAATCAAAAGATCTTGGTGTTCTTGAAGCACATTTATCAAGGAAATTAAATAAAGGAGTAGGTAAATACAAAGGTAAACTTCCTTTCAAATGCTTTAATTGTGGTAAAATAGGACACTTTGCATCTAAATGTCCTTATAATAGTCATGATGAAGTAGATAATGAGAAAGAGAAATCAAGTAAAAAGAAATTCTATAACAAAAAGAAGTTCTTTGAGAAGAACAAGAGTTTGATTGCTGATGTATTAGATAGTGGCTCTAGTAGTTTTGAATGTGATGAAAATGAAGTTCCATTCATGGCTATAGAAACTACTTGTCAAGAATCAGTTAGTGATGATGATACTGAACTTGTTGAGGTTGATTTAGAATGTGAATTTCTTGATGAACTTAAAAAAATCAATGAATTAAAAAGGAATTTAAGTGTTCAACAAAATCAATTCTTAAAAGGAAAAGAGAACTTTGAAAAAGAAACTAAGGACTTAAATCAACAAGTTATAGAATTGAAATTACACATTGAAGAACAAAAGATAATTATATTTGTCACTAAGGAAGAGTTAAGTTTGAAAGATCAAGAATGTCCAAGGTTAATGAATGAAGTAGTATCATATAGAAGAAAGTTAGAAAAATATGAGAACACTACTTTGGATGATATGTTAAGGAAACAAAGAAGAACTGATGATCTAACAGGAATTGGTTTTGAACATGGGCAATGCTCTAGTGACAAGAAAGATAATTCGAAATAAATAAATCTAAAAGTAAGGATATAAATCAGAATGCTACCACATCAAATGTAGGTGAAAATGCAAATTTTAATCAAATTTTAATGATAAAAATAAGGTTATATCAAGAACTTCATTCATGGGTAAAAGATACTGAAACAGGTTCACTTCTTTCTTTGATGAGTATTGCTTCATGTACCATCAATATGGACATAGAATGAGTAATTGTAGATACATGTCGAGAAGGTATTCAAAGTTTCATTTTGGTTATTCCTTTCCTAAAATGAATAGTCTAAGATGTTACAAATGCAATCTCTTTGGTCACGTTATGAGTAATTGCAAAGCTAAGTCAATTCAAAATTATCAATCTTATGCTAGTCTACAAGTTGATAAAGAATTTGATACTAAAGTGTCTAAGATATGGAGGCCTAAGATTAATAAGTCTATGTTTCTTCAAATGGCTCAACATTTTGAAGAAAAAAACTCTTGGATAATTGATAGTGGTTGTTCTAGACACATGACAGGAGATAGAACAAAGTTTGACAAATTGATTAACTAAAAAGGTGGCAATGTTAATTTTGGTGATGATTCTTTAATGCAAATTAAAGGTTTGGGTTCTTTGATGCTTAGTGACAAAATGTCCATTCATGATATGTATTATGTTGATGGATTCAAGTAAAATCTTCTAAGTGTTAGTCAAATTTGTGATCATGGATATGAAGTCATTTTTTATGACCATTGTTGCCAAATCAAATTAAAATCTAGGTAGTTAGTTGCATCAGGTAAAAGATCTAAAGGGAATGTATACAATTTAAAAGATATCACCAATACTAAAAATCATGAAGATGTTTGTCTTATGGGATAGGTGAATGAAAGTTGGTTATGGCATAAAAGGTTTGGGCATTTGAATTTTGACAACTTGGTAAAAGTTAGTAAGCATCAAAAAGTAAGAGGTATGCCATGTATAAGTAAGCCAAAGAATGTTATTTGTGAAGGGTGTCAACATCATAAACAAACAAAGGCATCTTTTCCTTCAAAAGAATATTTTGCTTCTAAACCATTGCAATTAGTACATACTGATTTATATGGTCCTACAAGGACAATTTTGTTAAATGGTGAAAAGTATTTCATGCTTATTATAGATGATTATACAAGAATGACATGGGTAGCATTCTTAAAACATAAATTAGAGGCATTAAACAAGTTTAAGATTTTCAGAAAAATGGTTGAAAATTTTAGTCAGACATGAAGGTTAAATGCTTACGATCAAATAAAGGTGGTGAGTTTACTTTAGATGAATTTTTTAATTATTGTGAAAAACATAGCATCAAAAGGTAGTATGCAGCATCTAGAAACCTCAACAAAATGAAGTTGTTGAGAGAAAGAATCGAATAGTGAAAGAAATGGCAAGAACTATGTTAGATGAATCTAAAGTACCAAATAGGTATTGGAAAGAAGTGGTTTAAACAACAATATATATTTTAAATAGGGCACAACTAAGGGTAAAAACTAAGTACACCTTATGAGTTATGGTATGGACATCCTTTATCTGTTAAGCATTTTAGAATTTTTGGAAGTAGATGCTTCATTAAGAATTCTAATGATAAAATAGGAAGCTTTGATTCAAGATTTGATGAAGGAATCTTTTTAGGATATTATTCTCAAAGTAAAGCTTACAAATGTTTTAATAAAAGTTTGGATAAACTCATTGAAAGTGGATGAAGTTGTGCAAGATAAAAAGGAAATACAAATGGATAATACTTTACTACAAGATAGTGATAAAGCATTGAAAGAAGTTGGCAATAAAGTTGGTGAAGGTAAAGAAGTAGATAATAAGGTTGATGAAGGTGAAGAAGAGATAAAATATCAAATAGAAACATTAGAACCTACAGGTACAAAGGTTACAAGAACAAGATTGAAGAAGTATCATCCTCAAGAATAGATTATAGGGGATAAACATGCAGGTGTTCAAACAAGAACAAGAACTACATCTAGTGAATGTGCTAATCTCTATTTGTTATCTCAAATTGAACCTAAATCATATAAAGAAGCTAGTATGGATGAGTTTTGGGTTAATGCTATGAAATAGGAACTAAGTCAAATTGAAAAGAATAAAACTTGGGAATTAGTGCCTAGACCTAAAGATAAAAATGTAATAGGTGCTAAATGGGTCTTTAGAAATAAACTTGGTGAAAATGGAAACATATCAAGGAACAAGGCTAGATGGGTTTGTAAGGGTTATGCACAAATAGAAGGTGTGGACTTTGATGAAACTTTTGCACTGGTGGCTAGAATTGAAGCAATTAGAGTCTTTCTTGCATATTCAGCTTTCAAGGGTTTTAAGATGTACCAAATGGATGTTAAAATGACATTTCTTAATGGTTATCTTGATGAAGAGATTTATATGGATCAACCTGAAGGATTTGAAAACAAAGACCATCCTAATCATGTCTACAGGTTAAAAAAGGCTCTTTATGGTTTGAAACAAACTTCGAGGGCTTGGTATTCTAGGTTGGATCTATTGGCATTATGTTGTATT
Source organism: Cupressus sempervirens (assembly GCA_028749045.1). Taxonomy (NCBI): domain Eukaryota; kingdom Viridiplantae; phylum Streptophyta; class Pinopsida; order Cupressales; family Cupressaceae; genus Cupressus; species Cupressus sempervirens. The sequence goes on along the minus strand of CM053784.1, from coordinate 394,338,775 downwards.
TGTCATTAGTAACAACACTTATTTGATTTTGAATGATTACCAAGCTCATCAATCAGTCCACAGTTTATACCGAGCATTCAGTAGTTGCCAAGTAAGCTCATCACTTAAGCAATTCACACTGAGCATTCCTGAAGCTACCGAGTGAGTGTGCAGTTCAGCAGTGTTTACCGAGCTTATAGTGTTTACTGAACAGATAATGGTCACTGAGCTTCACAGTGTCTTATAAGTCATCAAGTTGTGTGGTGTGAAGTCAGTGTCTACCAAGTGATGAATGTGTAGTGTTTACCGAGTGACAACTAGGTAAACAAAGGATTCAGTATCTACCGAGTTCCAAGCTATGTTGTGTGATTAGTATGGACCGAGCTTCTACTTCTACCAAGTGCATGATGATTTCAAGTATTAGAAGTTCACCAAGTTAGCTTGAAGAACCCAAGTTTTCTGCTATTTGGTTGACTCAGTAATATTTTGTTTGCTTGTGTTTTAGCTGACCTTGCAATTGTAAATATTGGAATGATATATATGTAATGTGTTATATCATTTGCAACATATGTATGGTATGGTCAAGGAATGGATATGTGATATTTTGAGAAGAGTGAATGTGAATTGAGCAAAGTATACAACAAGGTCTACAAGGAGCAGCAAAGACATATCAATCACAAGAGGTGATCTGTACTTCAAATATCTATTTAGCAATCAAGTTGTAAGTCAGATCTATTAGTTCATCCTGACAGGTGAATTAGTTTTCCAAATCCTTTAATAAGGTGGACTTAACAATCTTTTTATAAATCTCTTAACAGAGTACATACTTCATTGTATGTTTGTAAAACCTCTAACAAGGTGGATATAGTAGTTCAAATTGCTCTTAATAGGGAAGATCATCTGAATTGGTCAATGTAAGCCCTAATAGGCCAACTTTATACTGCAGTAGTGAAGTTTTGTGGGTATCATCCTCACCCCAGTTTTACTTTCTATTTGGAAGGTTTCTGGATCACCAAAGTACTGTGTTCATGTGTTATGAATGTTTATCTTTCTCATGCATGCAGTAGATTAGATGAATGAATGGTGAATGATTTATATTGTTAAGTTCTGAATTGATTTAAAAGTTTTTGAGGTTACTAATTCACCCCTCCCCTCTCAGTAACCTAGCTAGTCTTGATTATTTCCAACAATTGGTATCAAAGCTTGTAGTTCTCAGGATAAATTTTGATAGCTTGAGAAAAGATCAAGGGCAATGGAGATATTTAGACTTGATAAAGCTATTTAGAATGAGAAGCTAGATCTGGAGATGGCTATAACTCAACTCAAGGAAGCAAAAGAGAATCTTTCTCAATCATTGAAAAGAAGGAAGGAACTTGCAAGACAAATGAATGACCATCAATATGCTAAAGAAAAGATTGAAGACTTTTTCCCTTCAAGCAATTCAGATGAACCAAATGAGGCAATCAAAGAACTCCTAGAAAAGAATGGCTCTTTGCAAGAAGAGGTAAGAAAATTGAAAAGAGTACAAGAAGTTCAATCAATAAGAATGTGTGAAATCTTGGAACAAAGGAATAAGGCAAGTGAAGACTTGTAGGTAAGGAAAATTGCAAATCAAAATCATTCCCTTCAGCAATAAAGTCTTATCAATCAGCTCTCCAATGCAAATGAGGAAATCATGAATCTAAGATCTAAAAATGAAAGCTTAAGGAATGATCTAATCACTAAAAGATAGATCAAAGAAAGATTGAAAGCTGAACTAATTTCTGAAAAGAAACTCAATGAAAGGATGATGAATCTCAAATAGACATGGATCAATTGAATCAACAAAGTGAGCAGAATCTTCATAGGCAAAAAGGTAAAGTAGGACTTGGTTACAAAAAAGAAGGTGAATCTTCCAAATAAGGTGCTCAAAGGAATCAAAGACCTACTTGCAATTACTGTGATAAGTTAGGTCATACAACAAATAAATGTTGGAGCAATGGAAAGAAAAAATTCAATGGAAAATGCTACAATTGTAGTAAATATGGTCATAAAGCTAATGAATGCAAGGAGAAACCAAAATTTGAAGGTAAATGTCACAAATGCAAGAAACAAGGTCACAAGGCATCTGAATGCAGACCCAAATCATTCAATCTAGCTAAACAAATTATCAAAGCAATATTTGGTTGGGATTACAATACTTCGTGCAAATGTCACTATTGTGGATAATATGGACACATTAGCATAGATTGTACAAGGCATCACTTAAGAAAGAGAGATTCAATAGTAAGATGTTATACATGCTCTGAAATTGGTCATATAGCTAAAAACTACATGAATATAAGAAGAATTGAAGATGAAAAGAAAGCTAAAGCTGATAACATCATAAAGTAGATGAGACAATAATGGATTCCTAAATCTACCAAGCAGAATAGTTCAAATGATGGCAATATCACTCAAGAAGTGGGTGACTCCACCATTTCAAATTAGATTCATGAAGGAGGAACTGGAACTATATCTTCGAGCTATATCTCGAGCAGTTCCAAATGGAAGAAAGTAGAAGGTCCAAATTAGTATTTCAAATACAAAGGGATCACATGAGATCAGTTCATACCGAGCAAGGTTGGTCACAGACTCAATCGAGCTAGGTTGGGAGAAGTAAAGTTTTGTTTGATCGCTGAGTCACAAGTTTCTACCAAGCTAGTGAGTGGATGACAGTCAATCACACACTACGTCATTATGGTATCTAGCATTAATGGTGAATTTTCATCAAAAAGGACAAAATTTGAATTCATTTCTCACCGCAACTTTAGAATACACAGAGCTAAGTGATTCCAGGTGCATCTAGGCAATTTCGAGAAAATTTAGAGAAAAGAATTTTTTTGAAAAATTTCTATCATTTACCAAGCAGCAATGGCATCTGGGAGTAGTAGCAGTAGTAAGGCAAAAAGAGGTTCAGAAATGTTGGTTAAGGGTGTGAAATGGAAAGCATCAAATTGCAAACTAGTTCCTGCAGTTGCAGAGGCACTCGACCCTAATGGTGTACAATCTCAAATTCCACCAAAGGTACTTCTAATTAATGACATTCAAACTCATTTTAAGTGTTCTATTCAAGAAATTGGAACCCTAGAAATGGATAGTGCCCTAGAAGAAATGTGTGTTGATGGTTCAGTTAAACCTAAGCACAAGCACCTAGAAACAAAAGGGTTGACCCATATCACACACCTACCAAGAAGTTTGATAATAAGGTGCTTGAGCACATTGCAATAAACTAGGTAGAGTTATCTACAATTTTGAGCAATCTAGAACAATCTTTCACCAATGTAACATCACTTTTTGGCAAGCTTTGTGATGTTACCGAGTTCACCAAGGGTATAAAGGAGAAATTAAGTAAAATTGATGTTGATATGAAGGCAAGCACTCAAAGGCTACAACTTGACCCTAGTTCAAGCTCAGCTCATCACCTCAAAGTGAAATTTTTGTCAAAAATACAGGCATAATTACTAAGAGAGGAAGCCAGGATCAAGTCTACACTAATTGATATCCAGAATATGATCCTTCTAGTTATGGACTTAATGCAAAAACACATTGCATATTCAAAAACATTAGTCCATGATAACAATTTTTCTATAGCAAATCATATGATTGAACTTTCTACAGAAGCTCAAGTGGCACCCTCCACCTGCAAAATTTTGCAAGATAATTGGGATAAGACATTGGCTCTTATTCTCAAGGTACACTCTAAATTTCTCTCACATTTTGGTGTCTCTATTTGAATATTTTGCATATCTCTTTGGCATTATTGTCAAAAAGGGGGAGTAAGAGATAGTAAGAGACATGGGAGTAAGAGATAGTAAGAGACTTGTGGAGAAATCAAAAAAATAGATTAATATATGTACAGAGAAAGGCCATGTATATATTATGCCATATGTATGGGGGAGATATGTAAGATATGTATATATAGTAGCTTTACAAAGATCAATTTTGAAAGATCAAAAATTAATATGTCAGTGTACATAAGTTTTGGCTCATAAGTATTTTTGTCACTAATGCCAAAGGGCAAGATTGTTGGCATTATGTTGTATTTTTCATTAGTAACAACACTTATTCGATTATGAATGATTACCAAGCTCATCACTTAGTCCATAGTTTATACCGTGCATTCAATGGTTGCCAAGTAAGTTCATCACTTAAGCAGTTCACATCGAGCATTTCTAAAGCTATCGAGTGAGTGTGCAGTTTAGCAGTGTTTACCAAGCTTTTAGTGTTCACTAAATAGATAACGGTCACCAAGCTTCACAGTGTCTACTGAGTCATCAGGTTGTGTGATGTGAAGTCAACATCTACTGAGTGATGGATGTGTAGTGTTTATCGAGTGACAGCTAGGTAAACGAAGGATTCAGTATCTACCGAGTGACACTATATCTATCAAGTCTCCAATGGTTACCGAGTTCCAAGCTATGTTGTGTGATTAGTATGGACCAAGCTTCTACTTCTACCAAGTGCATGATGATGCTAAGTAATACAGTGGACACCGAGTATTAGAAGTTCACCAAGTCAGCTTGAAGAACCCAAGTTTTCTACTATTTGGCCGACTCAATAATATTTTGTTTGCTTGGGTTTTAGCCGACCTTGCAATTGTAAATATTGGAATGATATATATGTAATATGTTGTATCATTTGCAACATATGTATGGTATGGTCAAGGAATGGATATGTGATATTTTGAGAAGAGTGAATGTGAATCGAGAAAAGTATACAACAAGGTCTACAAGGAGTAGCAAAGACATATCAATCACAAGATGTGATCTATACTTCAAAGATCTATTCAACAATCAAGTTGTAAGTCAAACCTACTATTTCATCCTGACAGGTGAATCAGTTTTCCAAATCCTTTAACAGGGTAGACTTAACAGTCTTTGTATAAATCTCTTAACAGAGTACATACTTCATTGCATGTTTGTAAAACCTCTAACAAGGTGGATCTAGCAGTCCAAATTGCTCTTAATAGGGAAGATCATCAGAAATGGTCAATGTAAGCCCTAATAGGCCAACTTTATACTACAGTAGTGAAGTTTTGTGGGTATCATCCCCACCCCAATTTTACTTTCTATTTGGAAGGTTTCTGGGTCACCAAAATACTGTGTTCATGTGTTATAAATGTTTATCTTTCTCATGCATGTAGTAGATTAGATGAATGAATGGTGAATGATTTATATTGTTAAGTGCTGAATTGATTTAAAAGTTTTTGAGGTTACTGATTCACCCCTCCCCTCTCAGTAACCTAGCTAGTCTTGATTATTTCCAACAGGATCGGTATCTTATAGAAAATGGTTTCAAAAGAGGTGGTGTTGATAGCAATTTGTACATATATGGTACATGTGATGATGTTCTCTGTAATGCTCCACTCAAGAATCCAAGAGAAATGAACCTAACATGTTACAATGTTTACTGAACTATTTTTAAAAAAAGGTTTAAACAACATCAAGATAACATTAATGTGGAAGCAATATGAACATACACATCAAATACACGTTAGCAATTATAGATACAATTTCAATTCCTCAAGGGTTCCTTTATGTTGAGTCACATTTAAGAAGTTTAAATTAATTAGTTTAAGTTTCAAGTATAATGTCTTTTGAACATAAAGAAATAACAGATACATAGTCGCATAAGAAAATACATAAGTATAACTAATACAATGAAAGTACATTCAGTAATTAACATCCACTGCACATGTCACAGGGTATGTGTGAATAGATATAATACATCATAATCCATGATAGCATTATTACATCAACTAAAAAGAAATCTCTAAGATAAGAAATAAGGATGATAAAGGTACATATTCTACAATGAACATCCAATAGCTGGCAATGTGAGGGGGACGCAAATGGTAAGAAGACACTCTCTCTTGACTCTGTGGTTGCCTAATCAGGTTTCCACTACCACCATGCAGGGAAGATAATGAAAGATCCACATATAGCTAATCAATCATAAAATATTCCTAGGCAAGGAATTCCTAATAGCCAAAACTACCTCAAAGGTAACACATGCTACTCAAGAAGATAAGATAATCCAAAAAGAAAGAACACTCAATCCAATACCAACACCACATAACCAAACATCATACATGAACCAAGTATAAATTGAATACAAAGATCATAAGATAAAGTCAATGAAAGATATCCACCCCAAGTCAAGAACCACATGTCAAAAGCACATCAACCATAAATCACCAATCCATCAATGAAAGTGAATAACCACATTAAATACATCAACAATAAGTACACCACTAGAGGTACACAAAATCTACATAGGAGACTCAGGCTACATACTAGAGAGTGTCATCACATGGTCAAACTACTTGAGTTACCCTAGACTGGTCTCTCAATAGATGTCAGACCCTCAAGCATTGAGTTACCCTAGACTGGTTACTCTGAACCCTAGACCCTCAACGTGACACATGTGAAACTAGAAAACCCTCTCAAGAAGATAAGGCAAACCAATCATACTGTCATTCCATTCCCATCCTTAGTCTATACAAGCACTCAAGGCATGGGTCGGGAAAGTATTTCTAACTTATCTTTTTAGTGTGTTTCCCCCCAAAATATTAATTACTATATTATCACTTATCACATAACTTACAATAGGTTACCCTGGCACTGACCACTTTGGGTCCTAGACCCCTACTACAAGCCACTCCCAAAGATATCTACCTAGACAACCTCTCCTAAGAACATAAAACATAGTTGTGTCCCATACCACAACACCCATAATGATCAAACTCAGTTCCTTAACAAGCAACCTGAAAATAAGCTGGTTCTCCCACCCAAGTAAACATAATTGTGCTAAAAAGCATATCTCATAAATGTAACTTCCAGCTTAAAATATAAGCCCATTACAACATCCAAAACAAATAAACATCATAAAAGAATCACAAGAGCCTCTGGTGTATGCCTAGTTGGCCTGCTAAAATAACTCAATAAAATTGTCATGAAAAAAAATACCACAAGCCCCAATTAAAGCACATGGAAAACAAAGGGTTCCAGTTATAAGATTTAATAAAATCATTTTATTAGATTTAGTTTGAACCATAAGATGTGTTTGATATCAATAGTATACATATTTTGAATAATAATTGAAAACAACAATGTTTGATATAAGATAATTATAGTTCCTAAACTCATGTATATATAATAACATTATTCATATAATCAATTTAATTTAATTAATTTATAATAGATAAATAAATAATAGAAAATATTAATTAAAATATAAATAAGAATTAATATTATTATACTAAATAAGAATTGACTGATAGTACAATATAAAAACATCTAACAACTTAACTATGTGTTAATTTCATAATAAAAGATTACAATTGTTTGCTTTTATGTTTTAATATAAAAATAATAAATACTTTCCTTTTGGTTCCTTCCCATTCTCACGTGAGCATGGAAAGTGGGATGTACTTTTGCCTTTTAGATTTACATAATATTAGGCATGTCAAGTAAGTGTTCTAATTAAATCAAGTCAAGTCCACCTATATTTAAGGAAATTAAATAGGGAAGGCAATTAAATAGGAATTGCTTTCCTCTCTTTTTTTTTACTCCTTGCTTTAAACCTAAAGAAACAATGCACAGGAAAGACTACGTTAAAATAAATCGCAGGATGTTACAAATCATTTTTTAATTGAAGAATGCTTTTTTAATATAAAAAGAAGCATGTATTTTTAACCAATAATAATAATAATTTATATTTAAAAAGAACTAGGGGAGAGGACCTAGTAGTTGTGCACCCTAACTTTGTGCTTCTCAAAATCCTATGTGGAAACTTCAAATCACTCTTATTTTTTGGTAGTAGCTTACTTGGCAAGTCCCTTGCTTATAACTAAGGTTTTAGAGCCACATCATCAAATATGATGCCACATCAGCATGCTTTTTGTCAAAGTGTCCAAAACAACCCCAAAAAATAGTGAGACCAATCATAGTGCATTGGAGACCCCCATAGTTGTGCAGCTGATGTGCATCACACTATTGGTTGTTTTTTGGGAAAAGGGACACTTTTCTTTCACTTATGGGTAATTATCATTAACAAGAACAACTTTAAAGTCACATCAATTGGTACAATCTTGTCAAAAATGTTGGATGCTAAATCAAAAAGTGTGGGTATTAAGTTAACAACTACTGTCACAACTATTGGTACGCACTCAAGTACTAGGTCCTCTCCCCTAAGATATTTTAAAGTTGTAATATTCATAATAGAAAGGTTGTTTAATTCATAGTCATAGTCATAGATATAGATTACACACTTTTTTTTAAATAGAATAAATAATTCATATTTTATTTTATTTTTAATAAAATTTCTATATTTTAAATAAAACAAATTTGACAATCTAATAGAAAGTCATATTTAGAAAATTCAAGAATGCTAGATCTGATCTTTCTCTTCTTTTCTACATTTCTAACGTTGAATCTATTCTTACTTTTCCAATAGGAATTTTAATAGTAAGGATCTATTATTTTCAACACAAGATTTTTTCAAATTTCAAATACAATTTCATCTAACTTTCCACGACACAAATCCATCTATTTTAGAATTTTAATTCACAGAATTTTCAACAATATTTCAAATATGGCAAGCACAAAGAAGACTGAGATCCAAATGTATTTCTACAATGGTTCACAAAACCCTACCTTGATCTAATGCTAACAATTTGGTGAAACCCTTGCCAATCCAAACCCTTCAAAGTTTCCAAAGATTTCTTTGTTCCAATTCCAAAAATGTGTTCCCTGAAACCTATGTGTGTAATATTGACCTGAAAACCCTCTAATATAGAATTCTAATTCCCTTTTCGGGTTTTTGTCTCCACCAGCTCTAAAATTATAATTACTTTATTTAATTATCCCTTTCATACACAATTACTTATTTTTAAATTAAAAATATTATTTTATTATTATTTCTTGCATGCACAATTAATTTGTTTTTAATTAAAATATTATTTTATTATAATTTATTTATTCCTCAACTTTATTATTTAAAGTAATTTTATAAAATGATATTTATTTATTATTTAATTAATAAAGATAACTTAAGTGCATTATTTAAATGTCACTAATTTTAAACTTTTATTAATTAAATAATAATGCTACACCAAAATCAAAGCTTAATATATACAATATTTAAATTTCAAAACTTTTTAATGTATTTTTCTAAAATTAGGACTTTTAAATTAAATCTTTTAATTTAATTAAAAATTCATTTAGTCCCAATAATTCTAAAAACACAAGATCATCCTATTTTAACATTTTTCCACTTTTAAATTAAATAACATCTAAAAATTCAATATCAACGATTGATCCAAGATTCATAAATAACTAGTATATTAGGAAAATCACCAAGTCAAACCTCAAGAAATGCATAAGGAAGAATAACTAAAGCAAGAATCAAACAACATACACACTAAAGAGTCACGGGTTTTAAAAAGGGTAGATAGTTTGTTACAAGTCCTCCTTGCAGGACAAGTATTTAGGCTATGTCTGGGATTGGACCTGATCATTATCTTCCCATTCTCACCATTTGAGTATTTTCTAATTATGCACGCTCACCTTGGCAATTTAGGAAAGTCGATGCCTGGTACCTGCATCTTGCATAAAAGACAAGCATGTACATGTATATAAATATATCTAAACTAAATAGGCAATGGCAAGGAGTGGTACATCGTGTAGATTTCGACTAGTAGGTGACTATGACTCCCTCCCTTAACCACATCAAACACATCAGATAGAAGATAAAATAAACACAAACACCATACACATGCAAGTATGGGGTAAGTACCAAAATAAATCACGAGTCAAACATCAAATGCTTAATTATAACAATGCATCATTACAAATATGAAATAGTCATTATTAAAAACATCATCTCACATTGCTATGAAATAAATCTCATTTCTTTACTATGAATCATTAAAGCATCATTAATGCACTAGTAACCACAGTCATTAAACAACATGTGAAATATAGTCAGCCAAGTAATCATCACTGATATATCACTAATCCAAGTCATGAAATAATATCATAATACTATAAATTTAGTATCTCTAAAACTAATCATCACATAAAATCAACCTAAAAGAATTTGGCAATCAAAACATTAAAGCAAACTATGGGTGGGCATTACATCCACCCACCCTAAAATTAGGCTTACTCCTAGAAGCCCATTACAAAGAGACATGAATGAAAATCAAAAAATCAAAACTCAATATGCAGGTCCTCTTGGTCCATTCCCCACTGTAACTCAAAGGTTGTAGGCCTCTGACTCAAAATTGAGGTGCACGCTTAGGGCAATTGGTCACTCTATGACCACATTTTCCACAAGAGTAACAATCTCCACTAAAGCCTCCCTGAGCCCTAGGTGCACATGACTAATGAAAACTACCAATTCTAGCATCCTGACTGTGACCTTGAAGAACTCGATCCAACCTACTATGCATACTATGCTTCCAGTTGTGATAGTTCCCTGATTTTGAACCACCACTGTTACCATGGAAAAACTTTCTTCCCTGCTTCTCTTGATTACCCTTACAGAAGTTAGGAATTTTTTTAGAACTTCCAGCTCCTTGAGATTGGTTATCCCTAGATGCTCCTGAATAAGGTGACCCTCTAGCCTAAATTCTTGGTAGGCCACCTTGACTCAAAGTCACACTCATCTCAACCAAAGTAGCTCACAATATTGCATCCTTATGGGTTTTAGGTTGGAAAACCTTAACACGCCCAATGATGTTAGCATTAAGTCCTCTAATGAAATGTTGGACCATCAATGGTGAACTATCACTAACTCCTGCATAAGATATAAGCTTGAAGAACTTACGCTCATACTCCACCACAATCTTGGTACCTTGTCTCAAGTCACGAAACTCATTTGCCCTCTATAGTTGTCACTGCTCTAATAGAAATTGATCACGGAAGTGTTCACGGAACAACTCCCATGTGAAAATTTTCATATTTATCCCAATTTTCTTCTCCTTTATATTCCACCAAATTGCTACAAAGAGCTCTAAGTGGGTGATGGCATATCTTGCTTTGACATTGGAGTCAAAGTCTTGCATGGAAAAACATCTATCTAGTGCAATCAACCAATTCTCAGCATCATATCCAGTACTTTCTTTGTTGAAAGGTTTGACCTTGACTCATAGTAGGTCCTTCATCTAGATGGACCGGCTAGATTTCCTTTTGCTCTCTAGGTTCCTCCCTCTAGGACTCATGGACCTTTTTCTATCTCCATGCTCTTAATGATGAGCTCTATCCTACAAGGGTAGGCATGCTAGGATCTCCTTGACCAAGTCTCTAGTGACCGGTCCTTCTGTCTCAACATGTTTCATAACACTATCATCCCCTCTAGCCTCTTCCTGAATAGGGCCCCCTAAATGGACCAAGCAGGGGCTACAACGACTAGCTCTCCCATGACTTCTACCATGTCCTAAACTACAACCCCTAGCAATGGATCTAGAACCAGAAGTCATCTCTCCTACAACACCCAAACACAACAACAACATCTAAGAATCTATCATAACCATAAGGTCGTAACTTACCGACATAAAGCAATAATCCAAAAAGTTTTATAAATTTTCTAGTTCCATGTTCAGAATTTGTATTGTTTCAGAGTTTGTTGTTCAATAGTTTGGTTTTCAAGTTTGATGTCAATATAAGTTTTTCATTTAAATAAGTTGCAAGTTTACTAATTACTCAAGTGATGGCACACATTATGCCCAGAGTTCCCAATGTTGAAACTTAGCTCAGATACCAAATGTAATGCCCCGCTTGAGAACCCAAGAGAAATAAACCTAACATGTTACAATTTTTATTGAACTATTTTTTTTAAAGGCTTAAACAACATCAAGATAACATTAATGCGGAAGCAATATGAACATACACATCAAATACACGTTAGCAATTATAGATACAGTTTCAATTCCTCAAGGGTTCCTTTATGTTGAGTCACATTTAAGAAGTTTAAATTAATTAATATAAGTTTCAAGTACAATGTCTCCTGAACATAAAGAAATAACAAATACATAGTCACATAAGAAAACACATAAGTATAACTAATACAGTGAAAGTACATTTAGTAATTAACATCCACTGCACATGTCACAAGGTATGTGCGAATAGATACAATACATCATAATACATGATACCATTATTACATCAACTAAAAAGAAATCTTTGAGATAAGAAATAAAGATGATAAAGGTACATCCTCTGCAATGAAAATCCAATAGTCGAAAATGTGAGGGGGACCCAAATGGTAAGAAGACACTACCTCCCAACTGCATGGTTACGTAATCAGGTTTCCACTTCCATGGTGCAAGGAAGATAATGAACGATCCACATATAGCTAATCAATCATAAAACATTCCTAGGCAAGGAATTCCTAATAGCCAAAACTACATCAAAGGTAACACATGCTACTCAAGAAGATAAGATAATCCAAAAAGAAAGAACAATCAATCCAATACCAACACCATATAACCAAACATCATACATGAAGCAAGTATAAATCAAATACAAAGATCATAAGATAAAGTCAACAAAAGATATCCACCTCAAGTCAAGAACCACATGTCAAAAGCACATCAATCATAAATCACCAATCCATCAATGAAAGTGAATAACCACATTAAATACATCAACAATAAGTACACCACCAAAGGTACATAAAATCTATAGAGGAGACTCAGGCTACATACTAGGGAGTGCTATCACATGATCAAACTACTTGAGTTACCCTGGATTGGTCTCTCAATAGACCCCAAACCCTCAAGTGTTGAGTTACCTTGGACTGGTTACTCTGAACCTCGAACCCTCAATTTGACACATGTGGAACCAGAAAACCCTCTCAAGAAGATGAGACAAACCAGTCATACTGTCATCCCATTCCCATTCTTAGTATATACAAGCACTCAAGGCATGGGTCAGGCAAATATCTCTAACTTATCTTTTTAGTGTGTTTCCCCCCAAAATATTAATTACTAGATTATCACTTATTACATAACTTACAATAGGTTACCTTGGCACTGACCACTTTGGATCTCGGACCCCTACTGCAAGCCACTCCCAAAGACATGTACCTAGATAACCTCTCCTAAGAACATAAAACATAGTTGTGTCCCATACCACAACACCCATAATGATCAAACTCGGTTCCTTAATAGGCAACCTAAAAATAAGTTGTTTCTCTCACCCAAGTAAGCATAATTGTGCCACAAAGAATATCTCATAAATGTAACTTCTAGCTTAAAATATAAGCCCATTACAACATGCAAAACAAATAAACATCATAAAAGAATCACAAAAGCCTCTGGTGTACACCTAGTTGGCCCGCTAAAATAACTCAATAAAATTGTCATGAAAAAAAATACCACAAGCCCCAATTAAAGCACATGGAAAACAAAGGGTTTCAGTCATAAGATTTAATAAAATCTTTTTATTAGATTTAGTTTGAACCATAAGATTCGTTTGATATCAATGGTATACATATTTTGAATAATAATTGAAAACAACAATGTTTGATATAAGAAAACTATAGTTCCTAAATTCATGTATATATAATAACATTCTTCATATAATAAATTTAATTTAATTAATCATAATCTAAAATAAACTAAATTATAAAATAATTTAAAATATAACAATAATAATAATCTTAATGTTAAATTTTTATTTATTTATAATAGATAAATAAATAATAGAAAATATTAATTAAAATATAAATGAGAACTAATATTATTATACTAAATTAGAATTGACTAATATTACAATATAAAAACATCTAACAACTTAACTATGTTAATAGTAATAGATTTTCACAATCCATTTGTAAAGTACTAAGTTTTTTGGATTTGATTGTGTGTGTTTATTTATCATCAATGTTGTAGATCATTCTACACTATCCTGCACTTTCTCATCCTGATGATGGATCATGTAGTGTGATCCGAAACGTTGATGATAAATAAACACACACAATCAAATCCAGAAAACTGAGTACTTAACTTAACTATGTGTTAATTTCATAATAAAAGATTACAATTGTTTTCTTTTATGTTTTAATATAAAAATACTAAATACTTTCCTTTTGGTTCCTTCTCATTCTCGTGTGAGCATGGAAAGTGGGATGTACTTTTTCCTTTTAGTTTTACATAATATTAGGCATGTCAAGTAAGTGTTCTAATTAAATCAAGTCAAGTCCACCTATATTTAAGGCGATTAAATAGGGAAGGTGATTAGATATGAATTGCTTTCCTCTCTTTTTTTTTACTCCTTGTTTTGAACCTAAAGAAACAATGCACAGGAAGACTACGCTAAAATAAATAGTAGGATGTTACAAATCATTTTTAATTGAAGAATTTTTTTTAATATAAAAAGAAGCATGTATTTTTAACCAAAAATAATAATAATTTATATTTAAAAAGAACTAAGATATTTTAAAGTTGTAATATTCATAATAGAAAGGTTGTTTAATTCATAATCATAGTCATAGATATAGATTACACACATTTCTTTAAATAGAATAAATAATTCATATTTTATTTTATTTTTAATAAAATTTCTATATTTTAAATAAAACAAATTTGACAATCTAATAGAAAGTCATATTTAGAAAATTTAAGAACGCTAGATCTGACCTTTCTCTTCTTTTCTACATTTCTAATGTTGAATGTATTATTACTTTTCCAATAGGAATTTTAATAGTATAGATCTATTATTTTCAACACAAGGTTTTTTCAAATTTCAAATACAATTTCATCTAACTTTCCACGACACAATCCATCTATTGTAGAATTTTAATTCACATAATTTTCAACAATATTTCGAATATGGCAAGCACAAAGAAGACAGAGATCCAAAAGTATTTCTACAATGGTTCACAAAACCCTACCTTGATCTAATGCTAACAATCTGGTGAAACCCTTGCTAATCCAAACCCCTCAAAGTTTCCAAAGGTTTCTTTGTTCCAATTCCAAAAATGTGTTCCCTGAAAGCTGTGTGTGTAATATTGACCTGAAAACCCTCTAATATAAAATTCTAATTCCCTTTTAGGATTTTCATCTCCACCAGCTCTAAAATTATAATTAATTTATTTAATTATCTCTTTCATGCACAATTACTTATTATTAAATTAAAAATATTATTTTATTATAATTTATTTATTCCTCAACTTTATCATTTAAAGTAATTTCATAAAACGATATTAATTTATTATTTAAATAATAAAGATAACTTAAGTGCATTATTTAAATGTCACTAATTTTAAACTTTTATTAATTAAATAATAATGCTACACCAAAATCAAAGCTTAATATATATAATATTTGATTTTCAAATCTTTTTAACGTAGTTTTCTAAAATTAGGACTTTTAAATTAAATCTTTTAATTTAATTAAAAATTCATTTAGTCCCAATAATTCTAAAAACATAAGATCATCCTATTTTAACATTTTTCCACTTTTAAATTAAATAACATCTAAAAATTCAATATCAACGATTGATCCAAGAATCATAAATAACTAGTATATCAGGTAAATCACCAAGTCAAACCTCAAGAAATGCATAAGAAGAACAACCAAAGCAAGAATCAAGCAACATATGCACAAAAGACTCACGAGTTTTAAAAAGGGTAGATAGTTTGTTACAAGTCATCCTTGTAGGACAAGTATTTAGGCTATGTCTGGGATTGGACCTAATCATTATCTTCCCATTCTCACCATCTAAGTATTTGTAATTAGGCACACTCATCCTAGCAATTTAGGGAAGTCGATGCCTAGTACTTGCATCCTACATAAAAGACAAGCATGTACATGTATATAAATATATCTAAACTAAATAGGCAATGGCAGGGAGTGGTACATCATGTAGATCTCGACTAGTAGGTGACTATGACTCCCTCCCTTAACCACATCAAACACATCAAACAAAAGATAAAATAGACACACACACCATACACATGCAAGTATGGGGTAAGAACCATAATAAATCACGAGTCAAACATCAAACACTTAGTTATAACAATGCATCATTACAAATATGAAATAGTCATTATTAAAAACGTCATCTCACATTGCTATGAAATAAATCTCATTTCTTTACTATGAATCATTAAAGCGTCATTAATGCACTAGTAACCACAATCATTAAACAACACGTGAAATATAGTCAGCCAAGTAATCAGCATTGATATATCACTAATCCAAGTCATGAAATAATATCATAATACTATAAATTTAGTATCTCTAAAACTAATCAATGAATAAAATCAACCTAAAAGAATTTGGCAATCAGAACATAAAAGTAAACTACGGTGGGCATTGCATTCTCATTGTTCTTGTTTATGTTTATGATATAGTATTTGGATCCAATGGTGATGGTTTAAGTCAAGGTTTTTCAAATCTTATGCAATCTAAATTTGAAATGTCCATGCTTGGGAAACTATCCTATTTTCTTGGGTTGCAAATTTCTTAGTTGGAAAATGGTATATTCTTATCCCAAACTAAGTATGCAAAAGAAATGTTAAAGAAATTTCATATGGAAGATTGTAAGCCTATGGGAACACCAATGATAACAAGAGGTAAACTTACTAAAAATGATGATTCTCCTAATGTTGATCAAACTACTTATAAATATGTGATTGGTAGTTTACAATATCTCATAGCTTCAAGGCCTGATATCATGCATGTTGTATGTTTGGTTTCAAGATTTCAATCTTCACCTAAAGAATCTCATGTTATGGTAGTTAAATTTTTTTACAGATATATTCAAGCTACTTTGGATTATGGGATTTGGTATCCTAAACATGATGATTTCAGATTTGTTGCTTATACTGACTTAGATTGGGTAGGTTGTCGAGATGAAAGAAAAAGTACTTTAGGAGCAGCATTTTTCTTGGGTAACAAGGTAGTATGTTGACATAGTAAGAAACAAGAATCTACTACACTTTCTACTGCAGAGGCTGAAAATATAGTTGCATGTTCTTGTTGTCAACAAGTTCTTTGGATGGTTCAAACTTTATCAAATATGAAAGTAACAATGTCCAAACCAGTTCCTATCTATTGTGATAATCAAAGTGCAATCAACATTTTTAAGAATATAGTTATGCATTTATGCACCAAGCACATTGATGTTCATTATCATTTCATAAGGGAACATGTCTTGAATGGTAATGTTGAATTAGAATTTGTTCCTTCTTTAGATCAGCTTGTTGACATATTTACAAAACCTCTCTCAAAATCTACATTTGAAGGGTTAAGAACAAGATTGGGGGTTTTATCCCTCTGTTCTCTTGCATAAGTTCATAAATGAGTGATAGGTTTCAAGGGGAGCATCTTTTTCTTATTTTTTTGTTACACTGAAACCTTGGTACATCTCCTTTGTCATTGATGTCAAAGGAAGAGAAAAATGAAAAAGATTCCTACATGATGGATATACAAGTACACATGGATATATAGGTGGAAGTTGGTATTGATATCAATGCCAAAGGGGGAGTATGTTGAACCCTTGGTATTTTCTCTTTGATCGTTGTCATTTATGTCAATAATGAGCATATGGTATGGCTAACATCATGTAATTATCTTATTTGATGTCCTTCAATATTGTTCAAAACATATTCAAGACAAATACTTAAGTGTTATATAATTAACACTTAATATTCACATTGTTTTTGAAAATGGATAAAAAAAAAATAGTTTTAGTCTATTAGAAAGTCGAAAAGCTTTTTTATCAGATAGACACTAACTATCATACCTTTTTGGAAATCTTTTGGAGTTAGCTAAAATGGGTCTTCATTAGTTTTTGCATAACAAATGTACAGAAAGAGAAAAAGTTTGTTTATTAGAAACGAGTACCAAATTTTTATGATAGTTTTGGCAATTTTTAGCAGTTTTGGTCTAATGGAAGTTTGGGATATGTAACTATCTCCAAAAATTTTACTTTCTTGGTTTATAAGTAGAGGATACATTTCTCTAAAACATCCAATAGGTGGTTTTGATAGAAGTTGTAGAATTGGTGTGAAATTCTTTGTAGACTGAACAGTTTACAAGCATATTTTTAACAACAAAGAAGAAGGTAATACTTTATGTTTCTATTCTCATATTTGTGATTTGATTTTTATTGAAGAAGTTTATCAGAGGTAGAAGAAGGGTTATATATTGATGCTTCATTCATTCATATAAGTATTTGATTATATCTTTTAATAGAAAAAGAAAATATATTTGGATATTGGATGTTTTAAGGAGAATAGAAGTATATCTTGCATTGTGTTTTCAACAAGAAGTTGAAACTAGTGATTATGATTTTTGTTGTAGCAGAGATGATCCTTTGATTTTATATCTCATTTTTTCATTTTGGAAGCTAGTGTTTCGTGTATTCATGAAGTTGGTGCTTTAGGTGTAAGGGATTGGTATTCCTTGAAATTGGTGTTTCTAAAACATGGTGTTGGTGCTTCCTAGAGTTGTAGCTCTAAAAGATTTTCCCAAGAGGTCAATAAAGATTCAGATTCAAAGTGGGTTTTTACCCTAAGGGGTTTTCCATATTAAAATATTGTGTCACTTTTTTATTCATTAACTATCTTGCTCATCTGTTCAATTTTTATAACTTGTAATTGTTTCAAGTGTTTAAAAGTATTTTAAACCACTAATTCACCCCCCCTCTCAATGGTGTTTGTATTCCAATATCTATGAAACATTGCTAAGAAGAGAAGAGTCATTTGTGCTCTTGTTGTTGGTCTTGCAGCTTTTGTTTCATCTATAGTAGCGATTGTGCAAGAAGGTAGAAGAGCAATATGTAAGCACAAAAGACACAAAATTCCCTTTTATAAGCATATATCTATTTGAATGAAAGTAATTATCATGATCAAATTTGAATGAGTGAACGAACCTTCTTTCATCTAGCTGATATTCTTAGGTAAAAAGGAACCATCAAAAATACACTACACTTAATGCTAGAAGAATAGTTGGTGATGTTTCTCCATACTCTTGGACATAATCTAAGGAATCATAAGATTTCTCATAACTTTGGTCACTCGGGAGAGACAATAAGTCAATATTTTCACTTGGTTTTGACAATAATCTTGGAACTCCATAGCAATTATCTCTAACCACCTGGTCCAAACACTCCTCCAGAAATTAATGGGAAGGACTATTTTGATCCATACTTCAAGGTACATATCCTATTGGTACACCTTTTTTTTCCTGGACTATAAATTCTATAAGTCTATCCCTTTGATTATAATTTTTCTTACTATAGGATTGTGTGGGAGCAATTGATGGAACTCATATTCTAGTCACAGTCAATGTCGACACTCAAGCTCCATATTGTGATAGAAAAGGAAACTTGTATCAAAATGTTATGGGTGTGTCTTCATTTGATTATAACTTTCAATATGTCCTTGCTAGATGGGAAGGGTCAATTGCAGATGATTGTGTCCTAGCTTCAGCCCTATCAAGATTTGATTAGTTGGTAGTTCCCCTTGGTATGTCAAGTATTTTTATATACCACTACATATGGCAATTGTTAAAAATTTATATTACTCAATTTCTATTTTATGTAGGAAAATATTATTTGGTTGATGCTAGATATCCCAATGTACCTAGATTTCTCGCACCTTATCACTGCACGTGTTACCACCTAAAAGTGTTCTCGAGGGCAAACCCAATAAACATCCCACAAGAGTTGTTTAACCACCACCACTCATCGCTTAGGGTTAGTTTGGTTGCTAGAATATGATTTCAAAATTGGCATCTAGAATCCTTGATTTAGGATTCTAGAACTTGAAATCTAGGTTTTGGTTTTGGGAATTTGATTGGGCCCATTGGTTCACCAAGAATTCAATATGAGAATACACATTTCCTATTTTTGGTTGCACATTTATGGAATTGGAATACCAACATGAATAAGTTTATTTAAATTTTTTTTTAAAGATGAATGAAATGTATTTTTAGTACATCATTTTAGCATGATTAAAATATAACTTACACATTATATGATTTTAAAGCCATTATATTTATTGTCTTTAAAATTGTGCTAGACATGGAAAAAACTTACCCTACTAAAAGAAAACTACATTAATTTATAAATTATTGTGATATTACTAAAAAAATCATTAAATATTTGTATAAAAAATAAACATATCAAGGTAACTCATAAAACATATAATAAAGTTTCATCTTTATTTAATCATTGTCGCATAAGGTTCCAATATACAAGGCCGATCAAGAGGCCAAAAGGTAACGTAAAACATGTAATAAAGTTCTATATTATTAAGCTCATTGTCGAATAAGGCTCGATATACAATGTCGAATAAGAGGCCAATAATTACACATAGAAGGCAGCATAAAAATATTATTTCAGCCTCTTGTCCTTAAACATTTTATGCATTTCATCATATATTTCATCTTTTGTCATTGAAACAATGTTAGCCCTAGCCACCTCTCGTGTCTTACACAATTTCCACTGATTTTTTTTCATTATGAGTAGTTGTAGAGTCAAACCACCTGAAATATCCACAACCTTTGTTCCCCTATAATACAAAATATACATTAATTCATACTAAAGAGATTACATGTCATTAGTTTGAAACATACAATACATAACATGTCATAATTAATAACCTTTTTACTCTCGGGACAACACCAAAACTCGCACCTAGGATTTTTGCTCATGCGCAACACTTTTAATATGCACACCCTAGCACTACATAGGCAATTATAATTGGGTACAACTTTCAAAGCCATGAATCCTATATCAAAAAACAATGTGCCATGTCTTGATTGGTGTAGAGGCCAAACAGGCATATAAACATTCAGGAAATCAATTGCAAGGAGGATTTATGTTGTTATTAAGTACTAAAGTATGAATGTTATGTAATAAATAATAAGATAAAATGTTTATCAAGGGGTTAAGATGACCTTAACTTGTTTCAGCTTTACTTGGTAGCAAAGATAAACTTGTGTTGGTCTTAGATTAGTGGACTCTTCACTATTGGCATTCATCACTTTCAAGACTTCAAAAGAAAACATTGTTGATAATGTATACTACATTCATAGTTGGAGTACACTGATTGTTGAATGAGTAAACAATTTGCAATTTGAAATATTAATAATTTATAATTTGAAATGCAATTTGAAATATCAATTATGATCTAATTAGGGGGATAACACTATTTTTTATGGCTCAAAGAGTAAGTTATGGTCTATAGTTTATAATTTAAAGCATGCTCCAGTTGCTTCTCTAAAGCCATCTCTTTGTAAAAACCCATCAAGAAAACATTAAAAATGAATTTGATAAGTAATGATAAATACCCATCAATAAAACATTAAAAATGAATTTGGCAAGTACTCCTCCCAACAAAATAATCTTTAGCTTGATCTCATATAGAGCCTTAAAAGTTGTTCAAAAATGAAATCTGATTGTAATCTACTTTTAACAGAAGTAGATTTTGGAGGAGCACTATCATGAAATAAGAGGGTGGTCTACAATTATTGAAATCTTCTTTGACCATTGGTTTTTAAATATTTTTTATAAAACTCAGATAAGTACATCTCCTAAAAAGATGCTTTTGATTTGATAAATGCATACTCAATCATGATATAGCCTTCTAGTTGTTTATAACACAACTTAGGCCCGATTTATTAGTGATATGAATAAAATGGATAACGCATATGAGTGGACCAAAGCAAAACACTTTTATTAAAAATTTCATAAGTAGGAGCAGTCAAAGAATCCAAAACATCCTTAGAAAATCAACTTGGAGTATATAGTCAGTAGCAACTTTTTTGCTGCTAGAATTTTGGATGGCTTTTGATTTGACCAGGTTTAAACAAGAGACAGAAGTAGGAAGATACTGACCATAAACAATAAAAGGAATAAAAGTAGGAGATTTTTAAATTTAGGGCTAAACATCATTCTTTTGTTAGGGCTAGTGACTTGCTAGATAAGGAAGGTGGTTTGCGAGAGTTAATAGTAGGAAAGGATGATGAATTACTTGGTACTGACACCAAATCAATACCTAGAGCTAATGTGGCAGAGGTCTATGTACAAGTCTGTATCATAGCTCTCTCTCAAACTACATAGAACTTCTTTTTTGTTTGACATATTATAAGTAGGTCCAATATTTACTCTATCCACTCTGAGGCTTTCTTAAGTTGAAATGCCTTTCTTTACTTATAATGTGTAAGGTATATTTTAATCACACTAAAATGATGTATTAAAAGTAAATTTCATTCATTTCTAAAATTTAAAAAAAAAAACTTATTCATGTCAGTATTCCAATTCTATAAATGTGCAACCAAATAGAGGAAATGTGTATTCTCATATTGAATTCTTGGTTAACCAAATGGGCCCAAATTGAATTCTCAAAATTGAAACTTGGATTTTGTAGTGCCTACCCTCGTTCACATCTTTTCTAGACTTATCGTTGCTATTATTACCAGACTTTGATGGACTAGTATTATGTTGATGGATTAGTGGTATTGTTTTGAGACTATCAGACATTATGTTATGGATTCAGTGGTTATATGATGAGATCATTTAGACTTTACATTTCATGCATACATGATGATCATTATACTATTTTCAGTTATTATTGATGATTGGATGGATGGTTTATTATCTTATGTGTTTTATCATGGATACTTACCCCATACTTGCATGTGTATGGTGTGCGTTTTTTCTTATTGTATGGCATTTCTGATTTGGTTAAGGAAGGGAGTCGTAGTCACCTGCTTAGTCGGGATCTACACGATGCACCACTTCCTGCCATTGTCTGTTTAGCTTAGCATTATATATATTGTATGTACATGCATGGTTTTTCTGCAGGTTGCAGGTACCGGGTATCGACTTCCCTGAATTGCCATGATGAGCGTACCCTATTATACTATCTCAATGATAAGAGAAGGGAGATAAATTCTCAAATCCAAATCCCAAACCTTTAAGCCAATTGTCCTAGTGAGGTAGGACAAGTATGTGGATATTTTACCCACCGAATGTGTCGAATGACATGATTCATGATTTTTAACCCTTTAGACTGATTTTGAGTAATTTTCTCTATGATGGGTTTTCATATTTTATCTTGTAGGTCTATGGTGAATTTTCTATTAATTAAAGTCTTAGTAAATGATTTAATTAATAAATTAATTATTCGAGGAAATTAATATAAAATATCATGTTATTTGATATTTTGATTGTAATTAATTAAATGTGAATTATTGAGAAAAAATGAATTAAATAAAAGAAAATTAGAAATTAAAATTAATAATAATGATAAAATAATAATAAAAGTAATAAATAAATAAAATAATAAAAATTACAAAAAAATTAAAATGAAAGTCATAAAGATTAAAATAAAAGTTATAAATATTTAAATAGAAATTATATAAAAAGTAAATTGGAGTTATAAGCTTGCATGGGAATTAACACACTTCTCTATTTCTCATGGGTCAACAATACGGGGGTTAGTGCATCAATTAAGCACGTGGTGTCTACAACCCTATGGCTCATCTTGAAGGTTGGAAAAGACTCATGCTTAGTTGGTGACACCTTCTAGCTATTTCTAGAAGCATTCTAGATGTTTCCTGAAACCTCTTTATATTCAGGCATTCGTAGAAGCTTAGACAATAGCGTTGGGAGTGCAATTGGAGCATTGGAGGACTCAAGAATTCTGAAGAAGGGAGGAGCTTGCTTTGTGGATTTTCTGAGGAAAAGCGATTTAGCATCAAAATTCGGGTAGATTCTTGTGATTTTATTTATTCTATTTTCGCATCACGCATTCCCTGTCTTCTTCGTGTCTTCCATATGTCTTCTGAGAAGTTTCATATTTATATGCATTCTCAATATGGGTAGATTAATTTATTGGAGAATTTTATATGCATTCTATAATGCAAATATTTTATTCTTAAATTATAGATATAATCTTTGTGGAAAAAAAAAAAAACATACATGGTTATATATTCAGATCTGCATACATATACATATACATATATATTTATATATATGCATGTGTATACATTTATTATGAATCTACTATAAAATTTGAATATATATATATATACATACATACATACATACATACATACATACATACATACATACATACATACATACATACATATATATATATATATATATATATTTATATATATATACTGATATATATATATATACATATGTATATTTATATATATTACACCGAATGAGCGATTGATCAATCGTAGTGGGAAAATTTAATAAATCGCATCGCGATTCATATCGCATGAAACAATGTTTAAAAAAAATGTATATAATGAAATGCCGTGGGCACGAATTGTACCCCATGCCTGCGGAAGGCAGAGGCCTTCTGTCGCAGGTCTGCGACGACAGGGGTACTACGTACCCACTGTCGGCGCAGTGCCTGCAACCGCAAGTACTGCATACCGTAGCAAGAGAAAAGGGGGGTTATTTAATAATATTGTTATACCAAAAACGTTTATGTTAAAACGTTTAAAACAATCGATATACATGAAATCGATTTTCATTGTTATTTCATATGATATATATGGTGTCGATCGAAATTGTTAAATCAATTTTATAAAACGTAATAACTATTTATATTTTTACATATGTATGTATGTATATGTGTGTGTGTGTGTGTGTGTGTAATATGTAAATATGTTATTAATAAATTTAAGTTAATATTATTTGATAAATGAGTTATATTGAAGGTTTATTTTCACAATGGTTGTAACGCCTCGCCAAGGGATCCAAAAGAGTTAACCTAAAGTTTCACTAAGTTTGCTAAACATTTTTTTTTAAAAGTAAGAAAGTATAACATAAACATCAAACACATAGTAGCGGAAGCAATAACATGTAATCATCAACAAACATACATCACAAGTTAAATTCCTTAAGGATCCCAAGAAGCTCTAGCCATGGTAGCACCAGACGGATCTCAAATGGTATGAGTAAAAGCACTACCACCTGACCGCGTGGAACCTAAATGCCACGCTGAGGAGATAGTCTCAAGTCCCAAACAAGGTATCAAAACACAAAACACAAGTACTCTCTAAGTCTGGAAAATCCTAAAAGTATACTAACTCAAAGGTTCCAACATAGATAGACATCTAGACCTAGAGGCACCACAAAGACACGTAGGAAACCTGCTATGCAAGCGGGAAAGTGTCATCACAAAAGTCATGTAGAAGTTACCCGAGCAATCCTTAGGAATCCCGGGTCCCTAGTGATCCCTGCGGCCACTAGTATCCTCTCGTACTGACAAGGCATACTATGAAATGCAAGGTCGTAACCAAGTGTTCTCTCTACCCCATCCTAGCCTGTACTAGCACTCAAGGTATGGGAGAGAACATAAAGTTATCTTATTAGGTTCATTTAAGTCAGTATTTAGGTGAGATGTTTTCACTTGTTAAAACAACTTACAATGGGTTACTCCAGGCAGCCTCTTAGGGCCCCGATCCCCATTGCAAGCCACTTCCTGACACTACACATAGATAACCTACCCTAGGCTCATGAAATCTCAATCAAAGAATTATAATAAAATCACCTCAATCCTATACAAGCGACTGAAAAACATCATAAAAGATAAGCCACAATAATTACATTAGTTCTTCATGAGCAACTGATAAGCATCAAATAATAATCATATGATCACAACAGTTCTCTATCAGCAACTGAAGGCATCAATGATAAATCACAATATCCAATGGTTCTCCAACAAGCAACCAGAAAGTATCCCAATAGCAAATCACAATACTGATCGAAGACTCCAAAATGGTCAAGTCAAAACATGTCACAACATGACATCATCAAGATCTAAACAAACACTTCAGTCCTCTCAAAGCGACTAGAAGGTAATCCAAGTATAACTGATCGAGACTCAAAAATGGTTATCCAATATAACTGATCGATGACTCAAAAATGGTTAAGTCAGGTATCTTATATACATAGACTTCAGCTTCACACCAGGAAAATGGAAAACAATAACAAACAGTAATCACAAACATGTCATAGAGCATATCAACACATCACCATGGTTGGGTTAAGAAAGATCGAGACCAAAACATCATAACATCACATTCACAATCTCGAGCCTCTGGTAACAACCTAAACTGGTCAACACTAGAACAATCCCAAAACCCCAAAAGCATAGACAATATAACAAAACAATATAGTGTCACAGTTGAGTTTAATCTTAGAAAACACATTATTTGAGTTAACAGTAAAGTTCCAGATTTCCAGTTTCACGTATGTTTCAAGTAATAAGTTTTCACAATTAACCCAAATGATTATACAATTACCCTATAGATAATCTGAGAATAATATTTTATTTGCTTAAGTTATAAAAATGATCGTTAATGATTTTAAATAAAACAATTACCACTTTATTAAAATCATTAATTATAAATTTTTAACATCATGAATTAAATCCTCATTAATCACTTCCATTAAATCAATAGTCTAATTCTACAATTCTATCAAATAATATCCACCATTAATTAACATTAATTAAACTAATTTTAATTAAATTAATCAATAATTATTGATCTAAATACTTATATTAATATCTTCCTTAATTATTAATTTATTAATATTTAACCAAAAATTATTAATAAATTAATATTTAGAAAAACTATATTAAAATGTATTTAATATTTAAATTATTAAATATTAATAAAAATTATTAATAAAAACATTATTAAATGATAATAAAGTTAATCTATTAAAATTTATTAATAATAATTATTAACAAATTTAAAATGGAAATACTTAACAAAACACGTATTCTAAAAGAAATACCGCTGGCTTTATATAGCCAAGCGGCCTTTAAACAAGCCGTTGGCTTTAGATAAAGTCGTGTGGCTGTTATTAAACCCCCCCAACACAATGCACATATGTTGTACTGCGTAATCGCAGTCACAGGATGTGGATGGCTACTGATATTAATAAGGTAAGTGGGGGTATTTCATTTTTTTATAAATATATATATATATATATATATTTTAAGTTCATTTAAAATTAACACCATCTCCTTTTTAACATGTATATTTTTAATTTAAATTTCATTAAAAATTAAATTCAAACACTATTTTTATTTATATATAAGTACTTTATTTATTCATTTATTTATTTACTTGTTTAAGATTTAAAGAAAATCATAATACTAATCCCCTTCCAATTGCTTGAACATGTAATTTAATTTATTTTAGATTTCCAATAACAATATTTTAAATAAATAAATAATTTTTATTTTTATTTTAATTTTATTTATTCTATTTTTTTTTATAACATTTACAATTATAATCTGATAGAGAAAATTCCATTAACCATTCGAATTTTTCAATTTAAAATATTCATCTTTAGAGTCAAACCCTTCCCAAATTATAATTCTAATTTCTTTAATCTAGAAAAATGGGGGTTTTGTGATATCTTTTCTAATCCTCTACGTGTAGAAGATATTGTCAAGCATTTAATAATTTACAATATTGAAATGTTTAAAGGTTCATCATAGAGAATTGGATTTACAATCCACAGGCACGAAGAGGACAGGAAAGGAAAATTGTGTAATTAATCAGTAATAAAAAACATAAGACCCTACCTGAACCTGATGCTAATATGCAACCACCCGAAAACTATGAGGGAGTTCGTTCCTCTTCAAGAACCTTTCTCTGAATTTTTTTTTCTAGAATTCTCCTACTGAAATTCACATCCAAATTTGTTCCCCAAAATTCATGTCCAAAATTCGTCTCCAAATTTCCTCTCCCTTCAAAAATGAACCCCCAAGTTGTGATAAAGAGTTTTCTCCTCAAATCGGGGCACTAATTGTGCGTTCACCCGAGAAGACTCTTTGCACAACTGAGTTAACTCTAAAATTCACTTGTATTAATCTTTGCTTTATATTTTTAATGCATATTAAATGAATCATTAAATAACTTTATTTAATATTCCACTTGACTTCTATTTTTAATTTTTATTACTTTTAATCCCATGCGCATTTTATGAAATTAAAATAACATTATTATTTTCTATTATATTATCTTTTAATTTATTTCTCATATTTAAACTCATGCTTAGATCATGCGATCTAGAACCTTTAATAATTTAATATCTTTTCCACTTTTAATTTATTTAAGAAACTTTAATTGATAAAATATTTATTAATTCAATTAATAATAATATTTAGCATTTATTTAAAAATGAACTCTAAATATATTATTATTAAATTAAATAAATATTATCACATTCTAAAATTATACTTAAAACTTTATCTCCTAATTCAATTCTTTTTATTTAATTAATTTCTCAATTAATTAAATATAATTAAATATTAAAATATCATAATAATTTTCTATTAAATTAAATCATTAATTAATCTTTTTAATTGGACTTAATTAATAGAAAAATACATCAAGGACTCATAAAGAAACATACGAAAACCCATCATAGAAGAACACATACTAAATCAAACAAAAGGGTTATAATCACGAAATAACATCATTTGATGCATTCGAAGGGTACTTAACTCAGATACTTGTCCTAATTATCAATTAGGACAATTGGCTAAAGGGTTTAGGAATTGGACTTAAGAGTTTATCTCCCCTCTCTTACCATTGAGATAATGCGATAGGGTACGCTCATCCTGGCAATTCAGGGAAGTCGATACCTGGTACCTGCAACCTGCATAAAATCCATGCATGTACAGACACAATATTCTAAGCTAAACAGACAATGGCAGGAAGTGGTGCATCGTGTAGATCCCGACTAGCAGGTGACTACGACTCCCTTCCTTAACCACATCAGAAACACCATACATAAAGAAAACAAACACGCACACCATACACATGCAGTATGGGGTAAGTATCCATAAGAAAGCACATGTGATAATAAGCCATCTAACTAATCATCATCGATAATTGAAAACATTGAATAATCATCATACATGCATGAAATATAGAGTACCAAGTAATCTCATCATATAATAAATTGAGTGTAAAACAACATCTGATAATCTGAAAGTAATGCTACTAAACATCAAGTATAAAACTGGCCTAAAAGAGTTTGGCAATTAAAACAAAATGTGAACTAGGGGCAGGCACTACAATGGTGACTTTTTAATAATTTTCAACTATTAAGATTAAATTGTTTAAATAAATAGCTGATAGTTTGGTGGGGAATGTATCAAACAAATATTATAATTGGAAAATCGATTTTTAGTTCTATTAAGGAAAACTTTTATTTATCCAAAACAATATATGTGTTCCTCCATTCATTCTTCAAACTTGGAAACCTAAACTGAGATCTCTATATTTCAATTTAAGTTGTAAACTTGGGAAAACCAAAACATGTGTTTGCATTGTGTATTCTTTATGCTGTTTTGGGTTGACTAGTGTTGACTAGTATAAGATGTCTACCAGAGGCTTGGGAGTTATGTGATTGTGGTGACATGATGATGTTTTAATCTCGATCTTTATAAACCCAACCATGGTTATGTGATGGAATGCTCTATGTATTGTTTGTGATTATTGATTGATTATAGTTGAGATTCTTATGTATGAGATACTTGACTTAACCATTATTTTTGGTCATCGATCAGTTATCCTTGATTATTTTCTAGTCGCCATGATGGGACTAACATGTGGATTTATTCTTGATGATGTCATGTTGTGACATGTTTGACTCAACCATTTTTGGAGTCTTTGATCAGTTTGATTGAGATATTTTGGTTATTGAGAACCATTGGATACTTTGATTATCAATGATAATTCAGTTGCCAATAGAGAGCTGTTGTGTTCATGATTTTCTATGGATGTTTGCTCATGGAGGATTGATGCTTTTAAGCATATTTGATGATTTTATTATGGATTATCTTTTGTGATTTTGAGATTTATGAGTCCATGAGAATTAGGGTAGGATATCTGCATGTAGTGACGGGAAGTGGCTTGCAATGGGGGCCGGGGCCCTAAGAGGCTACTAGGGTAACTCATTGTAAGTTGGATTAGTAAGTGATAACATTCACACCTAATACAAATTGAATGAACCTAAAAAGATAAGTGTTTTGTTCTCGCCCATGCCTTGAGTGCTTGTATAGGCTAGGATGGGAGTAGTGAGATGCATGGTTGCAACCTTGCATTCCATAGTATGCCTCGTCAGTATGAGAGGATAGTAGTGGCCGCATGAAATCAGTATGGACCCGTGGAGTTTAGCTAACTGCTAGGGTAACTTGTACATGATAATTGCGAAGACACTTTCCCGCTTGCATAGTAGGTTCCTACATGTCATTGTGTGCCTCTGGGATTAGATGTCAGATATTGTGTTTGGAACCTTTGAGTTAGTATACTTTTAGGATTCCTGGACTTATGGAGATTTGTGCTATGTGATTTTGATAGCCTTTTTGGGACTTGAGGTTATCTCCTTAGCACGGTGGGAGTGGACCACTTAGGTACCATGGGGTCGGGTGGCAGTGTATTTTCTACTCTTATCATTTTGAGATTCATTGAGACATCGTGGCTGATGCGTCCTTCATGATGGTGGATATGTATCCTTTTTCATTGATGATTAGCATATGTTAGATGATGTTATCTTATGCTTTTATTTGCATGTTAGATTACTTTCTACATATGATGTTGTATATATTAGGAGTGACATTCCTACTATGTAATACCGATGATCTCTTCGGTGATTTAGAATGTTACGCACAGAGGGATGGCTAGGATCCATGATGGTCTAATGATGCTATTAACGGTTGGGAGGAACTGTGCACTTAGTTTATTATGTTTGATCTTTATGATGGATGTATATGTTTTCTATGATGATGTATCATGTGTATCATGTGATTATCTTTACTTTGATGTATCATGGATTAGAATAGGATGATGTACCTTATTCTATGAATGTATATTCTTTTGAGGTTGACATACCCTGTGACATGTACAATGGATGATTGAGTATTTGTAATGTAATGTATAAACATTGGACTTGTCATTATTGTTTCATATGGATGTTGTTCTAGATGGATTCATGTATGTAATTCAATGTTAAGGGATCTTAAAGATTGTAATCTATTATGTATGTTATGTTTACTTTTAGATGGACATTGCTATTGCTTCTGATATTGTGCATAAGTTGTATGTGATGTTTGCTTTCATGAAAAAAAAAATGCTACTAAACTTAGTGAAATTCTAGGTTAATTCTTTGGATCCCTTGGCGGGGCATTACATTTGGTATCAGAGCCCAAGTTTCTACATTGGGAGCTTTGGGTATTTTGGAACAACTAAAAATTGAACTATTAAGTGTAATTTTTCAAACTTGATCTAGGTGAACTGAAACAGGACTCAAACTATTACTTGAATATTTTTCATACTTCAACACTTAGTTTCAAAACTGGAAATTTTACTTAAACCTAAACATAGAACTGAACTTAGTACCTTGTACTGTTGTAGGATGGTGTCTGGGACTAGGTCTTTTGTTAGAGGCCATGGCAGAGACCATGGTAGAGGTCATGGTCATGGCAGAGCTATCAGTGTCCATGAGTCTGCCCATTAAGGATCGGCTCATGTAGAGAGCAGGGAAGAGCACTCTAGTAGGCAGCAGGAAGAGAGCCATAGAGAGGACCAAGCTGAGTCTAAAGAGGTCAGTTTGAGACAGATGATGCAAACTACTCTAGAATTTCTACCTCCTGTTCAAGAATAGCCTAAAGTGCATCAGACAGAACAAGAGCATAGACCCAGATCTAGAAGTCCTCGGAAGGATCATCAGAGGTCCATTGTGTCCACTCAAATGAAGGATCTTTCAAGATCCAAGGTTAAGCCTTTCAATGGGCAAGGTTTTGGTTATGTGGCCGAGCAGTGGCTTATTTCCCTCGACAGGATTTTTGCCATGCAGGAGTTCGATAGCAATGTTAAGGCAAGGTTTGCGATCACCAATCTAGAGAATTTTGGGGCCACTTGGTGGACGATTGAGGAGAAGAAGTTGGGAATCGATATGAGCAGTGTTACATGGGAATTATTCCTAGAGAGTTTTCGTGAACAATTCCTACTAGAGGAATGGAAATAGCAAAGGGCTGATGAATTTCATAATCTCAGACAGTACACTTTGTCAGTGATCGAGTATGAGCATAAGTTTTATGAGCTCATGCCTTTTTCAGGGTTCAACGAAAATTCACCTCAATTGACACAACATTTTATTAGGGGTTTGAATAACCATATTATTGGGGGAGTTAAGGTATTTGAGCCAAAAACCCTCAAGGATGCGGTGCATTAAGCTATCCTTGTTGAGCAAAGTGTCAACCTTGGTCAAGGTGGTTTTGTAGGAGCGCTAGCAGCATCAGGATCTAAAAGCAACTATGATTCAGGTGGTAACAAGAAGTTTTCTTTC
The DNA here is from genome assembly GCA_028749045.1 of Cupressus sempervirens. Taxonomy (NCBI): domain Eukaryota; kingdom Viridiplantae; phylum Streptophyta; class Pinopsida; order Cupressales; family Cupressaceae; genus Cupressus; species Cupressus sempervirens. The sequence goes on along the minus strand of CM053784.1, from coordinate 394,306,403 downwards.
TCTAAGGGGAAACAGTATCAGCAATAGTCTCAGCAGACACAGCAATAGAAGGGCTCAAATCCTTAAGCTCAAGGCGGTGGCAAAGGATCTAACACAAAGAACAACCGCAATGCTCAACGTAATAGACAGAATCAGTCCACTCAGCCAGCTCAGAGTAGCCAGTCTTATGTAAGCAAGAATAGTCGTCAGTAATATAATGTACCACCTATGGGAAGAGGTTCTAGTAGAAATACAGAATGTTTTTCATGTGGTTAGATTGGACATTATGTAGCTCAATGTCCTCAATGAGCACCTCAGTTTTTAGGACCTAGACCTATAGTTTCAGAGCCTATAGTTGGTGATGTAGGTAGAGCTCATAGAGTCTTTACAGCAGTTGATCAACGTCAGGCAGATCATCAAGGAACAATGGTTGAGACCACAGGTGCTATTAGAGGTATATCTCTTTCAATATTGTTTGATTTAGGAGCTACATATTCATTTATTTCAGCATCTATAGTTTCTAAGTGTAAGCTGGATGCAGTGAAGCAAGATCCTGGTTGGCAAGTGGAACTAGCCTCAGGCATTAAGGTCTCCACAAACTCTTTAGTTCATAAGTGTGGGCTTAGCTTAGGAAGCTTTGATATGGAAGTGGATCTTCGAGTCATACCCCTTGGTTCCTATAATGTGGTTTTGGGCATGGACTGGCTTGAATCTCATAGAGCCAGTATAGATTGTAGAAAGAAGATTATTATGTGCCAAGACGACCAAGGGAATGATGTGCAGATAGTTGGGATACCAAGGCCTATATCTCTACGGATGATTTCTTCTATGCAATTGAAGCGAAGTTTCCGTAAGGGATGTCAAATATTTTTTGTTATGGTAAATGATCTTGATGGAGAAGATCCCATGAGGGAGACTTTAGATCACCCAATTTTGCAGGAGTACGCAGATGTTTTTCCAAGTGAGATTCCAAGCATGCCTCTGAAGAGGGACATTGACTTTAGTATTGATCTTATTCCTGGAGCGGAGCCTATCTCTAAAGCTCCTTATTGCATGACTACTCAAGAATTTGGGTGAGCTACGTCTTCAGCTAGAGAAACTTCTGGCCAAAGGGAGCATTCGACCTAGTGTATCACCTTGGGGAGCTCCAGTGCTCTTTGTGAAAAAGAAAGATGGTTCTTTGCGCCTTTGTATTGACTACAGACAGTTAAATAAGGTGACTATTAAGAATAGGTATCCTTTACCTAGGATTGATGACTTATTCGATCAGATCAAGGGAGCTACAGTATTCTCCAAGATTGACCTTAACTCAGGATACAACCAACTTCGTATTAAGGAGGCAGATATTCACAAGAACACTTTTCGAACTCACTATAGGCATTATGAGTTCACAGTGGTACCTTTTGGGTTGACTAATGCTCCATCAATTTTTATGAGTTTGATGAATGGTGTGTTTCAATCTTATCTGGATAGGTTTGTACTCGTGTTTCTTGATGACATATTGATATATTCTAAGACTCAAAAGGAGCATGAGGAACACCTACGGTTGGTTTTGCAATGTTTGAGGGACAATTAGCTTTATGCCAATGCAGCCAAGTGTGAATTCTTCAAATCGAAGATTCAATATTTAGGGCATGTTATTTCAGGTGATGGTATTTCAGTGGATCTTGCAAAGATTCAGGTGATAATAGAATGGCCTACATCGACTAATGTGTCAAAATTTTGTAGTTTCATGGGGTTAGCCGGTTATTATCGTAGATTTGTCTAGAATTTCTCTAGGATAGCACATCCTATCACTTCTCTTCAAAGGAAAGGAAAGAAGTTTATATGGACAGAGAAATGTGAGGAAGCTTTCTAGAAGCTCAAGGGGCTTTTGACCAGTGCACCGATTCTAGCTGTACCTGATCCAGAAGGTGATTTCCTGGTATGTACCGATGCTTCTCTTGAGGGGATTGGGGCAGTGTTGATGCAGAATGGATGGGTGATTGCATATGAATCATGCAAGCTCAAAGATCATGAGTTAAATTATCCTACACATGATCTTGAGTTAGCAGCAATAGTTCATGCTTTGACTAAATGGAGACATTTCTTGTTGGGGCACAGATTTGAGCTACATAGCGATCATCATAGTCTTTAGTACATTTTTACTCAGCCTAATTTGAATGCTCGCCAGAGGTGATGGATGGAGTTTCTATGCGAGTATGATTTTGAGGTTAAGTACATTCAGGGTAAGGAGAATGTGGTGGCAGATACTTTGAGTCGCAGGAGATAGGTGGCATCATCGATGACTCTTAGTGTGGATTTGAGGAGTTGAATTCTTCAGGCACTTCCTACGGATTCATGGTATCAGGAAGTGTGTAGAGAGATTGATTTAGGAAGATTTTTGGAAGGTAAGTTTGCAGGTTACATTTGAGAGTCAAATGGCCTTTTGAGACATTTGGGGAGGATTTATGTGCCATTTTCGGATGAGCTTCGCACCTTGATACTAGCAGAAGCCCATCGTACACCTTACTCAGCACATCCAAATGTCAAGAAGATGCATGCTAATTTTAAATGTTTGTTCTTTTGGTCTGGGATGAAGCGAGATATTGCTGATTTTGTGGCTAGGTGCCTTGAGTGTCAGAGAGTTAAGGCAGAACATTAGCACTCGACTGGACTTTTGCAGCCAAATCTCATTCCTTCTTGGAAGTGGGATATCATCTCCATGGATTTCATTGTGGGATTACCTATGACAGTTCGACGTCATGATGCTATCATGGTCACCGTTGATCGATTGACTAAGGTGGCGCATTTTCCACCAATTAGGTCTTCCTACATAGCAGCTTTTGTAGCTAATGTCTTTATGCGTGATATTGTGAAATTACATGGTATTCCTAGAAAGATCATTTCTGACAGGGATCCTGTATTCACATCTACATTCTGGACATCGCTGCAATGTGAGCTTGGAGAAAAGTTAAACTTTAGTTCGGCATATCATCTAGAGACTGATGGATGGATAGAAGAAGTATGCCGATGCTCATAGGACTGATAAGTAGTTTGTTGTGGGTGATAAGGTTTTCTTGAGAGTGCGTTCGCGAAAGAGTCCAATCCGGTACGGAAAGGGTTCTAAGCTAGCACCTCGATTTGTGGGACCATTTGAGATTCTAGAGAGGATTGGCTTGGTTGCTTACCACCTTGATCTACCACCCAGCCTAGCTCACATTCATGATGTTTTCCATGTTTCAGTGCTTCGACAATATATTCCTGATATTGTACATGTTCTTGATTGGAATGTATTGCAGGTAGAGGATGGGCAGCTAGCTTTGGAGCCGGTTCGTATTTTGGAGCAGTGGAAGTTGACCCTCAGGGGTCGAACCATTAAGCAGGTAAGGGTCCAATGGGACCCTATTGATGATTCTTCAGCTACTTGGGAGGATGCAGCTAGATTGAGGGAGTTATATCCCTACTTGTTTGTAGGCTTCCAGGAGTTAGCCTAACCCAAGGGGGGGTGGATGTAGTGCCTACCCTCGTTCACATCTTTTCTAGACTTATCATTGCTATTATTATCAGACTTTGATGGACTAGTATTATGTTGATGGATTAGTGGTATTGTTTTGAGACTATCAGACATTATGTTATGGATTCAGTGGTTATATGATGAGATCATTTAGACTTTACATTTCATGCATACATGATGATCATTATACTATTTTCAGTTATTATTGATAATTGGATGGATGGTTTATTATCTTACATGTTTTATCATGGATACTTACCCCATACTTGCATGTGTATGGTGTGCATGTTTTCTTATTGTATGGCATTTCTGATGTGGTTAAGGAAGGGAGTCGTAGTCACCTGCTTAGTTGGGATCTACACGATGCACCACTTCCTACCATTGTCTGTTTAGCTTAGCATTATATATATTGTATGTACATGCATGGTTTTTCTGTAGGTTGCAGGTACCGGGTATCGACTTTCCTGAATTGCCACGATGAGGTTACCCTATTATACTATCTCAATGATAAGAGAAGGGAGATAAATTCTCAAGTCCAAATCTCAAACCTTTAAGCCAATTATCCTAGTGAGGTAGGACAAGTATGTGGATATTTTACCCACCGAATGTGTCAGATGACATGATTCATGATTTTTAACCCTTTAGACTAATTTTGAGTAATTTGCTCTATGATGGGTTTCATATTTTATCTTGGAGGTCTATGGTGAATTTTCTATTAATTAAAGTCTTAGTAAATAGATTTAATTAATAAATTAATTATTTGAAGAAATTAATATAAAATATCATGTTTTAGATTACGGTAAAAGCAAGTTTTGAAGGGACCCCGAAACCCTTTAACAAAAAACAAAAAGATAAAGCAAGACAGCCCAACCAGGAAAAAACTTGCAACAAACTGAAGAACAGTATCAAAATTAGGTTTTATAGGGACCTGAAACCACTAGAAAAGTCCAAAAACAAGCTAACCCAGGTTTTACAGGGACCTGGAACCACAAACAGTCTAAACTATAAAAAATTAGAAACCAAGACCAGAGTCCCCAACCAGCGACCAATACCAAACAGGCACCAAACTAGAGAACCCACCCCAGTGCCACTATTGCAGCTCCAGGATCAATTTAGCTACTTCCTTACCAATTGTAGTAGTCTCTTGAATGGAAACAACATCCATAGTAGTAGCAGCTTTCACAACACTCTTCCTCAAGCTCTTCCTTGTTCTTTTGCTCGGACGCTCAGCCGAAATGATATCTTCATTCGCCCTTTTGCCCAGGCTTACAGCGGCTGGATAAATACTTGAGGTGACCTGTTCCATCTTAGTGCTACTCTCCTTGATTAACATTGTGAGGTTATGCTCATAGTTGTTAAGTTTGTTAGGGATGTCTCCCATCTGTCCTTCCATATGACTAAGTTTAGCATTGATAGTATGTAGGTTATGTTGCATAATTTCTACCTTTTTCTTCAAACCCATTATTTCATTGTAGATCCAAGAATCAACCTTATTCGATATTAATATAAAATATCATGTTATTTGATATTTTGATTGTAATTAATTAAATGTGAATTATTGAGGAAAAATGAATTAAATAAAAGAAAATTAGAAATTACAATTAATAATAATTATAAAATAATAATAAAAGTAATAAATAAATAAAATAATAAAAATTACAAAAAAATTAAAATGAAAGTTATAAAGATTAAAATAAAAGTTATAAATATTTAAATAGAAATTATATAAAAAGTAAATTGGAGTTATAAGCTTGCATGGGAATTAACACACTTCTCTATTTCTCGTGTGTCAACAACACGGGGGTTAGCGCATCAATTAAGCACATGGTGTCTACAACCCTATGGCTCATCTTGAAGGTTGGAAAAGACCCATGCTTAGTTGGTGACACCTTCTAGCTATCTCTAGAAGCATTCTAGATGTTTCCTGAAAGCTCTTTATATTCAGGCATTCATAGAAGCTTAGACAATAGCGTTGGGAGTGCAATTGGAGCATTGGAGGACTCAAGAATTCTGAAGAAGGGAGGAACTTGCTCTATGAATTTTTTGAGGAAGAGCGATTTAGCATCAGAATCTGAGTAGATTCTTGTGATTTTATTTATGCTATTTTTGCATCACGCATTCCCTATCTTCTTCGTGTCTTCCATATGTCTTCTAAGAAGTTTCATATTTATATGCATTCTCAATATGGGTAGATTAATTTATTGGAGAATTTTATATGCATTCTATAATGCAAATATTTTATTCTTAAATTGTAGATATAATCTTTGTGGAAAAAAAATAAAACATACATGGTTATATATTTAGATCTGCATACATATACATACATACATATATATATATATATATATATATATATATATTTATATATATGCATATGTATACATTTATTATGAATCTATTATAAACTTTGAATATATATACATACATACATACATATATATATATATATATATATTGATATATATATATATATATATATATATATATATATATATATATATATATATATATATATATATATATATATTACACCAAATGAGCGATTGATAAATCGTAGTGGGAAAATTTAATAAATCGCATTGTGATTCATATCGCATGAAACAATGTTTAAAAAAAATGTATATAATGAAATGCCATGGGCACGAATTGTACCCCATGCCTGCGGAAGGCAGAGGCCTACCATCGCAGGTCTGCGGTGACAGGGGTACTATGTACTCGTTGTTGGCGCAGTGCCTGCAACCGCAGGTACTGCGTACCGTAGCAAGAGAAAAGGGGGGTTATTTAATAATATTGTTATACCAAAAACGTTTATGTTAAAATGTTTAAAACAATCGATATACATGAAATTGATTTTCATTGTTATTTCATATGATATATATAGTGTCAATTGAAATTGTTAAATCGATTTTATAAAACGTAATAACTATTTATATATTTACATATGTATGTATGTATATATGTAATATGTAGATATCTTATTAATAAATTTAAGTTAATATTATTTGATAAATGAGTTATATTGAAGGTTTATTTTCACAATGGTGACTTTTTAATATTTTCAACTATTAAGATTTAATTTTTTAAATAAATAGTTGATAGTTTGGTGGGGAATGTATCAAACAAATATTATAATTGGAAAATCGATTTTTAGTTCTATTAAGGAAAACTTTTATTTATCCAAAACAATATATGTGTTCCTCCATTCATTCTTCAAAATTGGAAACCTAAACTGAGATCTCTATATTTAAATTTAAGTTGTAAACATGGCAAAACCAAAACATGTGTTTTCATTGTGTATTCTTTATGCTATTCTTTTGGGTTTTGGGTTGACTAGTGTTGACTAGTATAGGATGTCTACCAGAGGCTTGGGAGTTATGTGATTGTGGTGACATGATGATGTTTTAATCTCGATCTTTATAAACCCAACCATGATTATGTGATGGAATGCTCTATGTATTTTTTGTGATTATTGATTGATTATAGTTGAGATTCTTATGTATGAGATACTTGACTTAACCATTATTTTTGGTCATCGATTAGTTATCCTTGATTATTTTCTAGTCGCCATGATGGGACTAAAATGTGGATTTATTCTTGATGATGTCATGTTGTGAAATGTTTGACTCAACCATTTTTGGAGTCTTCATTTAGTTTGATTGAGATATTTTGGTTATTGAGAACCATTGGATACTTTGATTATCAGTGATACTTCAGTTGCCAATAGAGAGCTGTTGTGTTCATGATTTTCTATGGATGTTTGCTCATGGAGGATTGATGCTTTTAAGCATATTTGATGATTTTATTATGGATTATCTTTTGTGATTTTGAGATTTATGAGCCCATGAGATTAGGGTAGGATATCTGCATGTAGTGATGGGAAGTGGCTTGCAATGGGGGCCGAGGCCCTAAGAGGCTGCCAGGGTAACTCATTGTAAGTTGGATTAATAAGTGATAACATTCACACCTAATACTAACTTAATGAACCTAAAAAGATAAGTGTTTTGTTCTCGCCCATGCCTTGAGTGCTTGTATAGGCTAGGATGGGAGTAGTGAGATGCATGGTTGCGACCTTGCATTCCGTAGTATGCCTCGTCAGTATGAGAGGATAGTAGTGGCCGCATGAAATCAGTATGGACCCGTGGAGTTTAGCTAACTGCCAGGGTAACTTGTACATGATAATTGCGATGACACTTTCCTGCTTGCATAGTAGGTTCCTACATGTCATTGTGTGCCTCTGGGATTAGATGTCAGATTTTGTGTTTGGAACCTTTGAGTTAGTATACTTTTAGGATTCTTGGACTTATGGATATTTGTGCTATGTGATTTTGATAGCCTTTTTGGGACTTGAGATTATCTCCTTAGCACAGTGGGAGTGGACCACTTAGGTACCATGCGGTCGGGTGGTAGTGTATTTTCCACTCTTATTATTTTGAGATTCATTGAGACATCGTGGCTGATGCATTCTTCATGATGGTGGATATGTATCATTTTTCATTGATGATTAGCATATGTTAGATGATGTTATCTTATGCTTTTATTTGCATGTTAGATTACTTTCTACATATGATGTTGTATATATTAGGAGTGACATTCCTACTATGTAATACGAATGATCTCTTCGGTGATTTGGAATGTTATGCACAGAGGGATGGCTAGGATCCATGATGGTCTAATGATGCTATTAACGGTTGGAAGGAACCGTGGACTTGGTTTATTATGTTTGATCTTTATGATGGATGTATATGTTTTCTATGATGATGTATCATGTGTATCATGTGATTATCTTTACGTTGAAGTATCATGGATTAGAATAGGATGATGTACCTTATTCTATAAATGTATATTCTTTTGAGGTTGACATACCCTGTGACATGTACAGTGGATGATTGAGTATTTGTAATGTAATGTATAAACATTGGACTTATCATTATTGTTTCATATGGATGTTGTTCTAGATGGATTCATGTATGTAATTCAACGTTAAGGGATCTTAAAGATTGTTATCTATCATGTATGTTATGTTTACTTTCAGATGGACATTGCTATTACTTCCGTTATTGTGCATAAGTTATATGTGATGTTTACTTTCATGAAGAAAAAAAAAATGCTACTAAACTTAGTGAAATTCTAGGTTAATTCTTTGGATCCCTTGGCAGGGTATTACATTTGGTATCAGAGCCCAAGTTTCTACATTGGGAGCTCTGGGTATTTTGGAACAACTAGAACTTGAACTATTAAGTGTAATTTTCCAAACTTGATCTAGGTGAACTGAAATAGGACTCAAACTGTTACTTGAATATTTTTCATACTTCAACACTTAGTTTCAAAACTAGAAATGTGACATTGATGGAGGTTTGGATCCTAGAGATGCTGGTATTTACTCATGCCTTTCCTTTCCTCTTTAGGGCAACACTCCCTCAGTCCCCCATAACTGCTTTGGGAATAGTTCTAGGCAACACTCTCAGTGTGTTAATTGTGAGGGGCATTGGTCTCTTCCCAAGGTTAGAATTCTTAAAATCAACACCGATGGTTCATCTTGGGGAAATCCTAGTCTGGCTAGTATTGGGAGAGTTGGGCATGATAGTTCTGGTGATATTCAGTTTCTATTTTCTATATATAAGGGTTACCATACTAATAACCTCATGGAAGCCTTGACTATCTTGGTTGTAGTGGAACAGTGCTATCAACGTGGTTGGAAAAGAATTATTTGTGAGACTAACTTGTAGGTGGTTGTGAATTTATTGAATAGAAGGAACCTTGTGCATGTGGATTGGCATTTGGCTCTGGTTGTTCAGCAGATCACTCAGTTATGCAATTCTCTAGATTTTGTGTTTTCATGCATATCCCTCATGAGTGGAATGGTGTGGTTGATTGTTTGGCTAAATGGGCTTCTGAGCATGGGTCATCTTGGAACATTATTGATCATACGATGCTTCCTCTTGATTTATCTTAGATGTTGGTTCAACTTGTTTACCAAGATAAAGCTCTATAGTTCTCTTTGTTTCTTGTGTTGTTTTGCTCTCTTTGGTATTCAATAAAATTTTTACCCCTCTTTTAGTAAAAGAATTATAGGAGTTGTGTCTTTCATATGGTTTTGTTACATTTCATGTTTCGCACGTGTTAAGTTCTTTTCATTAAGTGTATATATTTATACATGTAGAGACTCATTCATAGTCTTGTCTGGTTTTATCGACTACAATTAGTGTATGATCATTGAATTATTTCTAAATGGTAATCACATATGGCTTCTTATAATATGATTTGATATGCCAATATGATATCGAGGCCTACATAATTTTATCACTGACTTCTTTCATTTATAGTATCTTTGGCTAACTCCCATCTGATGGCACTTTGACTTTCTATGTTGGCGTCCATGCTCTCTCTCTCTCTCTCTCTCTCTCTCTCTCTCTCTCTCTCTCTCTCTCTCTCTCTCTATATATATATATATATATATATATATATATATATATATATATATATATATATATATATATATATATATATATATATATATATATATATATATATATATAGTTTTTGAGCCATCAAAAATAGTGAAAGTATTCATAAGTAACATTATTCCCTCCATTGTCAGCCTTGCTAGTGATAATATTGTCATTACTAGCATATTTCAACATCTTGGCCATTTTTTTTAGATTTGTTAGGTTATCAAGAGGACTATCAGAATGGAGTAATGATGAAGGATTTTAGCGATCTAAAATCAATGTCCACATAATGAAAAGGCAGGTTAAAAGGTAAAGGACAAAATAATTAGCCATAGTAGGAGAAAGGGAGAGTGTGCAAAAGTGAGCTAAGAAAAGAGCTATAAAACAAAGAGAGACGTAAAGGTTCCTTTTAATAAACTTAAATAGTAAAATGCAAATCTTGTGAAAATGACAGGCAAGGAAAATGATCGAGGGTGGATATGGAGGCTACCTTTACCTTTTAGATGACCAGACAATAAAAAGCACTTTTTGGTCTGGTCCAAAATCAAAGATTATAGCAATTGCTTCAATGCCCATCTCAAGGAGTGCTAGAGGTGGTGAAGGGAACACTTGGAGAACTATTCCAAAATTTTACCCACCAATGGAAAATTAATGTGGACATTACTGCAATGGTGATGGCGTGAGGGTTGGAATTGGCTTTCTCAGAAAAAGAAGTGGAATGGATGATGAAGTCATTATTCCCAAAAGACTTGATTTTTGGGATTGACTCCTTGTTGGAATGGGCATGGCTGGAAAAGGGCTTCAATTATAGTGAATGCTTCACCAATGAAGAAGAGGGGGAGGCGCAAGGGAAATTTGGTTTTATTTGGTGGCCAAGTACGATGGATAAGGAAGCTTATAAGGAAAAAATAAGAATAGAATGGCTTAGGTTTATTTTCTCTTTCAAGGAGAGGGAAGGATGAAAGGTGAAGGGGTTCCTAGTCTCCCATTCATCTTGTTCATGAACTGCAAGAAGCTAGAAAAGGAAAATGGTGGTGAGGATTGTTTCATGATAAAGGAGTAAGTTTTTAAAATTTTCTTTTTTCTTTTTTCTCCTTGATGAAAACCAGATGAAAGTGGTCCAATATTTTTGGGTTCCAAAATGGTCTTTGGGGTGGCATGCTTCTAGTAGCAGATGAAGAAGGAAAACAAAAAAGAAAATGGTGAAGGGTAGGTTGCTTGCAAAAGAAAAAGGGGAATGAAAAGATATGGTGGACAGGGTCACACCATCGTGAATTAGAGTTAGCGAAAATGGGGATGAACATAGAATATATCTGCCAATAGTGAATCTTTGATGTGGAAAGCGGGCTAGGGCATGACAAAAATGAGGATGGTTGTAGAATTTGGGCAGAGCCGAAGAAGGATTTAATGTAGGGTCAATCTAGGGTTTTTTACATCAAATTCCAAAAAATTTAGACATAGTAATGTGCAGCCTCTATAAGCTCCGATTAAATGGGCAATCGATGACAATTTTGGTCAGATAGTGTTAGGTGAAGCTGTTATAAGTTGTAAATGGTTTTTCGTGAGAAGGCTATTTCTTTTTAGCCTCTATATGTAACTTTGAAAGTTTATAATAAATAAAATATTATTACCGACCAAAAAAGAAAAAAAGTATTATTTTTTGTTACAATTTAAAATTATATTATTTATGTATTATAGATGTGAATTTTCTATTAATTAAACATTTTAAATTTTATGTGAAATTTATACTTTCGTTGATATTAAATTTTTAAGATTAAGTTTTAGAATTTTCTTTTATATCTAGATTTTAACCTACTTAATGTAGAGTTTCTCTTTATTATTCTTCTAACTTATATTCACTTCCTTAACTATTTTTTGAAATTCAAAGGTTAATTAGTATTTACAATTTTATCGAAAGATTGGCTATAATTGAAGTGATGTAATATAAATACTATCAACTTAAATAAAAAACGTAAAACAAGTTGAGTTAGCCTATTTTTAAATTTAAATTGTGCCAAGCCCTAGGATTGGGTGTATGAATCTGATTAATTGTTTCAATAATATCCAACTATATCACAATGTTTATGTGTAAGGATAAGTTTAAGCTAAATATGTGAATGTATGTAGGGATAGAAAAAGGCTAGGGTAGACAACATCATTTTCATATCTATACATACTTTAAGATATTCTTTCAAAATGAGAATTAAAATACATTGGACATGCAAATTTCAACTTGTCAATAATGTGTTATTGACGATTCATTAGGATAAATATGTGCAATTTATTTGTGTATGTATGAAGAGATAGAGGCTAGGAGAATAAACCAAACTTTGTACTTGAGATAACATCATTTGCATATGTATACATATTGTAGTGCCTGCCCCTAGTTTACATTTTGTTATTATTGCCAAACTCTTTTAGGCTAGTTTTATGCTTGATGATTAGTAGCATTGTCTTTTAGATTATCAGATATTGTTTCATATTCAGTTGACTTTATGATGAGACTACTTGGCACTATTTACTTCATGTATGCATGATGATGATTATTACAATGATTTTAGTCATTTGATGATGATTAGTTAGATGGATTATCATACGTGTTTTCTTATGGATACTTACTCCATACTGCATGTGTATGATATGTGTGTATATTTTCTTTATGTATGACATTTTTGATTTGGTTAAGGAAGGGAGTTGTAGTCACCTATTAGTCGAGATCTACACGATGTACCACTTCCTGTCATTGCCTATTTAGTTTAGAATATATGTGTTTGTACTTGTCTAAATTTTATGTTGATTGTAGGTACTAGGTATTGACTTCCCTGAATTGTTAGAATGAGCATACCCTATCGCATTATCTCAATGGTTAGAGAGGGGAGATAAATTCTTGATTCCAAATCCTAACCTTTAAACCCATTTGTCCTAGAAAATTAGGACAAGTATCTAAGATGATTACCCTTCCAAATTTGTCATATGATGTAAATTCGTGATTATAACCTTTGAGTTGGATCCTATATGTGGTACTTTATGATGGGTTTTCATTTTTTTTATGGGTCTTTAGTGATTTTTCAATTTATTAAGTCAAATTAAAAGATTAATTAATGATTTAATTTAATAGAAAATTATTATGATTATGTCAATATTTAATTATATTTAATTAATTAGAAATTAATTAAATAAAAAAGAATTAAATTTAAAAGAGGAAATTATAGTTCTAATTTGACAGCGTAATAATATTTAATTAATTTAATAATAATATATTTAGGAGATCATTTGTAAATAAATGTTAAATATTATTATTACTTAAGTTAATAAATATTTTATCAATTAACGCTTCAAAAATAAATTAAAGAATGAAAAAGATACTAATTTATTAAAGAGTTTTGAAATTGCTTAAAGTATGCATGAGATTAAAATATAATCAATTAATTTAAAGAAAGAAGGCAAGTAAAGTTAAATAAAGATATTTAAAATTGCATAAAGTGTGTATGAAATTTCAAAAAAGTTAATAGAGAGTTAAAAAGTTGTGAGCAAGGAGTCTTCTTGGTGATCGCACAATTAGTGTTCTGAATGTAGGAGAGAACTCCTTATAAGATATTGAGTGTTCATTTTCCAAGGACACAAGTTTTGGGAGGACTGGGACTTTTGGAGAAGGAATTTTCAGAGAGAAGGTTTTGAGAGAAGAAATTTCTCTCATAATCTTTTGGGTGTTTGCAATTGTAGCATCAGAACTAGGTAGATTCTTGTGTTTTGATTCACCCAGTTAATTACATTATTTATTATTCCTATCTTCTTCATGATTGTTAAAATCTGTTCTCCAAAGTTTGTTGTATGAATCTTTCAATCTTTTATTCTGAATCTATTGTTATTTGTATTGAATTCCATCTGTATATCAGGATTGAAAAAAAGCAATTAGAAACTGTCGTTCTGTAGATGAAAGAAATTAGTAATTTAATTAGGAAGGGTTTGAAAAGAAAAGGAATTTTTTATTAAATGAAAAATAAAATAAAAAATTGTTTGGTCGACTGTATTTTTCCTATCAGAGTATGGATAGGAATTCTATAAAAAGATATATATATATATTAAAAAATTTATTTGTATAGGGGGGATTGTTCTAAAACAAATATATATATATATATATATATATATATATATAAAGGGTGGGTGGGGCCACCAAACCCCCACCCACGGTACTAGTGGTGAGGTTGCATGATAGCTGCGACTGCCGCTATAGCAGGAGGTACGATTGTTACTGTAGTATGCTACTGGTACTGTAGCGGTGGTGCTATCGTGCTAGTAGCCATTATGAGTCCCACAACTTTTAAGGTAGGCTGTGGGGGCCTTAAACACATTTTACATTTGCATTTTTAAATTTTTTTAATAAATGTTAATTTTAATTATTTTAAATTAATATTTATTAATTTAAATTATTATTTATCAATAATTTTATTAATATTTAAACAAATTTAATAAATAATTAATGAATGTTAATATAGCCATTTTATATAATTATTAATTAAATTAAATAAATGTAATCTAATTAAGTTTAATTAATAATAGAAGTTATTCAATGAAGTTTCAAATTTATTTTATTTTTATTTTTAATAATACCGATTTTAATTAAATTATAAATTATTTTATTTGAAAATCAATATGTATTATTTTAATAATTTAAATAAATAATTATGCTTAGATTATTTTGGAATAATAGACTTAAAATTGAATAAGGGTGATTGTGCATTTTATTCAAATATAAGAATGGGTTAAATTGTAAGGGTAAACTGTGAACCTTTTATACTTGAAGCATACATTGAAACAAAAACTTTAACTTACTATTAACTCAAAACTATGTGCTTTCAAAATCAAACCAAACTATGAACTACACTATTATCTGTATGTTGTATGTGCTTTGGGTTTGGGTTAACTAGAGTGTTGACCAGTTTTAGGACGTCTACCAGAGGCTTGGGAGTTCTGTGATTGTGGTATTATGCTGATTTGATCTTGATCTTTTAAATTCAACCATGGTAATGTGTTGGTATGCTCTATGATGATGTGTGCTAAAATGTTGTCACACTTATATGAATCATTACATGTAAGAAAACTCAAGAATGAGCCCTCACAAATCGATCCATAGCTCTCTACTCATAGAGTGCAAGGGTTTGCAATGGAGGCCCTCAGTTTGACCTATTTTTGTGCCCATGCAAGTACACCATGAGATGAGAGATTCAAAGAGGAAAAGCAAGAATGCTAGTCTCCATGATCTTCAAATATGCATGAAAATAAGATCTATTCTATGAAAGAAAAATCTAATCTATAAATGCAAGATTTAAGCTAAAATCCCATGATGGGTGCAAGAGAGAAAAAGACAAGAAAATAGAAGTTCTCCACAAAAAGCTTTTGTATTCAAACTCCTTCAAAAATTGGTCTTCAAACCTGCAGCATAACGATAGCATAATCATGGGTGTCTAAAATGAGGAGAGGGCTCTCCCTTATAAAGGAAATTATGGAGGTGAGAGGCTTCTCACAACCAATATGGGATAATAGAGCTTGATCCATGTGAGACAAAATTCCACCAATGAGAAAAGAGGAGTGGTTGAGGAGAAAGTGGAAAGATAAATCCCACTTAGATCACTTTTTTTAAGTGTAGAGAAATTAAATAAAAAGAATTTATTTTATTTCCTTTTTTCATCAAAAGAGATATTTAAGTGGAATTTTTATTTAATTAAAAGGAAGCAAGTTCTTTTTAATTAAATAGAAGATATTTAATTAAATTAAAAGAGAGGTTTTTCTCTTAATTAATTAAATGTGGATGAACTGTTTAATTAAAAGAGAGGTTTTCTTTTAATTAAATGGAGATTTTATTTTATTTAATTAAAAGAGAAGATTTTCTTTTAATTAAATAAGACTTGGAATAAGATGATCAATCTTAGAAATGAAATAAATCGAATTTGATCAAGGAAATTGATTTGAATTGATTTAATAAAATATTACAAACCATTGATTCAGAAAATTTGATAAATTGATAAATTGAATAATGGGGGCCCATAGTCTAGGCGACCATTTTTGGGTGCATACATTTGCCCCTCTTTGACTAATGTGTGATCGATTCGGGAACACATGTAGTCAAAGAAAGAAATTGAAGTGTGAGGTCAATTTGGGATCACAAAACAACCCAGATGTGTGGTCAACTCGGGAACACATCAGGACAAAGAATACAAATAAATTTTAACTTGAAAAAGTCGAGGATAAAATTGATAAAACTGAATCAAGGATTGAAATTGATAATTACTGCCCCCTCGTGATCGAAATCGAAATGAGATAGAGGAGAAACAACAAATTGATAAATTTGATCAAATCGAACAAAAGATAAGGTTCTTGATGTAAGATGAAAGATATAAGAATCATAGAACCAAGGTAGATCATCAAGCATGAAATATTATGCCCCAAAGGTGATTTAGAAGAAAAGAAGTGGGGAAAAAGAAAATGGAAGATAGAAGTTTGAAAGATATGGAAAGAAATAGAAATAAGAAAAGAAAATGCTCCAAAAATCAATCAACTGTTTAAGATAGAAATTTTGATTGAGATCACGAAAGAAAATAAGGAAATGAAGATCAAAATGTGACCACAATTGATTAAATGTCCACAATAAAGATGAAAGGAGAACCCTCTCAAACTCATAATGCAACCTAAAAATGCAAACTAACATGAAGTCTAATAATGCAAGCTACATGAAATGCAATGGTGTACTTGCAAAAGAGCAACTGTAACATAGGATTTTTTGTTCATCATTCATTAGAGAATGTAAAAGAACTTATTTTCATCATCGGGCCATTATTAACGGACATCGAAAAATCACACAATCATCACTAGTCACAAGCGCAACTATGAAGATATGAATGTAATTAATATCGGATTGGAATGTGAAAAGATTCTAACATAAGCATCAAAGACATAACGATCAAGATGACTTCGATATTAGCTTACCCAATTTAATGTAGCAAAACCATGCTCGCATCAAGGCATAGATGCCAAGATGACCATAAGAATGGTTGTGCAAAAACAATCAAGGATGATACCTCAAATCTCGTAAGTGTTTCAAGGGGACAACAAGAGACACTCTAGAGTTTCAAGACCACACGCACAAGCAAACAACAAATAAAAACATGTCCCATGCCCCAAGTCTTCTAGCAATGCATCATGGAGAGACTTATCAGACAAAGACACTCAACAAAAATCAATAACAGTTAGTACACAGAGAGAAAAAAAAAAAATCATGACATAAGTCAAGCATTAAGTGTTGCGTTTAAAAATTTAAGTGTGTTAACTGATACTGAGTTCTGAGGACAAGGATCAAATGCTTGCAGGAAGGTAAGATCACATGATGATACTGGGTAAGACCAAACCAATAAGTGTTGAAAAACACTCGATGTCAATGGGTGTTGAAAAACACCATTTGCGAGGTGTCCTAAAGACTCACACATCTAAAAAACCAAAGCTAACATAGTTATGCCCCCTAGACAAAGACCAATTCCAAACCAAGGTAACAAGGACAAGGCATGGTGGAGAAAGGCTAAGTGTCGAGGACATGTGCCAAGAAATAGGGGTGCAAAGGCCTCAAGTAGTGCCCGTTTCCAAGTTTTCACCACTTGGATTTTTTTTTTTAATTTTTTTTTTTAATTTTTTTTAATTTTTTTTTATTTTTTTTTCTACCAAGGCGCCTGTTTCCAGGTTTTCACCAAGGCACTTTTTCTATTTTTTTTGAATTTTTTTTTTTTTTTTTTTTTTTTTTTTTTTTTTTTTTTTTTTTGTAATTTTTGGAATATATAATTTTTTTGAAGATACATCAAAGTGCCTTTTACTAGGTTGTCACTAAGATGATCATTGTTTCAAGACATTTTTCAATTTTTAGAATTTTTACAATATATCATTTTTTTGGATTTTTGAAATATATCAATTTTTTTGAATTTTTTTCAGGATCAATAAATATGTACAAAGATACCCCTAGACAGAATGGGCATTAAACTCTTAAGCAAGATCACATCGTGCAGTCCCAATGTCTAACAAGGTGGAGGACATGATGAAGCAATAAGATAATAAATATGATGGACAAGGAAGGAGTGTATGAAGCAAGTGAAAGTGATCTTCAAGGACCGACTCCTCAAGAGTACCCAAGCTAGGGAAAAATTGTCATGTAAAGAACATTTGGACAAGAAATAAAAGGCCAGTATAGGATAATTCAAGAAAGCATAATGTAAAAGTGGGAAAGATGCAATCCAAAGAAGCAGACATGTCAAGAGACTTTATAGCATCATATTTTACTCTATTTTATTAGATCAAGACCAAAGGGGTAAATGGGAAAAGGGTAGCAAAAGACTAGAATTAATGGAGAAAAATAGATATGAAGGCTAAACATGAAAGGAATGAAAACAAGATCATCATAAGATATCTCACAAGATAGCCAAATGTTTGTCTATAGGTCAACATTGTCAAGATCAAAGAGAGAAGACAAAATGAATGAAAGATGTAGAAGAACTACGCATGATGCCTATTTGTTAGGTTTTCATCATGGTACTTATCCAAGGCACCACAAGGGAGTGGTTTTCACCATAGGATGAATTTATTTCTCTTTACTTTTGCTACCAAGGTGCCTGATTATCAGGTTTTCACCAAGGCACATTTTCAAATTTTTCATTTTTTTTTCTTTTTTTTTTTTTTCAATCTTTGTCAATTTTTTTTGGAAGAAGTCAAGCTTTTGAGATAATGCTCTTTGAATGTTTAAACCATGATATACAAGGAATTCAAATGATATGCTCAAAGATGCTAATAGGGAAAGGAAGATGGGAGACAAAAATGGAGGATATGGCTTTATGCGAAGTGAGTGAGATTGAAAAATGGAAATGAAGGCAAGATCAACGTCAACACACACCTTGAAGGGTGGTGAGAGGATGCAAAAAATGTGAATGAAGGAATACATGAGTAGAAAGAAGAGGTTTTGGTTTAGGCACATAGAATGGAAGAATGCTTTTGGAAGAAGATGAAGTGTAAGTCTTTGGAAGCTTGAATTTCAACTTCAATTGTTGTTCAACATTAGACTCTCTCAAGAGAGATTTTGGAATCCATATAGCCTTAGGCTTCTTTTCATTTCTTTTTGATGATTTAGAGATAATATCTTCAATGATGGATTTTGGGATAATATCTTCAATGATGGATTTTGGAACCCATACTTGTCTTGTAATTTTTTTTTTAGATATCTCTTTTGACTTAATGCCCCCATGTCGATTAGATGAGACATGGTGGTCTACCTTTTTATATGGCTTCTTGAATTGCTTCTTTTTCTTGTATTGAACATTCAAGTTACTTCCAAAAGACTTTGGACTTGTGGAAGAAGAAGGATGATATGAATGGTTTAGGTGAGTGGGTGGATGAAAAGGATTCAAGGATATGCATCTACGTTGATCTTGAGGAAAGATAGGAGAGGGAGGGACATAAGGACCCAAAATGGATGAAGAACTAGGAGAATTGGGAGGGGAAAGTGAAGGGACATAAGGACCCAAGATGGAAGGAAAATGTGAAGGATTTAGTATTGGTGGGGGAGGTCCAAGGATGGATGTAGAAGATGCAAAAGGGTAATCAATAAGTTCATCAATATCTATATCACAATCAAGGACATCAGCATCTTTAGAGTGAGCATCAAGATTTTCAATAGGAACATAAACATCTTTAATAGGAGTAACTTCTTTGATAGGAGAACTTATAGCTTGAGAAGACTTAGGAAGAGTAGAAAGTGGAAGGGAACATGGAGTGGTAGAACAAGAAGATGGAAGACTTTGATCTTGACAAGGATCTTTGGATAACATAAGCATAGAATTGTTCTCTTGATTTTCAATAGGCTCAACATTGGAAGTAATAGCATCATTTTTAATAACCTTAATGGAAGTATCATCTTTGGAAGGAGAAAGTGTACTAAGGCCATTTTTATTGTCAATAAGCTCAGTGCTGCAAGTAGTATCTTGATCTTGTGTAGGAGAAGGCTTAAGACATGGTGGAATGAATGAGGAAGGGTGTAAGGGATCAAAAGAACCATGAAATGTATCAGAAACATTGTGAAAAGGATTGGATGACATGGAAGGTTCTTGATCTTGATCTTTTTTTATATTATTTTCTTTATCATTTTTAGAGTCCTCTTGACATGAAGCCAGTGCTAAGGAGAAGGAAGCATGTTGGAATTGTATGGAAGACTTTGGAATAGATGATGAAGGACTAGCTGAAGTAGGCATTATAGTGCATGAAGGCTTAGGCTCTTTATGTTTAGCATTGTCAAAAGTATTTGTAGCCAAGTGAAGGTTAGCTTGAGTTTCTTTAAGAGGTAGCCTTTGAGGATAACTATAGGGAACTGCATGAAAAGCATTAGGATCTTTGTTGGATGAATGATTGGTAGAAGATTTGAGAGACTCTGAATCTTTAAGAGATGTATGGATAGTGGAGGAAGTAGAAGATGGAAGGGGAGAATCAGAAGACAAAGGTTCAACATTAACATGATCTTGCTCAAGAGTGTAATCTTTATTTTCAGCATGAGGGTTCTTAGAAGAGGAACTCTTATCCCACTGATGTTGTATTTCAGCACAAAAAAATGCTTTCTCTTCATCAAAAAATGCAGATTTATCATTTAGGTATTGTTCACAAAATTTAACAATGTTGTTTTCAAGATTTGATTCATGTGGATTACCATCAATATCCATCTGCGACTCATCCCCTTTAAGCACAAGCATAGGACTAGGAGGACTTTTAGGAACTGTAGGAATGTAATAATCATCATCATCATAATCATTTTCACTATAGGCATTGTAGATAAGCGTATCACAAGACTTTTCATGTTGTTCATTATGATCTATCTCAATAAGAGGAATAAGACTCTTGGTAGAAGTAGAAGAAGAATGATATTGTGAAGAAGAAGCAGGTGAAGACTTAGATGGATGATATCTAGAAGAGTCATGGTAAGATTTAGAATATGAAGAATGTGAATGATATTTAGAAGAATTATCGTAAGACTTAGAAGATGAAGAATATGAAGGATATTTAGAAGAATCATGATAAGACTTGGAAGATAAGGAATTTGAACGATATTTAGAAGAATCTTGATAAGACTTGGAGGATAAAGAATCTATATGATATTTAGAAGAATCATGATAAGACTTGGAGGATGAAGAATCTGTATGATATTTAGAAGAATCATGATAAGACTTGGAAGATGGAAAATATTTGGAAGAAGGATATTGTGATTTGATCTTGCACATGATCCTAGCAAAGGTGTCTGACTTATCCATTTTTTTAATCATTTTTGTTGCAACGCTAGCATCCATGCATCTATTGGAGTGACAACACTTTTCAAATTCAAGAAGGAGGTGGATTTCATCTGATCTCAAATGAGGATCCCTAAAAAGATATCCAAGATCCATGGTTCTAGAAGAAGAAGAATCAAGTATGGAAGAAGAGAAAGAATGAATAGAAGAAGGTAGACTATATGATAATAGGAGGAAAAGAATCAAGATGACATGAAGAAAAGGAATAATGGAAATGGGAGATTAGAAAGACATGGAAGATGAAGAAGAAAGAAGACCAAGAGTCATTTTGGAAAATTTGATACCATTTGAGATCATTTGAATGTTGAGCAACATGTAATAGCACTTGTAATCAACATGAAAGAAAAGGCACTAGTTGATAGGATAACCTTAAGAAATGTTGGTACCAAACTAGGATAGTAAAAGCTCTCACTTGTCCAAAAGAGATGTGATAAGATAGAATTTTGCAATAGGTGTAAACCAACACTGCCATAGAGGTGCCCACAACTTTGGGTGAATACCCTAGCACATATGGACCAGGAGGATGATTGACCCAAATTTTAATTAATTAAAATTGAATTTTGATGAAAGTGAATGGACAAGAGATTACTAAGACTCTCCAAGTGTAATATCAAAGGATCCAAGTGTATATCTTTCTCAATAAGGACAATTTCTATCTTACCAACTCCAAACAAGGTCTCTTGTGAAATCAATGATTACTAATTCAAGAGGTCAAAGCACAATAACCCATGGTGCAAAAAGGCTTTTAACAATGAGAAAAGTAGCCTAATCCAAATAGGACCAACCTAGGGAGACTAGAAATAATGGGATAACAAAGTTATTCGATCATAAAGTCTCAACTCAAGAACTCAAATTTTGTTCATTTTAAATATCCAACTAGATGTATCAATAGATTCTTTATCATAAACCAAGCACGCAAGATAGAAAATAGGGATTTCAAGCAAACAGTCTTCAAACAATGAACAAGGGGCAAAGCAACCTTGCACATGAGCAATCAAGTGACTTAGTTTATGCTAATCCCTAGGAGAGCTAATTGTGTATGTTCTCAAAAAGTTTCACAATCATTGCATAGATTCCTAGAAAATAAAAGTTGGCCTCTCTAAGGTTTTTAGTAATGGTTTGACTCTACAACTTTTATGATTCACAGGGGTGAACTCCAATCTCGGCGCACCGAGGTTTTGACACAGTCTGAGAACTTAATCTTCAAGAGCTGCTAGGGAGATCTGACAACCCACAATGAACCATACCCCATGAAGATTTCTTCCACGAGGACATTTATATAGCGATTGTTGCAACCATGGCAGAAGTGGCTATTACCGCTTGAGGTTCCGTCTGCAGTTTGCCCTGTATAGGGATTGTCTGCTATGGTTAACCCTCTCTAAAGATGACCGACTCACAATAGTGGACCACAAGGGGACTTAGCTTTTAGATCCAAGGTTTTGACACCTTTTCACTTTTAGCCCAATCAAAGCAACCAGATTAATCCGACACGCTAACTAAGATTATCTCAAGATCTATGAAATCAACCCCTAGTGATCTATCAACCTCTCCGGAGAAAGGATGCCTCAATCACCAAGTTGAAGATCCATCTATCTAAGAGATTCTCAAAGTATCCTCCCCACCTACAAGGAATCCGTCTTTGAGAGGAGTTTCACTAGGAACTCACTCCCTCAAGATCCACGAATAGTATTCATGGGGCCTAATTACTATGTGTGTACAGATGTTCATTCCCCAAAAGCAAATCTATCCAAGAATAATCAAAAAGCACAAGGTGGTACACTTAACACTTTAACTAATGTAAGGTGAGTCCAAAGATGTGGAACACTTAACCCCTCACACAAGCCAAAACGAGTCCACAACTTAAAGATTAGTGAGTTCTAGAAAGCACAAGAGGGTTGCCAAGTGGAGCACTTAACGCTTCTATCCTGTAGACCCATCCCCTTTAATGTGGTGCTGATCTTGCAACCACGGGGTGGAATGAGGGGTCGGCGGATTCAGCGAGTCCAATAACCCAATATAGCTATCTAAATCTATCACTAATAATCAAGCTTGCTAAATAAAAATCAATGGAGATTACAACCTAGTATCAATTATGCATGTGTTTGAAAAATAAAAGCATAAGCAAAACACACAAGCTAGACACATGAGAGGTTCATTTTAAAGTTCCAAATCAAAGTGTTATCAGCCAAAGAAGAATACCTGAAGTCCTCGCAACGCGCTTAGTAGATCTTACCTATTTTTAACAACTTTAGCACTTTTTTCCAATGAAATCATAACTTGCTGCTATGTTGTTCCAAAAAAATCAGAAAACATAGAAAAACCCAAACAGTGAGCAGTTAACAGAAAAAAATCAGAAAAACACGAAAATCCCTGCAAAAAAAAAAAAAAAAAATACGAATAACCTAGTCAACATGATTAGACCTTTTTTTTTTTGCTATGATTTTGAACCCAAAAATAGAAATGAAAAGAAGAGACCTCTGGTAAAAACTAAAGAGCTTTCCAAAAATGTAAGAAATTCAAAAAAATTTCTTCATTTGTGCCCTAGGGACCCAATTTTTCAAAATAGGCCAGATTCATCAAATCGAGTTTTTGATCTTTAATATGGCCTCAAAATTCAAAACACAAAGAAAGAACCCCCATTAGAATTCAAAAAGCTTTCTGAAAATGTAAATTTTTTCAAAAAATACGCTGATTTGCGATCAGAAACGACTTTTTATGAAAAATAGAGAAAAATTCATAACTCGCGCAAATCATGTCAAAATGATCTAAAAATCGAACTGGGACATGTTGGACACATAAGTAACTCACAAAAAAAATTGCAGAACTAAAATCTAAGTGGTTTAAAAGATATGATTGAATCTTTAAACCAACTAGATTTTTTGCCTGCAAACCAATCTATATATGGGTTGGCCTTAAAATCAAAGTGAAAAATTTACAAGAGCACTTGATTAGATCCAATATGCTGCTGTAAAAAACCAGAGATGAAAAATAAAATTAAATGGAGCTAGAAACTTGATTCAGGCCCTACGGTGGGCGCCAAAAATGTGTGCTAAAATGTTGTCACACTTCTATGAATCATTACATGTAAGAAAACTCAAGAATGAGCCCTCACAAATTGATCCATAGCTCTCTACTCATAGAGTGCAAGGGTTTGCAATGGAGGCCCTCAGTTTGACCTATTTTTGTGCCCATGCAAGTACACCATGAGATGAGAGATTCAAAGAGGAAAAGCAAGAATGCTAGTCTCCATGATCTTCAAATATGCATGAAAATAAGATCTATTCTATGAAAGAAAAATCTAATCTATAAATGCAAGATTTAAGCTAAAAGTCCATGATGGGTGCAAGAGAGAAAAAGACAAGAAAATAGAAGTTCTCCACAAAAAGCTTTTGTATTCAAACTCCTTCAAAAATTGGTCTTCAAACCTGCAGCATAACGATAGCATAATCATGGGTGTCTAAAATGAGGAGAGGGCTCTCCCTTATAAAGGAAATTATGGAGGTGAGAGGCTTCTCACAACCAATATGGGATAATAGAGCTTGATCCATGTGAGACAAAATTCCACCAATGAGAAAAGAGGAGTGGTTGAGGAGAAAGTGGAAAGATAAATCCCACTTAGATCACTTTTTTTAAGTGTAGAGAAATTAAATAAAAAGAATTTATTTTATTTTCTTTTTTCATCAAAAGAGATATTTAAGTGGAATTTTTATTTAATTAAAAGGAAGCAAGTTCTTTTTAATTAAATAGAAAATATTTAATTAAATTAAAAGAGAGGTTTTTCTCTTAATTAATTAAATGTGGATGAACTGTTTAATTAAAAGAGAGGTTTTCTTTTAATTAAATGGAGATTTTATTTTATTTAATTAAAAGAGAAGATTTTCTTTTAATTAAATAAGACTTGGAATAAGATGATCAATCTTAGAAATGAAATAAATCGAATTTGATCAAGGAAATTGATTTGAATTGATTTAATAAAATATTACAAACCATTGATTCAGAAAATTTGATAAATTGATAAATTGAATAATGGGGGCCCATAGTCTAGGCGACCATTTTTGGGTGCATACAACTATTATCTGTATGTTGTATGTGCTTTGGGTTTGGGTTAACTAGAGTGTTGACCAGTTTTAGGACGTCTACCAGAGGCTTGGGAGTTCTGTGATTGTGGTATTATGCTGATTTGATCTTGATCTTTTAAATTCAACCATGGTAATGTGTTGGTATGCTCTATGATGAGTTTGATTATATTGTTGGTATTGCTTTTAGTGTCCTTATGGGATAATGAGAGGGATGTTATGACATATTTGACTCAACCTTTTTGAGTCTTTGATTAGTATTTTTGGGATGTTTTCTAGTTGCTTGTAAAGAACTAATGGGTTATTGTAAATTATCTTTGGATGCTTTCTAGTCACTTGTATAGGATTGAGGTGAAATTTGTGATTCCTTGATTTATAATTTTATGAGCTTAGGGTAGGTTATCTATATGTAATGTTGGGAAGTGGCTTGCAATGGAGGGCGGGGCCCAAAGTGGCTACTAGGGTAACCCATTGTAAGTTGTTTAATAAGTGAAAACACTACACTAAAGGAGAGTAAAATGAACCTAATAAGAGTCTTTGTATGTTCTTGCCCATGCCTCAACTACTAGTACAGACTAAGATGGGAGTAGAGAGAACGCTTGGTTGTGACCATGCATCGTTAGTATACCTTGTCAGTACGAGAGGATACTAGTGCCACATAGAGTCACTAGGGAGTCGAGGTTAAGTTAGACTGTCAGGGTAACTCTAGAATTGATTTGTGCGATGACACTTGCCCACTTACATAGTAGATTCCCTATGTGTCTATGTTTGCCTTTGGGTCTAGATGTCAATTTATCTTGGAACCTTTGAGTTAGATTACTTTCAAGGTTTCCTTCACTTAGATATTACTTTTGATTTTTGGATTGATATCCTATTTGAGACTTGAGACTAGTATCTCCTCAACGCAGTGGGAGTGGGCCTTTTTGGGTTATCACATGGTAAGGTGGTAGTGCTTTTTACTCTTACCATTGAGATTTGTCCATTGTTGCCATGGCTAGAGTTTCTTGTCTACTTTTCCTTTCATTCTATCTTTGTGTATTATGATGGATGGTTATATCTTTATGATGGATGATTATATCTTTATGGTGGATGATCTTTACTTATTGTATTGTATTTGTTTCATGGATCCGAGAGGGATGATGTAACCTATTTTTATAAATGTATATTCTTTTAGCCTTTCATACCCTGTGACATGTATAGTGGATGATTGTACATTTCGAATTTTATTGCCAAGTGGCATTCAGAACAAATGTATATTATTTAAATGGACTTGGACTTGTAATTATTCTTTCATGTGGATGTGGTATTTATTAGACTTGGTATTAATTAAACTTAACTGTGACTCAACATCTTGGGATCTTTGAGGAATGTAACCTGTTATGTTTGCTTCTATATGATTGTATGTTTTACTTCCACTAATTTATGATTGATGTGTATGTTCTTTTTTTTAAAAATGTTTGGCAAACTTAGAAAAACTTTAAGTTTAGTCTTTTGGATCCCTTGGCAAGGCATTACACATATTTTAAGATAGTCTCCTAAAATAAGATTAAAAAACACATGATAATTTGAATAGATATGCAAATTTTAGCTTGTAAATAAGATGTTTTTGATGTATTTAGACAATAGCCAAAAAGGGGGCTCTGAACCTGTGGTACAGAGGGCTGGAGACTAGCTTGTCAATAAGATGTTATTTTCAACAATATAAAATAATATCTACATGAGATTTAAACATGCGTTACTTTTTATTCTATACTATTAATTTGTTCTCACTATTAATTAGAGATTTTATTTTTAGTCATTTAATATTTTATTCCTATTTATTTTGGCTCTTTTAAATTAAAAATATTTTATTTTATGTCATATGTTGGAATGGAAGTAAATTGTGAAGTTTGTTCTTTGATATAATTCTCATCCCCATTAAACTTGTTACAAAAATGTGCAACTGCTAGTATAATAATCAAGCATGCTTATATGTGGAAGCTTTGCTCCTGAATTTTCTATTTTTCCACCAAAAAATCATAAAACAATTTTTCTAGTTATTTGAATTATTTTTAAATTGTTTTAATTGGATTTTAATTTTATTTCTTTTCAAATTCTTTATATTCTTATTTATTTCTATTCTTTTTATTTCCTTTAACAATATTTCTATATAAATTTCATTATGTTTTTGCTAATTTAGAAATTTCTTTCAAATCTTTTGCATGTTTGTTGATGTCCTTCAAATAGCTATGTGTTTACATTTTTCAAAAAAGTTCAACAAACAATAGTCAAATGAAGAAATTGATCAAATCTTAATTTCTATCCAAAATTTTCTTTAAACCCTTCTTTCCAATTCTAGAAGTTTGGAGCTCCATGCTTTACTATTTTAGTTTTTCATTTTTTACATAGAAGTATTGCAAAAACCTACAGTACTAAATTAGGTGCTACATATTACATAACTAATCTTAAGTATTAAGGACCCTTAATAATCCCCAATTAGGAATTTATTTTGAATTAAAGATTTTTAAATGTAATTTAATGTAAATTTAGTTTCTTGAGCCATTTTAACAATTTTAGAATATTATATTTATAAGATATTTAAATATATTTAAGATGTTTTTTGTAAATTGGATAAATGAAAGAATATATGTTGCATGTAACTTTAGGTAAAATAGTAATGATAATTTTATTGTTTGGTAATTTTAATCTTTTATTTTTCAATTATTGATGGATTACTCTAAATGTTTAGATATAAGGTGATTTTGTATTTATTTATTAGTTAGCTATATGATGTTTGAAGAAATGTATTTAAAATAATAATAATATAAATGTTGAATTATAATTGATATTATTTTTAACTATTTTTTCTATTAATACTATAAAATAATTTAACTTAATTTAGATTTTGTAATTCTTAGATTTATGCATGAAAATAACTAAAATAAAATTATTTTTGCAATAGTGCTCAATTTACTTTAATTTATTTACATCAAAATAGTATATTAAAAAAATTAATTTTCTTTCATGGTTTTATGATTCACTTATATATAATTCCAATTTTGACAAGTCAAATTAGGGGTTTTTGATTTTGCGTATTTCTATAAAGTTTTGAAAATATTTTCATTTTTCTACAATTTGCATTGTGAATCTAAACAATTTTTTTTATTTGTATGAAGTTTTGGCAATGCAAATAAATAACCTTATAGAAATAAATGACCTTATAAGACTAATAAATAAATGAATCTTTAGAGGTTAAATCTTCATCTTCTACACAATTACTTATTTTACAATGTTTAGGCTTCCTTGCAAAGTTTTCATGGATTTCAACTATAGTTTCATATTTTTTTTTTGGCAAAGTTGTTTTTATCAAGTATTCAAGTCTATATTTAGTACTATACAAAACATATACTTTCATAAAAATAAAATTTTTTAAAGGCTCATCATCATCGTTGCACCTATACAAAAGCACCCAACTCCTAGTGTTGATTGGTTTGATAAGTATATTGCCTACTAAAAATAAATGCAACCATGACAAACATTTACTCCATTTGACAATGTGTCAATTAATATGAAAATTATATGGTAATTGACTCCAAGTCTCATTTTAGTTGAAAACCCTCCTAGGCGCGTTGAAGAAAAGAGTTTTCAATCACGATTGGACCCCATCTACCTACTAAAATAGGAAGCTTCTACCCAGCCAAGAGAATAGGTATTAATTGATTATTTTATTTAATTAAAAATAATAAATTATAATTAATTAAGCCGAGAGGCTTTCTACAGTGGAAGCATTCATCAATGTAAACTTTCAAGAGTTTTTATAAAATTTGACGATCATTTAACCTTCAGAATTATTAATAACTACAAAGATTTATAATACAGTTATGACGCAAGAGACATGACATGATACCACTTACCTTTCCTCTATGATAGGTAAGATTATAAGTAATGACAATGGGAATTCCTATTTTCATATCAGATCACATGTTGAAGTTGTTCTTGTATTCCAAAAGCTTAGGGTCTCATGACAAAATATTGAAATTAAAACATAATCCTCAAAGAAAGGAGGAAGAAAGGGAGGTGTGAAGAAGAAATCTGTCAGTAAATCAACTAAAGCTCACATTCAGTTCCTCATTGGAAGAATTAATATGTCTTTGAAGAAGGGCCCATATATATGGAAAGAGAGTGGGAATATGAGCTCCTCTGTATCTTGTAGAAGTCCCAGAGTATTTAGCAGCTGAGGTTTATTGCCCATTTTATTATTTTTAGAGCTATGATGGATTTGTAAGCTTTGAATTTGTTAAGAACAAGGGATCAGGATTTGAAATTGATTTGTTTTGCTTTAAATTATGTGGACAAGTGTTATAATAGATTTGTTTTACTTCAAGTTTTGTTGGAAGATATGGAATTGATTTATTTTGTTTTGAATTTTATTCATCAGTGTTGGTATTGGCTAGAATGCGACAATAGACAGCAAGAAGAACATGATAATCCCTCTCCATGTACTACTTGCTACGAGGAATCATGAGTAGCTTGGAAAGCTTTTGAGAGGTGTGAGAATCATTCATGGCAGTATTCATTAAGCTCTGCTACCGAAGAAACCAACCAACAAGGTATCTTTGTATCTCTGTGATATGCTACTTAATTGCGTTTGAAATTCTACTTGGATTTGGCCACAACCCATTCAGGTAGCTTACTTTTATTTAATAATTATATTTAGTTTGTGCGACAAAATGTTATATTTTCATGGTGAGTGATACTTTATATTCTTCTCCCTTTTTCATGTCGTTACTATCATTCTAGACAGAAGCAGAAACTGATCAGTAACTTATGTATCTACAGGGGTGTATGAGGAATATTTGAGAGTAGGGAAGACCAGATATAATATTCAAATGTAAGGATTTATTTTTTCTAGTTTTGGTCATTTCTTCTATTTGTCAAATTAGTAGAAGAATGATTCGATTGAGAAATTATGTTCACAAAAGGAAAAAGATACATGCTACTCTCTCTAGAAAGATTTGACCACATGAATATTAGATATAACTTATAATTTATACATTGTATAAATGCTTGATTATAATATATAGATTTTAAAAACAAAGTTGCAATATGCTTATTTAAAAACAAATTTATAATATATTTATTAAAAAGCAATAAAATATATATGTTGAAAAAGCTTTAAAATTGTAGCTAGTGTAAATAGTTCCAAATGAATACTTGTTTTCTATTATGCAACATGCTTGCTCATAAATTTTTTATGGAATCCCATTTATTATCAAAAAATAATATAAAGGGAAATATGTCCTCATTGCAAGTTTTTTAATATTAAAACATAAGTTAGTCAAAGTCAATATTTACTTCACCCTTATTAAAGGAAATTTGATTTGATGCTTGTATGACCTAATTAACTAACTATTAAATGAATCTTGAATTTTTTATTAAAAATATAAAAGTCAAATCATTTTTTATAATATGTTAGTTCTTTGTTTAGAAAATATTTAGTCTTTAAAAGATTAATAAACCTAAGTATACCATAAATTTATATTTTGAGAGGTAAAAATGTTCAATATTTTTTTAATACATATAATTCTAAATTACAGTACTAATTAGTTTCAATATGTTTAGATTAAAACAATAATATGTGCATTCAACAATTTTTATTTACCAAAATTAAATATTATATTATACTTAAACTAAATATAAAATTAGGAAGAAATGGTTAGAGGTGGAATGAGATAGAAAAAGGAGAAGGGTGAGAGATGGGGTAAAGAGAGAAAGAGGAAGGGGTAGGGTAAACAAGGGGCGATGAGTGTGAGATGTGAAGTAGACGTCAAGAGATATGGTGAGAGATAAAGATACATGAGACATAGAGTAGGAAGTAATAATAGGAAGGGACATGATACATAGAGAGTGATACAAGGGGAAGAGATATGAGGTATAAATAGAGAGAGAATGTGAGAGATATAGAGACATGAGGGGTAGGACATGTGTGAGAGAGTAAGACAAGGGGAGATAGGGGTAGAGACATGAGATTGACATAGAGAGAGATTATAACAAATAAATAGAGATGTGTGTGTGTGTGTGTGTGTGTGTGTGTGTGTGTGTGAGAGAGAGAGAGAGAGAGAGAGAGATTATGGGGGGCCATGAGAGATATCAAGGAGATTGGAGACATATGAGATGGAGAAAGAGGATAAATATGAGGAAGAGATGGTAAGTTAACTTTGAGGATTAATAAGGGGAAGAGATGGTGAGTTTACTTAGGAGGGAGAGGGAGGGAGGGGGCGGGGGACGGTGGGGGGGGGGGAGAGAGAGAGAGAGAGATGGCAAGTTTACTTGGGGGGAGAGAGCATGGAGATGTGAGACATATGAGGTAGAGAGAGGATAAATAAGGGGAAGACGTGGTGAGTTTACTTGGGGGGGGGGAGAGAGAGAGAGAGTAGTTACGGGGTGACATGAGAGATATCATGGAGATGGGAGACATATGAGGTAGAGAAAGAGGATAAATAAGGGGAAGACATGGTGAGTTTACGTAGAGGAGAGAGTGTAAGAGGATAATTATGGGGAAGATATTAATGAGAGGTAAAGAGACATGTGAGTGAGAGAGGGTGAGAGACATGTGTTAGATATGGAGGGTGAATAGGCTAGGGGGATGATATTGTGAGAGGAGAGAGGGAAGAGATTTAAAGAGTGCAATTACGGAGAAAGAGAGAGGGAGAGGGTGAAAAACATTATGTAGAGATAAATAGTAATTGGGGGACAAAATGGTAAGAGGGTGTGGAGAAAAAGAGAAAGACAAAAGAGGGGGAAGAGAAGAGGTAGAAAGAGACAACATTGTGGGAAAGAGACATGAGGTGGAGAGAAAGAGAGTAATTAGGGAATCAAATGGATGGATTTGGTGATGTGTGTGTGTGTGTGTGTGTGTGAGAGAGAGAGAGAGAGAGAGAGAGAGAGAGAGAGAGGGTTAACACTTGGTGAGAGGAGGGAGATGATAGAGTGGAAGAGAGTAATTAGTGATTAGGGGAAGAGATAAAGAGAAAGAAGAGGGAGAGGGTTTGAGATGTTGGCTATATATATATATATATATATATATATATATATATATGTATGTATGTATGTATAAGGATATAGTGAGAGGGGGATGGATATGAGAGAAAGGCGGAAGGAGAGAGATGATGCATAGAGAAATAAAGTGAGACATAAAGATACATGAGACATGGAGAGTAAGTGATAACGAGAGAGAGAGAGAGAGAGGGAGAGAGATGGTGTGGCACATGAGGTAGATATAGATGGTTAATAGGGTGTTGAGATTGTGTGTGTGTGTGTGTGTGTGAGAGAGAGAGAGAGAGAGAGAGAGAGAGAGGAGAGAGAGAGAGAGAGAGAGAGAGAGAGAGAGAGAGATGAGGGTAAGGCATGAGGTAGACATAGTGTGAAAGATGAGAGATAAAGAAACATGAAAGAGTTGACGAGACTTTAATTTAATGATTAATAAACAAACTATGTATTATGAAAGTTGAAGCCTTAATAACTCTCTAACTCTTGCTTTCGAAGTCCCACTACGACCTTTTCTCTATTGCAAATAATAATCTATCTTTAAGGATAAAATTTAAGATAACACTAATACAAATGAAAATGAAAATTTCAATCCAAAGTTTAATTCTAATTACTTGAATAAAAAATATACCTTTTGATCGTATTAATTATTATATAAGTTATGATTTTTTTAAAAATAATTCAAAGAAAATCTATTGTATTATGTATATAAAATAATCCGAGATATCTTTTAGAGGCGCCTATTTTCATAAAGTGCATCACTGCAATAGGCACCTCGAAAGGATATATAAAATATAAATAAGCTAGTATTCAGTCCATATAAAATATATATAGGATTGAAGTGTGATTTTTTCTCGTCGTTTCCGCTTCCGCAAATGATTCTGCTTTTGCCCTTTCCCTTGCGGAATTGAATGCGGGAAAACAATTACGCATTTGGTACCTAGCCAAATTATCACATTAGTTTGAGTTCTGTTCTTCATACTTTTGTAAGCATAAATTTCAGCCATTCCGCAGACTTCGTTCCGATCCTAATTTATTTTATTTTCTGTGGGACATCATAACATCGATTAACCCATGGCGAAGCGCATTAATGCTACGGACAAAGATTTTGAGGGGCTTGTTCTTGACTGTTTAGCCAGGATCTTCTTTTACCGGCCTCAAGATTTCAGGTACAGCTCATCCCAATGTAACAATCTCTGTCATTCTTTTGTTTCCAAGCTCACTTCGTATTCTGCAAATAATTGGCGTATATTGAGGCCTGCAAAAGAGGTTTGCTTCACCAGCAGCATGCTTTGCAGCACGTCAAAATTAGGGTTAGAGGGAAATAAAATTATGCGACGGACTTGGAAAGAAGTTTATCGGGTTGTAAAAGAAGCGGAATTATATTTGAATCGGTGCTCGGGAAATAACTGGTGTATCGAATCCATTACCTTGTCCACCACTGGAGCGGCCTACGCCATTCACGTAAACGACCTTGCTTGGTCTGTTTTCTGTTTTCATCTAAATCTTCTATATTCTCAAGGCCAGACTTACGATAGCTACACAGCAGCAGCCTGCACGAAAATGGGGGATTTCCGTGCAGAGATGTTCGATTTGATTAGGGTTCATGACGAATATGAAGATAAGAGGCGACTGATTACTATCTTTTAAGAGCTGTTGAAGGCTCCTGAAGAAATGAGTAAGAGTGGTGAAGACGAATGCCAAGTTGGGGGTTGCAAGATTCATGTCGGCAAAGTTGCAAGCAACCATTCGAAACGAGCCTGCCATTACGGGCAGCCATTTGTCTCCATGGCTGCAAATTGATCCTAAAGATTTGGTTCCCAGGCTCTCAGTTATTGGGCAGGGTTCTTCTGGAGAAGTGTACGAGGGCTTGTGGCTTGGAGTGAAGGTTGCCGTGAAGGAGATCCCCATGTTTTGCCAGGATATTGACTCTCTCCTGCAAGTGGAGATTGCCGTTCATGCAAAGCTGCAAAACCCTTTCATTGCGTAATTGATATGCGTGTGTTTGACCGAAAAATATTGCTATCTTGTCATGGAGTTTGTTAGCTCCACCTTGGATAGGATACTGGAAGAGCGAGTGGGAGGGAGACCGCCTTTGCCACTACCTGTTGCAGTTGACACAATGCTTCAAATCTGTACCTTCATAGCCAAAGAATCATGCACATGGATCTCAAGGCTTCTAATGTGCTCATAGAGCCTTCACAAGTGCCAGAATTCAAAGCACAGGGGTACGGCCGAGTTAAGCTGTGTGATTTTGGGAAATCCAGTTTGAGGCTTTATAGTTTCAGGTCCCCTGAAGTCACCAGGGGAACTTGTTACTGGAGGGCACCAGAAGTCTTTCAATATCCCCAACAGGACTTTGAAAGAGATGGGGAGATTCTGAAGCAATATATTCATAAAGCAGATGTTTACAGCTTCGCCATGACTTGTTTTGAGATACTAACGGGATTGCAGCCCTTTGAGGGAGTGGATACCAGGAAGGTCTATGGACTGGTAGTTCAAAACAAAAGGCCCAAATTACCACCTTGGTGTCCGTTGATATTAGCCGATTATATAAGAAAATGTTGGGACACTGATCCAGATCACCGCCCTAGTTTTTCCCATGTTTCAGATTTTCTGAGATACATGAAGTTCTTGCTAATGAGAGTGGAACCGAAGAATTCTCATCACCGAAATTCATTAAATGCAATTTGCAGAAAATCCGATACAGCCGAACTTATCAGGTATGATGAAGAGCAAGGATCAGATGAAGGAGCTGTGAATTCAAACGAGGAGAACCTCATAATTAGAGCACTCGAAGGAGAGTTTCCTGAGTTTTTTAATTCCTGCCCTGTTTATCAGCGGAGCGCTTAACCTTCAAATCTCAAAATAAAACTTTTTCTCAGTTTTCCTGATTACATTCGGCAATATTCTTACAAAGAAGTGCAAAATGCAACGCAGAATTTCTCTAGGGAAGTTTCAGGAGTTTCAGGCCTAATGTGGAAGGGTGTTCTGTCTGATGGGACTCATGTAACTGTGAAGAAGCAATTACTGGAAAATTCAGTGAAGGAGATAAGCATGTTGTGGCAACTGCATCCTCCCAATGCAGTTCGCTTGCCTGGGGTTTCATCAGAGGCATTTATGGTGTATGATCACATGGTAATGGGCTCTCTTGCTGGACAGCTTTTTCGGACCAGGAGCATTCTCAACTGGAATATAAGGAAAAAAACTGGCATCGCCATTGCACATTTCATTGCTACTTTAGTCATCAAATGATTATCATCTGGATTATCCTCCCTGCCCCTCTTCCTCTTGTTCGATCTCGCTTTATAGCTTGGGAGTTCATCCAAGGGGTTGGCATCCACTTTAGGAGCCCTGTTTTCCTTGTTGACTATGTCAGCCCTGTTTTCCTTGTTGACTATGTCAGCTTTCCCGTCTATACCAACCTCCATCATCTCTTGCATTTTTTTGATATTATCATTTAATCCTTTGATAATATTAAGGCTTTGGTTAGCTGAACTGTAAAGAGTGCAGTTTATCATGTCCACTCTCTTATCCATCTTGGTTACCCTAGTTTTCAAAATGCTAATTCTGTTAGACCCATCATCTCCTTCCTTCCCTTCTAGCTTTGTAACCCAGTTCTTTAGCTCTTCAATTTCATGAAAAATTCACTTGATTGACTAGAAGTTATCCACCATGTTATTGTGGGCATTGTTGAGGAGATTCATCCTCACCTCCCTAAAATAGTCATTGAGAACCACTAGATTGCCGGATCAATCATTTCCACCAAATGGATTTTACCATCATCTCCCTCTAAGACCTTATGTTGTATAGTCTCTCTAACAATGCCCATCTTCGTAGTCCAAGACTCGAAGTTCCTCAAGACTATTTTCCTACCCTTGGAGCCAAAAGATATAGTAGTTTTCTCCTTGCCATAATCCTCATTCTTGACCTCCTGGGCGATGGGAGTTGTCTCTTGACCCTTGCCAAAATCTTAATCAGCTTCACTTTCAATTCCCCTTCTCCTCTTTGCCGAGCTTTCCACCTTCCTGCGAGCCTGAACCTTGCTAGTACCCTCCTCTTTCACAACATCTTCTATATCCATCCCCTCATCCTCTTCATTATAATCCTAAGCTGAATTAACCTCAGACTTGAAACTTTTACTCATTGAGCCTTTCTTAGTCTTTTTATTCTTGTGCTTGCCCAAATCCTTAATTATCTTAGCCACCTCCTCATCGTCATCCGAGTGGAGCCCCACACTATCCTTAGTATTAGAAGGGAGATATGAGCTTTCCATGTTGTCCAAGGACTCCACTTTGTGGGCAATAAATCTGCCACGAGTTTGAGCCTTGAAGTGATCATAGATTAGTAACAATAAGTCCTCATGGAAAGTCGGGTTAGCATACAACTTCTTCTTGTAACCCATGATATTCTTATTAATTGAGAAAAAGAGGTAGTAGGGTATGGATATTTTCATACCATATCTGAATTGTTTAAGGATGACAAAGTGATGGGTTCAGATTCTAGCATACCTTGTATCTAATGTAGTGTAAGAAATAATTGCCCTAAGAAAAACTTCTAGAGTTTTAAAATTGAATCTGGTTCATAGTACGACCCCGTCTTGACTAGTTCTTTCATCTCCTTGGCATCTTTAGAAAAATAGTTCATTGCGTTAAGAGAAACTTTCTTATCCCTAAAGAATTTTATTCCCTTGGTAGGGGAACCAGTGACCTCCGCTACAAGGCCTTCATTAACTTGAAAATCAACCCTAGCAATCTTAACTGTCCCATCTTTGCAGGACATGACCATAAGATTAGTAACCTTAGGGTTCCAGCCATGCAATTTCTCAATGAACTTGGAAATGCCACCATCCCTCAGTTTCTCCCATACCTTTGATTGCCTTTTCCATTTTGCCAACTCATCCTTTGGCTCTCTGTGATGCCTTTCACCCACCATCTTGTTTCTTAGAGTAGAAATTTTCTACAACCTAATTCATACATCCACTTATTTTCAAATAATTATCAAAATTTTCCTTCCATTATCAACTATTAGTAAATTTCCAATTACTTAGTTGTAGTAAACTGTAAAACAACTTGCAACACAACTAACATTCACACTATTTTGACACAAATAACATTCACACAATGTAGGTTCTTATTCTTCCACATAGCTACTTTGTCTATGCATTTTTTGACTATTTCATCCCACATGTGTGTGTATTTATGCCTGATGAACAAGGGAATGCCTAAGTATTTCAAGGGGAAGGAGCCAATAGTGAAATCAAAGAGCTTGGAAATCTTTTGTTGATTTCTCTTCCTAGTATTAATGAAAAAGATTTGATATTTTTCATTATGAACATATGGTATCTTGGACTTGCTTCATAATTTGCCAAAAATTGCTTGTCTTTGAGGCTTCTCCATAAAGTATAGCATTATTTGCAAATTAGGAAATGCATTAACACTTGATGTTCTTATGAATCTTTATGCCTTTCCAAATGCTTATATGGCATAACTTTTTTGTGTTCCTTCCAAGTACCTCTTCTATTAGTACAAAGAGGGAAGGTGATAAAGGGTCTCCCTATCTCATCCTTTATTAGTTTCAAAGAATCCATACAACCCCATTTACCACTTATAGAAGATATGTAATTGTGTCGAATTTCCCAAGGACTATTTTTAGGAAAGATCAAACTTTCTATTGTAAGCTTTACTAACAACTAACTTAACATGCATACCTTTTTTCTTCTCACCATGTAACGAATGGATGATTTAAAAGGTGTAAAGACTGCCCCTGCAAAATCAATGTCACATAAGCAATCTCCATAAAATGTGGAAGTCAAAGAGAGTCAAGGTCATTTGAATATTGACTAGACAACATTGATTTTTAATTATTATTAAATTTAAAGGAAATACATATACCTAATACTACAGACCAAATACCAAAATATTAAGATGGTATGAACAGGATGATCAATCTAAAAGGAGCTCTAGAACCTTATCAGAAAACATAAGAGAAAGAATATTGTAGGAGTGCTTTACCAAGAAAAACTATGAGTTTTGACTAGTAATAACTTTAGAAATGAAAAAATATCATTAATACACCATCAGTTCATAGGCATGATAATAGATGCAGTGCCTACACATAGGCACATAGTCATAGACCATATAAAAAAGTATTCCAAATGCATGCACATCTCAGTCTATGCCATTTTGCATAGTGTTTTTATCATGTCTAGTCCAACAAGATTAATGTCACATAAATTTTCAATTTTGAACATGATCTCTTATGTATTATAAAAAAATTACATTATGCACCTTTAGTTTATATTCACTACAATGAATCATATGTTCAATGCTTTTGATGTAGCTTGAAGTAGACCAAACAAAATTTATTGCAAAAATTCTCACTTAGTTCATAGCTCATCATGATCCACATTTGCATCCTACATATATTCAAAATCAAACAGATTCCTTATGATCTACACATAGGCGTACAATTTGTTACATGCTTACTAAAAAATGAACATTTGTTAGATATCAATGAATGTATTCAAGCAATGTGCATTATTACACACACACTTACACTTGGGCATACACATTATGACTTGGTCACTAGTAAATTTAGGCCTAAATTTTGACATGAAAAGGTCAAAATTTTGACCAGAGTAGGTCAATAAGGCGACTAAGCTTGTTGTCGATCTTTTTTGGTCAGTTTTTCGACACATACATTTTGCATTAAAATTTTAACTTCATAAAGGTGGACTTACTGATGCGAAACCTGAACTATTATTTTCTCATTTATAGGCACCGCTGGTCAAAATTTTGATGTAAACCCATAATTTGGCATTGAAATTGTGACCAAAACCCCTTACTTTTCTATGCGCGTGCCATACAATCGACATCAAAGGGGACTAGTTTTGCATCGAAATTGTGACCAAAACTCCTTACTTTTCTACGTTGGTGCCATATAATCGACGTCAAAGTGAAGACGTTTGCATCAAAATTGAGACCAAGATATGTAGAGATTTTGACGAGCCGTCCCAATTATTGTAAAAGCTTTGCTCTAATAGGAGCCTTCTAAACTGCACAAAATTTGATTCTAAAGTGTAATTGCTTGGTGCATGAGAGTCAGGGTATCATGCACATTTCTACCTCCACACCATTGTTTCATTCATCACATGATTTATTTCATACAAAACAATGGGAAGGAAGAAGAAATTTGCACGATATCCTAAGTCTCCATCGAGCAATTATGTTTTACAACTCAAATTTTGTCCAGTTTAAAAGGCTCCAATGAGAGCAAAGCCTTTGCAATAATTGGCATAGCGCATCTAAATTTTGGTTTCTGCAGGGAAGAATAAAATTAGGAAAGAATTATTTATCAGGAATGAGAGCCAATAATTTCATCTATTTTTCAAACAGATAAACATGACAAAAAAACTTACAGTCCCAATCACATCATCATAAGAGTGCATATATAACTATAACTATAACTATAACTATGTCTAAAACCAACATAATTTACAAATATCCACAATTCAAATATTATCCCTTGATGTTTTCTTTAATGCAAAGTTTTAAGTCAACTATGTTATCGCCCTGGATGTGATACTCGACTATCATTAGGCTAAAGATTGTAGCAAGATTTACAAATGCAAGGAGAACTACCCAACCAAAGTAGAAAATGACATGAAAAGTTAACAATCTATCAATTAACAATCTAGATGAAATATTTCTAGCAATTGAATTGTACGCTATAGAAACAAAAAATTGCCTTAAAATTGACACCTCATCGGTTGTTCATTTGCATCTGTAATGGCTTTACAAAAGTTGAAAGCTTATGATTTGTCAAGAACATAAAAGGCACCCGTAGTTCAACTGCATCAATAAAAGTAAAGTAGTTCAGTTGCACAGTGAGGGCAAGAGACTGTCAATATCGATTGTGGAGTTGCAGATAGGTAAGCGATAAACATAAAAAGGTAGTACAAGACACCATTTGCCATGTTCTAATATGATGAATTACCTTAGAGTTGGTTCTAAACCTTGATTGCTTAAGAAATTAGTATATTAATTGGAACAATAAAAAGCATAAGAAATTATTTCCTATTATTGTTTGTTAAAATATATATTTGGTTTATAAGGACTACCAATTAGTAGAAGTTGCTCATTTCCACCATCAAATCCTTCCATCTCTATAAGGAACTATGTCTTTAATCTTCTGCTCGACTCATGCTCTCCTTCTAACTTGTGCTGTTAGCCATGATTATGGATAAGAATTAAGTATTTCTCTTAGATTACAATGTAATGGTTTTTCTATAGACTAACATATGAATTTGAAAATATATGGCATATTTACTTGAGAGAGAACTAGAAGAGAATCTATTTTATCAGCAAATATTACTGCAGGTTGTCGACAACAAGCAACTCCAAACAATGCCCTCACCAATTTCTCACCTTCACCTATTTGCATATCCATGATCAGTAACAACAAGAATCAAACTATTTAGAAGGAAAAAAAGACCTTGGGATTTATTATATACAATGGTTCAGAAAGCACAATGCTTGCTGAAAGTTTTGTGAAGGGGCCCAGTGGTAACAAGTTAAGTGGATTGACTGTGCAGAAAGCTGCATAGTTAAGTGTGTTATAGCCTATAGTACTAGAATGGGTGACCTCTTAAAAGAACTAGTGCTTCAGCCTTCAGCTCTATGACTATCGCCTAGATGCAATGAATGCTAAGTGGACCATTCAAGATTCAAAAAGATAGGTTCTTGTGACTCATAAAAAATGGATCAATGAAGATTGACTCAAAACTGGGCAATTAAATCCTGGTAAATCATCAAATTCTTTGACACAATACAATAACACCTCTTGAAAATGAATATTTTAAAGAAAGTTATGTAAACAAAAGGAAAAGGTAGAATGCAAATGTCAATGTGCAAAATCAACAGATCATAAGTATAAGAGATAGCAACATGTCAAGTAACCAAGGATATCCTCTTGTTTTAAAAAATGAGTACACATTTTGATTTTTAATCCTTTTGATACTTTTCTTCTGGCCACAAAACCACCAAGCTGGTTAGTAAAACTAATTAAGATATAAAGATTTCCAATAAAAGCATCTTGTCTTTATTCAGCTACACTTAATACCTCAGATATTCTTTACACAAGATATGACAAATGTTCAATTCCAATTACATTCAAGATTGCAAACAAAATATGAGGCAAATAAGAGCTTCATAACTACACACCGCAACATAAAACAAAAAAAAAAGGACAAAAAAATATCACATTTCATTTGGTGTCGAGGGTTCCAGAGTATTCACAAGAAGTTTGAGTTAATGGTATGTCCGAAGATTTGATATGGTTTCACCTACATCAGTCCAAGGGCACTTCAACTCCTTCACTTCCAACATTTCGCTTGCATGAGGGCATAGATTTTCACGGGGGGTTTCGGAAGAGAGGACTCGGCACTCTGTAGGGACCATTGTAACAAGTAAAAGTTTAGTGGCATATATGATAATAGATTTTCTTTACCACAACGTTGTGTAGGGACCATTGTAATAGGTAAAATTTTAGTGGCATATATGATAATAGGTTTTCTTTACCACGGCATTGTGTAGGGGCCATTGTAACAGGTAAATTTTTTGTGGCATATATGATAATAGGTTTTCTTTACCATGACATTTTGTAGGGGACCATTGTAACAGGTAAATTTTAATGGATTATGTGTATCAAATTATTAAATCTTGGAATTTAAGATAAAACATTTCCTTAAGCAATACAAAATAGTAATTTGATGTTTTTTGTAGCTTCGACTAGGCCTACACTACTCCGAGAACCAATAAATCATTTATGTGTTCCCTCTTACACCTCTTGGTGTCTCCATTCTAATCCTTAATATCCCATATATACAAATCCTTTGTTGATAAAATTTTGGTTTTGCTTGCTTCTTTTCCATCTTCTCAGATATTTTGTATCATGCTTGCATTTTTTGAACTGAAATGGTTGCCCTTTGCCCATTTACTAATTATGTGTTTGATAGTTGACCTACTCAAAATTTATATTATTTGTCACTTTTAAAGACTCAAGCAAGGGAATAAGTAATGATTATTAGAGTGTATGCTTTCCAACTATACCTTATAGACTTCTTACAACCATATCATATTTTTGATAGGTTAGAAATGAGATATCTAGTTGTGTCCAATACAAGAGGTAGCTATGAGTTATTGTCGAACTACCTTTAGATTTGCAATACTTATCTTGGCACAAGATATTTTTATAACCAAACAGTTTGAAGGATTGTGACCAGAGCAAAAAGCCCAAGAAACTAAGGTTACTGAAGACAAGCAAAGGTAGTCTACTATGGAATATGCATGTGGATAGAGTATTCCCCAACCCGTCTGAACATTTGAGCTGCAAAAAGATGTTGATTATATACTTTACACTAAAAAAAATTGGTATACAAAGACAAGGTTGAATAGGCACTATAGAAACATTTTTAGAACTAGTAAAACATCCAAATCACTATTAAAGAAAGGAATCATACATGAATAACTCCGCTGCCATCTTAAGATGAAACATAGTTGTCTCATCTTTTGGCTTAGAAGAATCACTATCGTTGCCCTTAGTAAAATCAACATTACCTAAGTGGAGAATAGTTTCCACAACTTGAAATATTGCATCCTACAAATATTAAGTAATTGAGAAAAGCTATAAACATGAAAAATCAAGTTTAAAAGGTAATGAATGCAATGAAAATGTAATGAATGCAATATATGATTAATGCACTTAACAAAGTGATGTGTAAAGGGAACATGCAATTAGAAAATGTACCTATATGTTTAGGGAATGTTTGTTATATTGAGTTGAGAAGTAGTAATTCTATCATCAATTTGGTTGATTCATTTGGTTTAATGCAAATTATGCATTGTGTGCACTGAGAGATTGGAACATGCTTGTATTAGTGGATGTTGATTGTCACAATGAGCTACTGCTTCCCCTAATTTAATGGCATGCATTTAAGAAACCAACCTTTTCAATCAAACTAGGCTTTGAGAATAGGAGCTGTGACGTGCTCAATGGAGGAAATAGTTAATGTTTGTTGTTTTTTGTTACCCCATGAAACAATGAACTAGAATTGGAAGAAAAATAATTTGAATACCCATATTGAGATAATGTGAATTGATCAACTAAACATAGTCTGAAACTCTTACTACAAAAAGATCTTCCTTTTTTTAAGACAAATCTGCCATAATGAAGTATTAACCCACTTATTCTCTACTTGATCAAATGTTGTGAGCTTCTTGAAGGCATCTAAAGTAGCTTCTACATGTTTCTCTTCCCATTTCTTCTTACGCTCTTTCTGTGAGGATATTCCTTACAGATAAGTTTTAACTGAATTAATACCAGTTCAATCTACAAAGCAAACAACTTGATTAAAATATTGATATTAATAAGGCATTAATGATAACAAGCTCACCTTCAAATGAGCAATCAAAGTTTCAGTGAAAAGCTCATAGAAAAATTTATAACCTACTCACCATTCTCTAGAAGAATTCTTCTATGATTTGTTTACCATCAACCATGCACCTACAAACCAA
Source organism: Cupressus sempervirens (assembly GCA_028749045.1). Taxonomy (NCBI): domain Eukaryota; kingdom Viridiplantae; phylum Streptophyta; class Pinopsida; order Cupressales; family Cupressaceae; genus Cupressus; species Cupressus sempervirens. The sequence goes on along the minus strand of CM053784.1, from coordinate 394,262,441 downwards.
AATTATGCTATTAGTAAACTTTTTCAATGCACAAAAGTTTAACTTTCCAAAGCCTCTTATTAGAAAGTGACTAATTCAAACTCAAGGAATCTGAAATTCCAGAATGAATCTATAATACAAATTCAACAATTCTTTTAGTTCAAATGTTACAATGGTATATGGAAATTAATTGCTTTTAAAGGACAACGCCCTGAAAAATATAGATAAATAAAAATAATTTTTAAATAGTTGTAATGTAAAATAAATATAATAATTCTTCCATAAACAAAACCATCTGGAATGACAATTCCAAGAAGGTAAAATAATTTTATCTCATGTTTGAAATGTCTTGCTATACCCAAGCTCTCCAAATGATTTAATATTGAGAGGCCAAGAATCAAATTGATAGGATAAGCACTGAGCTCACTGCACCAACAAACAAATGTCTCTTACATTTACATGATCATTATAAAAATATCATCAAACTATATAAAAGAATATTTAAAGACCAACCTATATCATAAGCATAAAGAGATGAATATCTTCTCTTAATTTCCAACAACAACATATTTATCCTTGTAATATTATCATCTATGCACATCAAACCAAATGATTTGTTCTCTCTATTCTCTTTCTCAGCCTGCCATATAACGAGATGAGTGGTTATCAGAGAAAAACATATATAGTTAAATGTAAAGAGTACAGTAGGTAATATAGTTAAATACATTGGAGGAATCTTCAACACTCATAGATTTGACTTTTTGATGTGTTCTTGTATTGAACTTCTTTCTTCCATTAAAGTTGAAATTAGAGGCCTCTAGATTAAAGATATTATTACAAATCAGTTCAAGAAAACTTAATGAAAAAATTGACTATGAAATAAATATATTATTTGAGTATAAAATTGTAGATTGTGCACTAATTGTACCCTTCCAAACTGTAAATAAATTGGACTATGAGTAGGGAAAACAAAAATGATTAACCACAAAATTATTGTAGTATTCAACTATGTTCTTCATAGCCTATAAAAGCTAACCAAGGTTGCAATGTTTATAATGACTATAGACAAAAATATAAATTAAAACAAGCAATATTATCATCAATGTTTTTAAATGTAGAATGAAATGGTTGTAAGTATGCATTTCTACCACATGCAAATGATTTTGAGATACAGACATGTGCAATCCAATCTCCCAAGGAATAGACAGCACCACTTATCGCCATCTTTGCCAAAACAGGATTTTTCATAAAGCAATGTTAGAATAGTTACTAAAATGGTCATAAATTATGTTGTTATAGTAAAAGAATATTTTAACTTAAGAAAAAAAAACTATACAATATTAAAACATGACATCGTGCTTTAAAAACTAAAAAGGTACCTATAACAAAGAACTTCATTTCGACTTGCTAATTGGTTGTCACTATTAACTATAAGCTTATCTTTAAAGTTTGAGCTTCACTTGGTTTCGAGAATAGTTAAATATTCTCTACTAAACAGGGCCAACCACGTGAAGGTGGAAGCTCATTTGGCCCCTCCCCCCCCCTTAACATCACTCTAAATTCCCCATTAACATTTAATAAGATTCATTCATTCATCCATTTTTGAAATATAACATTCAATCATTATAATCACGTGATAACATTCATTAACACATGAAATTTGTAAACACACAACATTCATGAATAATTCATTAACACACAACATTCAAGAGTAAGTCATTCATGAATAATTCATTAACACAATATTCATTAACACCCAACATTAATGAATAATATTCATTAACAATATTCAAGAGTAAGTCATTCATGAATAATCATTTCTTTTTTGTTTTCTTGCCATTTCTTTTTTTCATAAAATTTCTAAGAAGAATATCAATGTCCTCGTCATCCCCTCCTCTACTGGTTCTAACACATGTCTCATCCTCATCCATTCAGGAACATCATGAGGCCACTGCACCAAAGGGGGGTCCGCTACAATAACAAGTACTTCATGAGTTAAATTCACACCATTTTATATTAGTGGATTATGAGTTTTTATTTAAGTAAAAGAACTATAAATCAAAAAATTAATTTAAAAGAACAAAACATAGATTTTCTTTACCTGAATGTGCGACATGATCTACTTGCTAATTAGTTTGAATATCCTTTGACACTCATTCAGCACGACATGATTCTATATCATCAACACAAAAAGGTTACACCAAGTTCAATTAAGATGTTAAATTGTATTAATAATTACATAATTAGTTTTAAATAAAAAATGAGCACCTCCATTGACAGTACAATGCACATCAAGGGCTTCATGATGCTGTGTATGATCGTCACAATTAACAGGTTGCATTGCAATGTCATGCACATTATTATCAAATAAATTGTTGCTGAAGTTTTCAATTTCTAATATTTTTTTGGCATATTTACCTATGCACATGATGCAGGAGACTGTTCAGTTGGGGCAATGGAAGCTTACCATAGGCGTTTAGCCACCACTGCATAGCCTTGCTTGAAGGCAATTTTTTTGTGTTCTTCCATGGCCTCCAGATTAAAATCAGAGCCCTACATAGTAATTAAAAAAATTATTTGCATTTTATAAATAATTTTTCTTTGCAATTCATTTACTGATACTTACAATGCATGCTTTGATTTTCAAATATCCCCCAGAGCCAAGTCTGTCCTACCCAACCTTTTCTAGCCTCGCCTTTGTTGCCTTTGATGTGTCCTACAACCTATGAAAAGTTTGAAATATGTTAGATGATATAGATATAAATATTAGTACTAATTAGTGGATTATTATATATTGGTATGAAGGTTTTAGCATAAAGTAGCACGTTCCACCAAAAATATGAAAAAAGGGAAGAAATTATAGCATCATACCTTTAATTATAAAATAGCTTCTAAAACTAAACAACATCACGTATATTCCTTTTAAATTGATCTTTAATTACCCATTATTCACAATAGATTTAGAAATTTAAAATTAAAAATTAAAAAATATTCTCATGTCATCATGTTGAGCTTGTAGGGAATAGTGCACATATTGCAATAAGAGAGAGCACACAACTGTCAAAGTATGGTGGAAGACATTAGATGAAAAAATAATTGTTTTTCACTGACTATATGAGTTGGGATATATAATACAAGAAATGTATATTGTGGACAATTCAAGATTAAATTTATATGGAAATCTAGGTATGTTAGTAGTTTTCAAGTTAAAGATATCAGCCACATTGATGAGCTAGTTGCAATTCTTTCAATTTTTCTATCCTTTCTCATGACATTCATTTCTAGTGACATGTGTAATCATGCTATTTATCCATGGAGTTCGTGATGTATAGGGGATAATTTTTAGAACAATCTATAATAAAACAAATAAAAAAACTGATCCAATCTCTTGCAATTGCATGACTTGTAGATTGTGGGAAGTGAACCACTACAAATGATAAGTATCTTTTGAGAGCTCAAACTCCTACAATACACTCAGAAACACAATCGTTGGATTTCAATTAATTATAAGATTGTGATTTAATTTAGGAAGTCTTGGAGGTTTCTATTTGTATTGTGAACATAGAGAAGAATTAATTTGTGAGGTCTTTATAAACTGAATATATGGATCACAGAGACTTTTTGGGTAGTCAATCAAACTCTCTATCCTAGATGTCAATGCAACGTGGTACAGATAAGGACTATTGCAAGATCCATATGTATTCTACATGGTTTCTGAGGAGAGAAAGTGTCAGGGTGCAATAACATATTACTAATCCTGAAAGGGAAGCAAATGACACAAAAGAAATGAGGGAAAAGAAATCACCCAAAATCAAAGAGGATTGTGGTTGTTTTCCCAGTGAGAGATCCCTCCAAGATCTGCACACCATAGACTAAAGAGAAATTTTGTGATGATTGAATAGGATCTTGCCGTAGTCAAATCACCACTTTGGTGTTCCTACCCCCATGGATAATGAAGATAGATGGAGATACCAAATAAAAGGCAAGGTATTATCACCTAAGAAAGCTTCAAATGTGCAAATTACTAATCCTTTAGAAGAGGAAGACCAAGTGTCCAAGGACAGAGTTGCCTCATAGAAATGTTGCAAGAAAGAAAGGGTGATCTCAAAACTTCAACAATAATCTCAATGTGGCAATAAGAATTCTGATATGCTACTGCATGTGGGAGAGGAGCAACAATGCAAATAAATGCTAGAACAGTTGTGAAGGAGCTTCAAAGAGTCTCAATCAATGATTGAATAACAAAAAAATAGAGGTTTTACCATCAATATAGCAAGTCTAGATTCCTCTATGATCCTTGGGAGGGTTGACAGAGGTGTTACACTGCCAAAACACTTGAAAGTGGAATGTTTTAGCATTCAACCAAGTTGCGGATTTTTAATGAGATGCTAGTGCCACATGCAGATGTTTGTATGTGGGTGACCACAAGAAGTTGGGTCACAATTTTGCGGAAGTCAGATCTGTAAAATTGTACTTCTCAGAAACGGGTACCCAATTTTTAAAAAATTGGGTACCCATTTCAAAAATTAAGCTTCGGGCACCCAAGCTAAATTTCAAAAATTGGGTACCTGATATTCAAAAGTGGATCGGGTCCCCGAGGCGCTCAAATATTGGGCACCCGATTACTTTTAAAAATTGGGTACTCAATTTGGAAGACTTTATTTAACCCCCTTTTTTGGCATTTTTGAGGTCATTTTCATGACCTCAAAAAGGAGAGCTCGATTCGAGATGCATATGGGAGCCTGATTTTCAACCCTACTGACCACTCCTTTGCTGCTAGTTTTCGATATACCAGGTATTTTAATATGTTTTATACTATTTTACTTTTTTTTTTTTCAATTTTCAATTTAATATGTATGTTAATTTATTATTTTTTTCATTTTTAATATACGTAAAATTGTAAATTTACATTGTTAATGAGTAGATGTTTAAATTTTTGTATTTGTTAATTAAAATATAGTTTCATAAATGTTTATTTAAAAAATTATTATTTTAGATGTTTTGAAATGTAATTAATTTATGTATTTATTACAATGTTGAATGATTAGATTAGATGTAAATTCATTGTTTAAACATGTAAGTTTACAAATAAATATAACCTCGACCTAGAACCATATAACCTCGACCTTGTTTTAACTATAACCTTGACCTAAATTCATTGTTTAAACTATAATCTCGACCTAACCATATAGTTATGTACAATAAAACCCTAAACATATATAACTAAGTACTTAATCACATAACAGCCCGCCAGGGATCCAAACAAAAAACTTTTAGTATTTAAAATGATTTTACTTAAATTGTATTGTACTTTGTTTCATGGATCGAAAATGGATGATGTAAACTATTTTATAAATGTATATTCTTTCAGCCTTTCATACCCTATGACATGTACAATGGATGATTGTGCATTCCGAATTAATTTGCCAAGTGGCATTCAGAACAAATGTATATAAATTATTTAAATGGATTGAACTGAAGTAGTTAATATTCTTTCATGTGGATGTGTTATTTATTTTACTTTTAGTACTTATAATTATTTAAAAATGAAATGTAAATGTGCTCATTAAGGAATGCAATCTCTCATGTTTTTTATAAATGTAAATTATTGTATGTATGTTATTTCTTTCTTAGTAAAACTTTTGATTAGTTCTTTGGATCCCTTGGCTGGGCATCATTTAGGATTAACTATAATGTCAATTTGTATTGAATTTAACTCTAATCATAACCCTTACTATCATCTTAACCTTAATCTTAATTTGCTAAAACCTACACCAGGTAATACATAAATAATTAAATAACTTTCCTATCTTACCTTGAGTACTAATTTTATAAGTGTCAAACCCTAAAATTGTAACCTTATTTATGATTTAAACTAAGTTATCCTAGAGGAGCATCATATCTACATCTACATGTCATGTACATCTAAATCTAAAAACATGTGTACATATCTAATTACATCATTTATTCCATAGGAAGGATTTAAACTTTTCATTATATATATTATTCATGCATATCATATTAAAAGAATCATATAGAGATATGTCATCTATGACATGTCCATCATAGATAATCAAGAAGGGTACTTAGGTAAATTTATATATATTTAACACTGTATATTATAAGAAAAGAAAAACACCATATATAGGAGCATCTCATGTACATAAACTAAAAAAAATTACCATGACACATGTAATGAGATCAAATAATATTTGTAAGATTCATCACATATAACTTATCAACATGTATAGGGGTGATATAATCAAAATATCAAAAAATGAGTGATATCAAAGCATTATATCTTAATATTTAACACTAAAATAAACTAACCCATGGGTTAACCCTAAACCAAATTGAATATATCAAACTAGATTGAAAGGTAACCCTGGCCCTTAACTAATTAATATTATACTTATAAACCAAATTGAATTAAACCATGATCATAAACCTAATTATATATCCCAACTTAATATTAGAAACCTTGAATTTGACCTTAAATCCTTTCCCCAACCATTAACCAAATTGAATTGTTACCCTAAGGTTGAACCAAGTTAAACGTTGACCTTAAGGCTCAACCAAATCACCCTAAACTAGAACTCAATAATATATTGAACACTTTAAAACAAAATTCAAACCTAACTTTTTTGAATTAATGTTGGTTTTTAATCTAAAAGCTCTAACTATAATTCTATATCTAAAACCAAATTTAGCACTTTAAAACTTAATTCAATTTATTAAGTCTTGTCCTAATTGAAACCTAAGCATGTAAACCTAATCAAATAGTACAAACCAAATTGAACCCTAATCCTAGAAACTAATTAAACATTGATATCAAGGTCTCAAAATGATACATCATAAAAAAATTGGAAGAGACTTGAACAAATCAGGCATCTAATTAAGTAACCCTCCCTCACCATCAAGAGGTGGAGGTGTCCACATCAGTGCGAGTAGGAGCCTAAACTACACCCTTGGATGCCTAAGAATATATCTAAAGAAGTGAATAACTTGTCTTTCCACTGGATGCCTAAACCTTTATATCCTAAGTGAGTATTCATCATGTAATATCTAATTAGGAGGGTATTTAAGCACTCTTAACACCCCAATCCCTAACTAGATAATTATGTTAGGGTGGACTAGTTTCTATTTATCTTGGGTTGGAAGTGCCTAAAATTTTTTTTTGGAGACTGGAGATTCCCCTATTTTTTTCCTATTTTCTTGTATGGGTAGCCTAAATGTTTATTGCCTTTGCATAATGGAAGGCCACATAAAAAAATATTGCCTTATTCTATAAAAAGAAATACCCACCCCCTAGTGATATATAGTAAGATCTATTTCCTAATTTTACTATCAATTTTTTTGGTTAGAAGACGATGATAGTTCAAAATGATTTAGAAGATAGGGATAAAATGAGAACCATCATTCCTAGAATGAAGATGCATTATTCCTTGATAAACCCAATTCTATCATAAATCAGCTCCTCCATCCAAAAAATTAGTAATGAGAAATCCCTACATCAAGTAATCAATGGAGGGCTCAAAAAATTGATCAAGTGATCAATGGAGGGCTCATAAAATCCCTAGGTCAAGCAATCAATGGAGGGCTCATAAAATTGATCCCGAAGGGGAGATAAGAATCTCATTAAAAATTAGAGACAGGACACTCCTAAATACATATCATACAAAATTATTGCCAAGGTCTTAGCCTCTAGACTAGAAGATATCCTACCCAAGATCATTAACCCTACACAAAAGTGTTTTGTTAAGGATATTTATGCATATTGAAGAACTTGATAACCTATTGGAAGACTTTGGATTGGGAAACATTTCCAAGATAGAGTGTAGGCATGCTCAAGTAATTGATTATGAAAATGTCTACAAAAGGGTGGAATGGTGTTTCACTATGATGATGTTGCAAGCCCAGGATTCCATCCAATATTATGTCAAATGGTGTCCTCTCTTATGATTGGTATCAGGGTTTTAGTAAATAAATTAATGGGGTTAGATCATAATTTTTAGGACTCTCTAGATCAATTATGAAAGGGTGTCCTCTTGCATCCTCTTTATTTTTTTATTATTGTTGACTCATTACATTATCTCCTTAGAGATAACCAGTTGTCTCTAAAAGTTAGAGGATATACTCTCCAAATAATTAATAAGTATCTAACATATAGTTTGTTGGTAATATTTGTATTCTTTTTAAGCTAGAAGAGTGCAACATGAGTCATTTAATGATCAAATTGGACCTCTTTTCTTTGTATTAGGTAGTAAGATTTATGTCTCTACATCTATCTTATTGGGGCTAAATATTGAGTCCCCTACCTTGTGTAGTAAATATGGTATTGGATGGAGATTTCATAATTAAGTGGTTAGGTACCTAGGGATTCCATTTGTAGTAAACCCTAACATATAAATGAAATGTGTCTTTATATCAATAAGAAAATATTTTGAAAACTCAACAACTGGAACTCTAATTATCTCACTTTGGTTGGTAGAATTCAAGTATGTTAAAAGATTCTCTCCTCATATTGGGTGTAAGTTTCTCTTCTTCCTACTCATTTTATTTAAATTAGTTTGGTCTTCTATATAAATCTATTAGGAACATTTTGTGGTCACATGGAAAAGGAAATATGAAGAATCATGCTACCAAGAGTAGTTCACATAAAGAAAGGAGATTAGTAAGTTGGTATGAAAACTTTAAGAAAGTTCAAGGGATTACTCTGGCAATAAAATGGATAGCCAAAGCTTCATAAGGTAATGAATTATGGATTATGATTAGAATTAGGATTATTATATGATTAGGGATAGGGTTCACATGTATTAGTTCATTACCTAACATGATCTACACTTATAGTTTGCATTAAAAAGCGAATAATATTTAGGATTCAAACTACAATCATAAATATTTTTTAATCAAATCATAATTCTATCTCTAAGCTTTCATTCTAATTTTAACCTTAACTCTCGTCCTAATGCCATCTATTATATATCCTATAAACAATAGGACCATAATAAATATTCGAAACCTAAATATAATTCTAACTAAAACCATAATCCTAGGTAAGTTCCCTAACATTAAAGGACCATAATCATTATAATAATCTTAAGCTTAGCCATCATGAAAATCGTTAACATAACAAAATTGTAAACCATAACCTTGTCATAATCTTAACTTTGTTTCATCCTGAGATGAACATATAATCCATAATGAGTTCATACAATCCCCCAGTGTCACAAAATAAGTGTACATGAAAGCAAAATTAGCTTGGCGGCTCCTATGTTAAGAAAAGAAACCTTGAAATAACCTAGATATATTTTTTTGGACTATTATTTATGATTAGACTTAAAAATTTGGTATTTAATGTTTAGTTTGACTTAAGTGTTTAACTTTATTTATTTAATTGATATGATTTTAATAAAGATATTTGCATTTATATAGATCTAGTTGATAAATTTTAGATTTAAATTTTATTAAATAGTAATTTTGTCATGTTTTATGTTGTGATGTATTTTTGTCATGTTTTATTTTTATGTTGTTTAAACATATATGCAAATTATATTTGATGGACCCACCGCCAACCCCTCCCCCTCCCATACCCTCGCCTCTGCCCCCTCCACCTCCATCTCCACCTCCACCTCCACCACCCACCATAGATGAGCTCCGCGAGACCATGAGGCATAACCTCAATGACCTCATGCATGATATAGAGGCTATCTGACATGAGAGGCACCCCCCCCCCCCCCCTCTCACCTACTACGTCTTGTAGATAGCATGCAAGGTGTGATTGAATCCATCCATCATTTTGATTCATTTAGATCATGGAGGGAAAGCATGTGTGCCTTCTACTCTAACGACTTGTCATATATAGAGGTTTATAACTTGCATATAGGTAAAGGGAATTTTCAACATTATTTTGTAAACCCTAAGACGGGTGAAGCAATTAGTGATAAGAAGCCTCACATTTCCATTAGGTGGTGTACACATCCATGTATAGCAACACATTTTTGGGAGCGGTGGTGGATGGTATTTGACCATCCACCACACGCTAACCATGAGGTGCCCATGAACTTCCTTAGGAATTTATGGGCTGAGTTTGAGTTGGATTTGAAACCAAACTATTTTGATATGAAATTATTTCAGGGGGTTGATAGAGGGATGCCTCAGGATAGGCCTGGGGAAAAGATGAGTGATAGAATGAGAAACTGCAAGTGAGCTGAGCCCCTTGTACCTCTTCCTGTGCTTTTTGTGCCTACTCCTCACCATCATCAAGCAATTTCATCTGCTTTTACCCATTTGAGTGCCCTTTCAGGAAATTTAGTATAGTGGTGGACGTAGGTGGTACATGCTCCTCCACTTGGACATGTTTGTACTAGCTGTGGAGGCATATGCACAGGCCCCCAGAGTGATCCTGGTGCAGCACATGATGGCCATTATGCTAAGGGTGCAAATTTTGATGATGATGTATACGCTGCCCATGGTGATGGTAGTGACGAGATAAACATGTCATCATTTGTTGACCTAATGCAGCAGGGAGAGCCTGGAGAGAGTCAAGAGCAGCAGGTAAAATTTTAATTTTAATATAAATATAAAGTACACATAATTATTTACTTTCTACATACATGTGTAATTGTATTAACTATATTAATTTGTACTTTTGAAATAACAGAGGATGGATGATACTATTCCTCCTAGGAGGCAGTATAGTCTTTTTTCGAAACCTACAGACGTTGGCGTCCCTTATATGGTATGCACTTTGAATCACACTGTAAAAATGTACTTTCAAATTTGAATTTAATAACATGTGCTCATATGTTCTTTTTATCTAATTTTGTAGGTATTGTTTGCATCTACACAGATTGATGTTAGTACAAGTCCTACTCCAGTTACCACTGAGGCACAACCTCAAATACATGTGGTATGAGCTTTTGATTGAAGAAAAATAATTTGTCTTATTTTTATGTATGTACATTATTATTAACTTATAATCTGAACAATTTTGACTGACATGTATATCTATTTTATGTGTTTTGATTTTATGAATAGGAACCATATCATACTCATTCATACAAGCCTCGATATAGTCTATTTTTGACTCCATCTTACGATTATCGTGCTAGCATACCTGTAGACACATCTATGACATCGACTACCACTAAGGTATGATATATATATTATATATAAATGTTAAATTTATAGTGTATAAAAAATGTAGTGTACAAATTATGTACTTTGTAATTATTCATGTATATTTAATTTTGACTAAACGTTTATGTATCCATAATTTAAGGACTATGTCACCACGAGTGTTGCTGAGAGCACAAGACTTAGCCAGATGGAGGTACCTACATCATCATTTGAGGTCAGTATTGTGATTTATGTACATAATGTATAGTTCATTATGCTCTAAAATCAAATTTAAAAAATGTATGTATTGTAAATTACAGGACCTCACCACTGTTGCATTTGGTAGTTTTGATAGTGTGCCTCCTACCATTATTGAGGGACACCCATCTCATCTGGTATTTATTTTATTATGTAGTGAATATTTAATTTATTTGCAAGCTAGATTTTGAGACCCATTTCAATTAAGCATGTACATCATGATATGTGCCTCATGTTACACAGGGTGATCCATCTACCTCATAGGGTGTTTGACATGACGAGATGGCTCATATTACACATGATGATCCATCTGAGTCCTCTTCGCATGGAGTAAAGAGGACATTCGGTCAGATCGATTAGCTCTTGTTGGCACCTGTAGATTATGTTTTTATGATGTATATTATTTATGATGTATACACTTTGTGTTAGGATAGTTAAAATTGTATGTTAGATCATGTATTTTTTCACTTCATAGATCATGTTATGATGTATGTTAGACCATGTACTATTTTTTTACAACTTCTTATCATGCTTGTGTATGTAGTATATATTATTATGTTTTACCATGTTTTAAGTATATTCAAACCATTTTCTTTATTCTGACATATTTTATTCATGAACATATGACACATTTTGTAAATATATATGCAAGATGAACAATAATTTTAACTATCTATAGAGCATTATTGGATAAATATCACATCAAATTTATGCATTGAGATTCATACAAATAAAATTGACCTACTAGATTAAAAAATGTATTGATAACATACATAACAATTTATCATAAGTGACCTTAATTTCTTGTTTGGTAATGTAAGACTCATTATCACCTAATAAGACCTATTATGTGGTAGTAAACATATGAATACCTATCATAACCTATAATAGACATAATGACCTATTAGGACTCCTATGTCCCCTTAAGACACACATGTATGGATAACGTCCCTAACAATGTATCATAAGTGATCTTAATGTGTTGTTTGGTAATGTAAGACTCATTATCGCCTAATAAGACCTATTATGTGGTAATAAACATATGAATACCTATCATAACCTATAATAGACATAATGACCTATTAGGACTCCCATGTCCCCTTAATACACACATGTATGGATAATGTACCTAACAATGTATCATAAGTGATCTTAATGTGTTGTTTGGTAATGTAAGATATAACCAATACAATGAATACAATGAGTAACGATCTAACACATAATCAATACAATGAGTAATGATCTAACATATAATCAATACAATGAGTAATGATCTTTAAATTATCATGTGCAAGTGACTTGTTTTTAATATTACAATCAATAGTAATTTGAAACTTCAAATAAACATTAATTTAAACATGCTTGAATGTAAAAGTAATGGAACAAAATAGGAGGTCATTACTTAAATTGACAATTAATTTATAATTTATCAAGTGCATACCTTTAACTTTCAAATAGAAGTAAACTCTCATTTTTGAATTAGTTTGTACAACATATTTCACAATATATGTAAGACAATGTCAATGATATATTTATAGTTCAATGAACTCAAAACATAAAATTGGTTCAACACATCTCTTCAAATGAGGTCTTGCAAAATAAAAATGTAGAACAAAAACACACATGTTAATAAACACATAAATTAAAATTCAAGGTATATGAACTATGTAAATATATGTGTAATTTGTATGTACTTACTATGTGAAATTGCACAAGATGTTGATGTTTGATCCACTTTAACATTTAAATTTGCATAAATTGTAATTGAGACCTGAATAAGAGGTATATAAGTTCTCTAAATTGGTATTGACAACACAAACATACATGTAATTAAATTATATAAGTACATATATATAAAAATAATACAATAATGAAAAAACTTACATGTGTTTGATTTAAATGTAGTCATCCCACTATGCCATCTGCATCCTCTCTCTTTTACAATGCATCTATGATTGTCTCGTGCTTGTCCATTGAAATTTCCCATAATACCTTATTGATGGGTCTCCCTTTGTATCTTTCTAATTTGATATTTGTTGCCACAACCAAATGAGAATACTGTAAAATCTTCTTTTCGGTTTGGTAGTCTTCAAATGCTAGCAAACCATTTCTTCTTGTTAGGTATCTACGTAGCCAGGTGCTAGCTAAAATGACAGACCCGATTGGATACTCAAAACCATCATCGTCTACTTGATGACATGTCAATTTTTTCTTAGGTTCCACACATCTAGCTAGCCAACACTCTGTCTGTTCATCATTATCACTAGGTGCAATAACAACATAAACATGTCCTACAAGATAAGATAAAGTATAGAAACACTTTAATCACATGAGTTTACATATGAACATTATATAAATTGAAACATGAGATCACAAAAAAATATAATTAAATTGTGCATACCAGGTTATATGAGGTCTGAAATACGATCATAGTCTTCTAATGCAAAAGTAACATTCTGGCCTTCATTTACTATATCATCTTCAAAATGCATGTTAGTAGGTGCTAATGATCTTTGTTTCCAATCTTCAACCCTTTCTGTATTCTCACATTCTTCCCATTCACCTGCAAGACAAAATTGACAAAAACAAGCAAGCTCCCTAGTCCATATAGTCCAAGTGTTAGAATCTGAACTCATAAATGAATGTCATTTAGCTGACCCACTAATTGTATCACAATAATATCTTGAAGGGATATTATTTTCTTCAACTAGGTAGAAGAAACGTTTGATTGTAGAGTTCTGACTTGATCCCGTGTATAAATATTTGTTACACCATTCAACAATCTCATGTGCATATTTGAATTTAGCTTTTTCCTCAAATTTTAATTGCTCTCTACTAAGGGCTCTCTTCATGCATGAACTAGCACCATCATGTTCTCCTTTACCATGTCCAGCCTCAAAACAACTCCACACATGTTGGATGTTAGTTTTCTTGTGTCCTACTCAGCCAATAGAACATTCTAGCATTCTTGAATTGTCCTGTACAATTATCTGACCATATCCAATGTTGTGTCATTTGAATTTGTCTCTCTTTTAAATTATCATAAAAGACTTTGAAACAATATTGGACAAACTCAGATGAATGGAGTTTATTATCACTTAAATAAAAATGGTACTCTCTCAATATTTTTTGATCCTCCTCTGTACTATCAGGTGCATGCCTATAAACTATATGAACATAAATTGTTACTTGCACTAAATTGTAATATTGTGGTTGTACCTCTTCTTGCGGTGCAAGTGTGTAGTTCTCTGCAAAGTCAATAATTGAAAGTATAGTACCAATTGGAAACGTATTCCTACATATGCAAAATTTTCCATCAAGCCATCTAGAATATTGAGAGTGTTTAATATATTTTGGTATGATCACACTCTTAAAATCATCCATAAATGCATGACAACTAACTTTATCTGTAACAAGATCACACCTTCTTCCAATCTTCCCATCCTTCAATGGATATTTAATAGTTTTGAATCTTTTTACCTCAACTAATTTTTGTCCAAAAGTATTCAAAGCATTTTCATACAAACATTCATCTAACAAAGAAAGATTGCCGCACATATCACATGTACTAGAAAGACACGCATTGAAAAGAAAGTATTGATCATTAGGTGGCTTACAAAACAAACCTAATATGAAATCTTTTATAGTTTGAGGTGGTATTTTTATACCACATTCTTGCAACATTTCTTTACTATGCATGGTACCACGTATAGATCGAAATAGATCATAATGGTAACGAAATTGAATATGAGTTTTACAACAATATGTGATTCTTTCCTTGTTAATCCTTACATACCATGGTTTACACTTTTCAAAAGATCTTTGTCTAATGGTAATATTTAATATCTTACCATCTACAAATTTTTTAAACAATTTAGTTTGAGTCATGTCCAAAAGGTGTTTAGGATGTGGATCATGTATTTTTGACCCAATTCTCAATTTAAGAACATCTCTTGAATTAGGTGATACTCTTGTATATCACGCCAAAAAATTTCAATCAAACTTTTGACTTCACTAGTAAGTTTCATATCACATCTCAGGATTTTACCACTAGAAGTCCATAAAATATTTGGTGGATCACATTCAAAGTTAACTCTTCTCTCCATAGCTCTTTCTAAAGTCTTACGATTCACATTAAGATATCCACTTATGTTGCTAATCAATCTTTTGTCAGATGTTGATTTATTAACTAAAGCTATTGTTATTGCTCGTTGTGCTGCATTCTTATCTTTAGATCGACTTCTCTTTTCGATAACATCAAAGGCACTAGTGACAGTGGATACAACTTGTTTTAAAGACTCATTTTTATTCTTGGGTTTTGCATACATTCCCAACCTTCTCATTACTTTTCGCATTTTAGACATTTTAATTAGTTGCAACATTAGCTGACATGGAAACCCAAATTTCTTATTATAAAAAAAATGCCTATACAATCTATTAGCATGTGTCCTAATTTGTCTCCATGAAACCAATCCCTCAAGATTATCTAACACATCATTAGGAATATGAAAATTATGTTCAGACACTTTACTATCATCTTGAAATGTTTGTTCAGTAGTTGGTGTTTCTATGTCTACATTCATGCAACTTTTATTTTCAGACACTTTACTATTTTCACTATTATTTGGGATTTAAATATCATTTTCAAATTTTCTTGGTATTTCTTTTGGGGCAGGCATTTCAATTGGAGTGTTTTATGCATGATCATTTGCCAATTTCTTCTCATGAAGAAAATCTAAATCATTTAAATCGTAACTTGCTTCTAAAAAATACCAATTTCACCACGAGAGAAAATTCGAGGGTTTGGAGACACACCTATATTGAATGCATGATTATAATGTGCACCTGAATTTTCTTGTATTAGGTTCTCTTCTTTGACCTCTTCATCAATCATGGTATCCTCAATGTCTTTCTCCTTTGAAACATTGTTCAAGTCTCTAATTCTATGTCTTCTCTCTTGTTGATGTCATGCTCATTCTCTTTATTTGCTGCAATCTTCTCATTTGTCAGAACTTTTGCTTTCTTCTTTCTTCGTTGTTTTGATCCCATGTTTGCACCAATTTTGAATTTCAATTAGTAGCTTGAAAATTGTATAAGAGGACAAGAAAATAGAATAAGCATGACAAAATTCGTTGTTGTAGATCGAAACTGTTATTCAATCATTTCAATCATTGAAAATTGATCTGTGGGGCAGCTTTTGGGGCCCAACAGGTACATTAGAAACAGGTAGCCGATTGCTTAAAAATTAGGCACCCGATTCTTTAAAAATTGGGCACCCGATTTTAAACAGTCAGGTACAACAGTTGAAAGTAATCGGGCACCTAATTTTTGAATTACAAATCTGGTGCCCGATTCTTGAGACATGAATAGGAATTTGGTATGGCTCCTGACTTTTGCATGGGGTTTTGCCTTGGGGAAAGGCATGGCATAGGCTTGGTCCCACCAAGCCATGCCTTTATGATCCTTTTTTTTTCTAAGGTATTTAATCGACAATTTTTGGTACTGTCGTAATCTTTTTATAGTCGTTCCCATTGAATTTTTTGATGAGACAAAAATCCATTATAGGTCTTACTGTTTTGATTTCAAAAATGTAAATTTTATAGTGTTATTAGTTTATTTTCTATTTTTCCATTATTTATTAATCAAAACTATCTCCTAAACATTGAAAAGTGACATTCACTAAAATTTTAATAACTTTTTTATTTTATAATTTTTCTTAAATTAATTTATATGTCATCAATCTACATACAATTCTTTTGATGTTAAATTTTTTTTTTTGAAAAAAGTGAGATTTTGATCAAATTATGTGGTCAATACACAAGAGGTTTTAAAATTTACCTTTATAGCCAATTAATAATTAATAATAAAAAAATTATTCAATAAAAAATTAACGAAAAATATTTTCATCAATTTTAGTTGTATTAGATAACTCCCTTTAAAAGGATTTGTGAAAATTCATTTATTTGTGTCAAATTATGGTGTCTGTACATGAGCGTGGTATGGTCCTGAAATAGGAATTTTGAGTGGTTTTTAAAGATCCATACCAAAAAAAAAATCTATCATATGGGTACAAAAATAAATTACATATTCAAAAACTAGATTCCGAACACTAAAATTTTTATTTCTAGAGTTTTTTTATATTCAATCTCTAAATACCTCAAATTTTGACATCAATTGACAAAAAAATTCAAAAACAGTAAAAACACTTCCACTTTTTGTCCAAAAGTGAGACCCAACTTCTTGCATTGACCCATGTGGTACATTTGTCCAGGAAATAATTGGGCTAAGAGGTTGGGGAGTAAAACATATTTTTATTGAATTAAGGAATATTCATCAAAGGGTTTTTACAGTATGGTTTATCAGAACATAAACTAAACTAAACAAACATATAAATAGAAAATTAACAACTACCATCTACATATCGTTTCTCGTCTTGATAATGAATTTGATAGATCACAAAAAGTGAACCAAAACATTCATGCCAAAATCATATTTAGTTATTTTCTGATAGCCTTTTTGCCACCATATGGATTACAACAATGTTAGTTCTTCTCTTGCCATCTACCCTAATGATGAATCATAGAATTTGATCCAAAACATAGGCAACAAAATATCTAGATGGTCTAAAACAAAAGGGAAAAAAATCTTGAAATCATAAGGACTGTGGAAACTTCATGAATTCGATATTAACTCTCACCCATTATTTATCTTTGTGGTACATAGCTATATGATTGGTAGACCATCAATTAGATAGTATGCATCTTAGTAGATATTAGGTACCAGTGTAGCCAGACAAAATACATCTTAGACACCTACAGGTACAATACCAGTTTAGCATCCTATAACTTAACTACACCATACTATCAAGAGAGTGCTCAGTTACCATTAACTTGTGTTTCTGGCATTGAATTTGATGCTTATTACTTTTAGGAGAGTGACCATTAGTGAAATTCTTGCAAAGTTTTTCAAAAAAATTGTACTTGTCATTACACTGGCTGAATATCATTTATCACCTATATTGCTAACACATACAACTATGATACATGTAGTTGAGCATTACTATATTTTCAAGACATATAATATAGCTATATGTCAAGTTATAAGCACACTATTTATATCTTATGTAGGATTTATGCCTAGATTGAGATATATACAGTTGTATACGAGCATTCTATGTGCAATCAACCACCACAGTTTATTAGATACACAAATTTTAGAGAGCATTCATAATAGGGTGAAAGCAATTGTGTCAGCATATGAATTACATACCTTTCATCAATAGATAGATTAAATTGAGCTAGTTGAAATTGTTGATATTGAAGTTGAACCCTAAATTTTCTCATTAATGTACTAGTAGTTAATACTATTGCATACCTTTTTGGATTTGTTGATGTACTTTCTTTTGGACATTCCCCTTTCTCCTTTGCATCCAAAATGAACTCATTCCAATCCTTCAGTGAAACAAAGGGAGGATGCTCATACTTCGGGTTTAGGATGAGACTCTTTCTATATGAGTCCCTCAAAACCTTAAGATGTCTGGAAGCTTTTTGTAACAATTTCTTATGATAAAAAATATTACTACCAAACTCATGCTCTATATCTTTGATGATCTCATCTTTTAAATTTTGATCTAAGTAGTTCCACCTTTTAAGAAAAAACACAAAATTGTTAGATATAGCTAGTATAAGAAAAGACTTGAATGAAAGGAAAAATGTTGCAGCAATTAATGATATGAAAAAAAAAAAAAAAAAAAGTTCAGTTATGATGTTCCACCTTTTACATATGGTGGGTCTGAATCTTTGTAGCATGAGGTCATAAAGCCTCCTATAAAATGTATCATTTCCTACAAAAAATGTCATGGGATAATTAATTGTAAGAACCATTAAAATGAATCATGCAAAGAATACTTTTCATAGTGAAAAAAATATACCTAAAATGAGATACATTTTATCTTTTTAGTGATCTATTTTAGGGTTGGAGGGTCAACTTGACCAAAATTGACCAAAAAAGAAGTTTGGAAAAAAATTTTAAATGTCTAAAACCAGTCACACTCTACCAAGGTTCTATTGCTGATGTTCTGAAACTAAAAAATGTACTGTGACTATATTAATCAGTATACATCAGGCACATGAATGCAAGACCAAGACATCAAGCACACAAAGATTTGAAGGTTATTAATAAGATTGTAAGTAGTATGGACATAGAGTATATGAGTGCAGATCAAAGCCCAACTAGTCATCAAACAAGCAAGCCAAGGTAAATTGTACTAGCATATCATTCAATTGGGATTACAATACAATGTATAGTTTTCACTATTTTCAGGAGTATGGACACGTCATTGGAAATTGTATTAGAACACATTTCAGAAGTGACTAAAAAAGATGGTTGAGCCAAACTACATGTTTTAGATGTTTGAAGACTGGTCACATAAGAAAAAATTATCTAACAAGGTCAAAAGCACCTAGAAATAAATTCAATAAAGGAAAAGGAAAGGTTGACATTGAGGAAGTCAAGATGAAGATGAACAAGAGATGGAAGAAAAATGAAGATTGCAACACATAAAGCTTAGATGGGATCACTTCATCCAATGGATCAAGTGATCACACCTTCCCTAACTAGGAAATCAAGAGGTATGTATGGCATTGATATTTCAAAGTTCAATTATACATTTGTTCCAAGGAGTAAGTTTTGAAAATATCATATATGCATAAAAAAATGCAAAGTATTGGTTAAGATTAGGAGAAATCTATAAATTTTCATGTTACTACCAAGCATGAAAAGTTTCATTGTGGTTGTTGGGTGAAAGTTAGTTGTTGCCAAGCTATTGAAGGTGATAGTGTTGGCTAAGCTGATTGTTGTTGTTGAGCATGGAATAAATTGCATTGAAGTCAAGTGAGTCAAAATTGCTATTGGAGCTGAGCTTACAACTATGTAAGCACTGAGCATTTATTGCAAAGTTTTAAGGGCTATATGGTTGATATTTGACTCATTTGCAATTATTTGAGATTGAAGAGAGCATGAAGAGATGCAAGAAAATTTGAGAAAAGGATTCAATGGTTTGCAAACTGAATTCAACTACTACTCGACACTAGTCATCAGATTTTTCAAGGTATTTATCATGTGTTGAGCTATATTGTTTGAATTTTTGCAAACCCTATTTAGTTGTTGTTGCATCTAGATCTTCTATTTTTGTGGTTAAGGAAGGAAATGAGGTATTGAATGTTCAATTGATAGGTAATATGATCAAATAACCATGTTTCTACGCAATTCCTAACATTGCATAGAAAGGAGACCTATCTAGTGCGTTATTTATGATACCACCACAAGTTTTGATGATACAAGATGTAAGGTGTTGCTACACTTGTAAGGTTGGAAGCATTAGAGACATGGAGATAAGAGATTTTATGGAATATTGTTTGAAAATGAAGTATTGAAATAACAATACAAGGTTGTAGAGATAAAAGGGTTAACTTGTGCCCTAAATTTTTCAAATGTGTTCAAGATAGAATGGATTAAGATTATTCTTAGTAAAATTCATGATAATTCTATATGGTTGGAGGATAACCCTATAAAAATTACAAATAGGATCATTCATAGAGTGACATGGTATCCAAACCTAGACAAACCTAAGACAATGAGGAGTGATGCAAAAGAGACAATTGAGAAGAATAGAGGGGCACTGTGGAACAAGAGAGGGATGACCATAGACACAATTTCTAATCCCCTAATTATATTTTTAGTGATAATTATTGCACACAAGTTCTTTCAATCCAATAGGTTAAACAATGTACCATGTATGGTTGTGGATTTGTGTTACAAGATAGTGAAGAAAGACCATTCTTATAACCTTGTTGAGTTACAACTTTAGTAGTTATTTGAAAACTTGGGAGTCATAAGGAAAACTAAAAGTGCACAATGTAAATTTGTTTTGATAGTTGTTTGTCTATTTTTCTATGTCCAGAACACTTTTCCCTCATTTTGGAAAGTATCTTGGAAGAGAATAGATTAGTTGTGGTGCAAATTGGTGAATTTATAGAGAAACTTGGAGATAATTTTGAGACTATGATGACTAGTTATTTTGAAGACTTTAAGAATTCAATAAAACAAAGACTTAGGATTTCAGTGTCACTAGTTGAGAAGCATTTCAATGATGTCTATTTTCTAGTTGGTGTTGATTTGACTTATATTCAAGTTGTTGTTCCAAGGGTGAAATGGTTTAGACCATTTTCTTATGAGATTAATGTTGATGAGGCATTTCTAGCCATCACTGCTTTATTGGCAAAAGAAGTAGATAAGGATGCTATTTCTTTTGGAAACTAAGATGTAGAAAAGTCAAAGATAACAATGGACTTAAAGACAACATATGTGATGAGGAAGAAGAATAAGCTTGTGAAATAAACTCAAAGAAAAATTTGGTGAAGGGGCAGAAGGAGATGAGGAAGAAGAAGATGATGAAGATGCACCTGCCAAAGCACTACTTTCTCTCACACAGGGTCAAGGTGACAAGCATGGAGAAGAAGAAGTAGAAATTGGTGAAGGTGTCAAGGGAGAATAAGCCAATGAAGCACATGTTTCCATAAAAGAATATAAGAGAAAAAAGAAGAAGAAAGCAGCAAGAAAACCAAAAGGATTGTGAAAAAAAAGCCTACAGTTCAGGTTGTTACCAGGGCTAGCACAAGAGCTATTGCCAAGAAGACTCAGGATGTTCAGAATCCTAAAGGCAAGAGAGCTAGTATAGCTACACAAGGAGATGAACCTAAGAAGAAGAAAAGAAGGAAGTATATTGCCCTAGCTGAATTAGATGAGGAGAGGGTAGAGTTAGATGACAACAACAAATTCAAAGTAGTGCGTCATAGTCCCTCTTTTGATTTGGAGATTTTATGTGAAAATATTAAGAATAATGCTGATTTAAGTGGATTTACACATGTTGAGTTTGATACACTTGGGAAGATAGAAAATAATAAAGTAGAAGAATATATATATACCCACATATATATATATATATATATATATATATATATATATATATATATATATATATATATATATATATATATATATATATATACATATATATATACACACATATATTTACACACACATACATATATATATATATATATACATACATATATATACATACATACATACATACATACATACATACATATATATGTATGTGTGTGTGTGGGTGTGTGTGTGCACACCATGATGGAAATTTTTAAGAAGACTCCAATTGATATTGCCAACTCTTTACCCAAGAGCCTACTATACAGAGTTGAGCAAAGGTGGCAATATAGTCTCACAATTGATAAAAATATTAGAGAGACTACACTTACAAGAGTGATGCCAGACTTGGAAAAATCTGAAATGACAAAAATCTATTAACAAGTATAAAGGAAGATTTTCTCCAAAATACCAAGTGTTTAACATTCTATAGAACAAAATTGAAGTTGTTGTTCAAAAAAGCACACAAATATGGAAGGTAATCTATGGGCTAACAAATCAAAAGGCTATTAAGAAAGCACCTAAGGAAGTAGGTGAAGAAAAAGTAGAGGAAGAGGTAGTAGACAAAAAAAAGGATGAACCTATGATCAAAATACATGGGGAAGGCATTATAGAGGTAACAATTGAGAAAGAGAAACAACAAGAACATAATGTACCAGAAGTACACATGTTGAGCACCAGTCCTCAAGCAGATATAATAAAGGTTAAGGATTTTTCTGACACCACCATTCATAACATCAATCCTCTAATAGATGAGGATATGCAGAAGATACTAATTGATTCCACCACCAAGGAACAATTATGCAATCATCCTATTTTGGTGAGTGTGGATGAGATTGAGAAGGTAGAATTGGCATTTGCAGGGGAACAAATAGAAGCATTATCCATTGCCCCCTCTCAATCTACAGAGGTGCAAGCTACAATGTCTATTGTAGTATGCCACAGGAAGGAAATTATGCCTTCAGATATCAGCACCAAGGTACTATCAATTACAATAATTGAGAAAGAAGGGACACAAGTCCAAATAGGTCAGAAATCTAATCCTATACCTACACCACAAGCACAAGGTGGAGTAGAAATGAAAGAAAAGGAGAAGGATAGGATTGAAGATTCAATCTTGACTACGAAGCTAGAGGAATTAATAGTAATACATACACTACTTACCTTACTAGACACTGCTACTCCTACTCCTAGTCAAGCACTTCACAAGTCAAGTACTGAAGCTACACCATTGCAAGCATCAAAGCCAAGTCTTAGCACATCTAAGGTTGATGAGGTGACATCCAATGGTGACATCAAATTAGATGAGGTGATTAAGCTACGGAAGTATGATCTTACAAAAATCACAATAGATAAAATAAGCATATTGCAGGATGTTCTGGAAAGGAAGAAACACCAAGAACTTCTCAAAAGGGATGATATGCAAAAATAAGCACTTCATGACATCAAGGACATATTTCTTGATGTATTCAGCATCCTTGCACTTGATGAAGCTGATCCAATCATTCAGAAGTTGGAAAATATTGTAAAGGAGATCAATGATGAAGACCTAGATACCAACATCAAATTATTTGAATGGTCTTAGAAGAAATTTCAAACCAAAGTGGATGAACAAATATGTAGTGCCATTGCACTACACCAAGTTGAGTTAGAAACCAAGATTGAGGGTATAAAGAAGATGTTGGAACACATTTTCTCTCTTTACACCAAGTTGTGTGATGTTCCCCTATTCACACAAGAAGTGAAAAGACATATTGACCATGTGGAGGGAGATTTGAAGAAAATAGGTAACATTCTACAAAAATCTCCTGGTCAAGGTCAGTCTCATTTCAAATTTTTTTTATTAGCACAAGGTTAGTTAGTAGCATTGCAAGCTCAAGATACAAATATTATGGCTACACTGATTAGCATCCAATCCATGTTAACCCCACACATGGAGGTGTTGCATAAGAAACTAGCCTATGTAGAGACATTGTTGAAGAAAGATCCCCATCTTTCTACACATTAAGGCTTAGTTGCCCTTGGTATTGAGTTAGATATTCAAATTAAATCTCTTGAGGTAGAATGTGATAATTGGGTTACTTCACTAAAGATAATGATGGAGGTCCATAAACTTTTCTTGGAAAAACACATAATTCATTTACAAACCATGACATAAGTGTCAAAAGGGGTAGAATAAATGAAAGGGGAGAGAATGAATAAAGGGGGAGAATGCATGAAAGGGGAGATAAGTTTTGGGGGAGACCAAATAGAAATAGAGCCAATACAATAGATCTACTTAGCAAGAGTACTCAATTTTAGAATCAGAATAGAATGATCAACTCAAGGGGAGTTATAGAATTTTTACGTATGACTGATGAGTCATAATTTTTGAATTTTTTTGAAGTTTTTTAAAATTTTGTATGCATAGTAAATGGGTATTATCTAAGTTATGCTTGAGAGCAAAGGATATTCATGCATGACCAAGTATTTTTGCCACTCATGTCAATGAGGGAGATTGTTAATCTCATATTGGTTTTGACATATGAGTGCCAATATACTTAGTCATTTTCATAGTTCATGCCAAACAAGTAATGTATGCCAAGTGAGAGATATACAGTATGTGCCGAGTAACTAGTAAATGCCGAGTCACTCAAGTGGCAAGTAGATAGTAGATGTTGAGTGATAAATGAATGCTAGAGGTTGAGTTACAACATTGAAGAGATAGTGGATGCTGAGCATCAGACACTTCAAGTGCCGAGAAAATAGTTTTGGACATAGTTGTTTGTAATGGCACAAATTATGTAAACTATTTTTTAGCTAACTTAAGGATTATTTTGCGATTCTAGATGATAAGGATGAATCTTTATTGAGAATCCCTATGCCATTCATGTAACCAATTAGTTGAAGGGATGTTTTAAGTGGAAAAATGAGTGAATCAAAATCATTGATTCATACCTAACCCTAAGTCACCTAGGTCTTCTTAAGGAGGACAAACCCTAAACAATGTATGTGTGTGGAAAGAATGAAGAGAGAAGTTTGCATGCACAAACAAAGCATTCATGGTGGCTAAAGAGTTGTGAATTGAGATAAATTGTAAAATTAGTTAGAGGAGAACAAAGGAAAGGAGTTAGAGGACATAAGTGGTACATTTGATCAGTGAGGATCAAGTACACATTAGGAAAGAGGTGATTTGTTATCTAGCAATAGAATGCTAACTGCAAGATTATTTCTAATACATTCTAGTAGGTGAATCAGTTAAATCTCTTAACAAAGTAGTCCTAATAGGCTATTATAAATCCTTTAATAGGGTTCTTACTTCATTGTAAGTTAAAGTCCTTTAATCAAGCACACTTCTAACAGGGTGTTGAAATCCTTTAACAAGATAAGATCTAACAATCTTGTAAGCCTTTAAAATAGGGTAGACCTTTTATGAGTAGATCATAGTTTATGATCAAACATTGTAGCCTTCATTGGATAAACTTTATTACTATAGTAGTGGAGATTTGTGGGTGTCATCCCCACCCCAATTTTACCTTCTCATTGAAGGGTTTCTGGGTAACGAAATATCTTATGTCATATATGTGTTGAATGTTATTTGTTTTCATGCTATGGATGGATATGTTTAGCTAGCTATTTCAGTTTATATGCAAATTGTAAGATGGATGTGTGGTGAATGAATTTATGGTTAAAGTTTTAAAAGACTAATTCACCCCCCAACCTCTCAAAGTTTACTTTCCCTATTGTATTTCTAACACTATTTATCAAATTTCAATGGATCTACTATCTTCTTTTGCATTCAATAAAAATCTTCTCAAGCAAATGCATTCATCCCTCATACGAGTCCAAGATGCTCTCAAGAAAATGTCTTGGTAGATATTGGTAAGCAATTAGATTTCTTCTAGAAAACCAAGTATAGCTCTTTCCCCGTCATCAACAATAAATTTGAGGATATTTGATCTTTCCATGATTCAACAAACTTCCTTTTGATCTCAACCAAATGTTTGGTTCACCGATCACATCCTCCACCCAAAAAAATCAGCCTTTTGACAAATTGTAAGATAAGAAATCCCTAATGCTTCTATTGAAATACCTAAATAGAAAAAAGTCACTAATGGTTGATGACAAATTCTGACATGTTGGAAGCACAAGCCTCGTGCAAGGAAAATGTTAATATTCTCCAATTGGCTAATCTCACTCATCATAGACTCCAAATTTGTTAGAGTAATAAAGTATTTTCTTATTAATTAAATCATGTTAATTTAATTATTAAGTCACTTATTATCTCTAGTTTACTTAAGCTGAACTTTAGGCATATAATAATTACTTCTTTTATTAATTATTATATTACAACCTAGGTTATTTACATGTTAGGGTTTTGATCTCCTTTATAAAGATGATCTATCTTTGTAATTTATTAATTTACTTTTGATAATAGCAATTTCTCTTTTTGTTGATCAAGAATGTCTCATCTATGGATATGGGAATTCCAATGTCCATAGCTTTTTCTTCTCTCTTTCTATGATATGTGTTTGCATGTAGGTGATTCTTGCGAGCTATGGAGTTGATCTTTTATCAACTTCAATATAGTATCAGAGCTCCATATCTTTATGCCCATGTTCTATTCATGAGAGTTTTGGCTTGGTTTTCAAATCTGTGCCTTTTCTTTCAAAGGATTTCATTTTTTAGAGGATTTTTGTAAATCTAGGGAAGTCACTAATTTTTGATGCACTTTGAGCAAAAATGAACATCGTTGTTGAGCTTAGAGCCCCAAAACCCCTTTTTTGATAAAATTTGTCCAATTTGGACATAGTTGGAATCTAAGGCAAAAATATATTGTTCCAAGATTGGGAACATTTCCCAAGGAAGTGATTTGTGATTTTTGGCATGAAAATCAAGATATTTTGGCACGAAAATTGAGATTATTTTTTCTCAAAAATTGAGATAGTTTCGGTGCAAAACAAGCATGGTTCATAAGGTGATTTACTAGTGGGCACACTTTCTAAGACATTTTTGCAAGGGTCCTAAGGTGGTAAAAAATAATTGCCCTTCTAGTACTTTTATGACTTACATGTGGTTTTTTGGCCATAACTTGCTCATATGGACTCCATTTTTTGCAAACGAGATATCACCAGAAAGCTAGTTATAGGCACATTCCAATGGTGTAGTTTATTTGGATTTTTGATGTTGTTTTATTGCTTGTTTATGCAGTCAAAGTCATAGGTTCTATTTTTCACTTTGGGAGACATATTTTGAGACATTCTATATTTCAAATTCTTTTCCAGGCACATTCCATTTAGTTTTTTGCCCTTTTACATATCTGGTGGATATCTTGGTTATTTCAGGCCAAGAGATTGATTTGGTTCTTAGATTTTACTTTCCCTATTGTATTTCCAACACTATTTATCAAATTTCAATGAATCTACTACCTTCTTTTGCATTCAAGAAAAATCTTCTCAAGAAAATGCATTCATCCCTCATATGAATGCAAGATACTCTCAAGAAAAGGTCTCACTAGATATTGGTAAGCAATTAAATTTCTTCTAGAAAACAAAGTATAGCTCTTTTCCCATCATCGCCAATCAATTTGAGGATCTTTGATCTTTCCATGATTCAACAAACATCCTTTCAATATCAACCAAATGTTTGGTTCACCAATCACATCCTCCACCCAAGAAAATTACCCTTCTGACAAATTGTAAGATAAGAAATCCCTAATGCTTCTATCAAAGCACCTAAATATAACAAAGTCACTAATGGTTGATGAAAAATTGTGACATGCTGGAAGCACAAGCCTCGTGTAAGGAAAATGTTAATATTTTCCAATTGGCTAATCTCACTCATCACGGACTCCAGATTTGTTAGAGTAATAAAGTATTTTCTTATTAATCAAATTATGTTAATTTAATTATTAATTTACTTATCTCTAGTTTACTTAAGTTGAACTTTATGCATATAATAATTAATTCTTTTATTAATTATTATAATGCAACCTAGGTTATTTTTGTGTTAGTGTTTTGATCTCCTTTATAAGGATGATCTTTCTTTGTAATTTATTAATTTACTTTTGATAATAGAAATTTCTCTTTTTTTGATCAAGAATGTCTCATCTATGGATCTAGGAATTCTAGTATCCATAGCTTTTGCTTTTTTCTTTCTGTGATAGGTGTTTGCATGCAGGTGATTCTTGAGAGCTATGGAGTTGATCTTTCACTGACTTTAATATAGTATCATAGCTCTAGATCTTTATGCCCATGTTCTATTTATGAGAGGTTTGGCTTGGATTTTAGATCTGTGCCTTTTCTTTCAAAGGATTTCATTTTTTAGAGGATTTTTGTAAATCTAGGAAGGTCACTAATTTTCGATGCACCTTGAGCAAAAACAGACATCATTGTTGAGCTCAAAGTGCCCAAAACCCCCTTTTTGATAAAATTTGTCCAATTTGGACATAGTTGGAATCAAAGGCAAAAATATATTGCTCTGAGATTGGGAACATTTCCTGAGGTGATGATTTTGTGATTTTTGGCATAGAAATCAAGATATTTTGGCACAAAAATTGAGATTATTTTTTCTTAGAAATTGAGACAATTTTAGTATGAAGCTAGCATGCTTCCTGAGGTAATTTATGGTACTAGTGGGCACACTTTTTGAGGCATTTTGGCATGGGTCCTAAGGCGATAAAAAAACAATTTCCCTTCCAGTGCTTTTTTGACTTACATGTGGTTTTTTTTCCATAACCATACTCATCCGGACTCCATTTTTCACAAACAAGATGTCACCGAAAAGCTAGTTATGGGCACGTTCTAATGGTGTAGTTTGGATTTTTGATGTTGTTTTGTTGCCTATTTATGCAGTCAAAGTCATAGGTTCTATTTTTCACTTTGGGAGATATATTTTGAGACATTCTATTTTTCAAATTCTACTCCAAGCACATTCCATTCAGTTTTTTGCTTTTTTGCAATTTTAGTGGATATCTTGGTTTTTTTAGGACAAGAGATTGATTTTTTTGCTTTAGATGATTTTTCATGGGTTGTACTATCTCTTATATCATCCTTATGTCTCTATTGATCTTTTTTGACATCCTTTTGTAGTATTTTTGCAAATGCGATGAGATAAAGTGTCACTCTATTACATATCAGGATCTTGTACATCTTTTTGTTTTGTTGTACTCACACTAAATTATAAAGTTCCTTGGGGGGTTTTATTTTGGCCATATTTTCCATCTTCCTTAGTCAAGTGAGTGTTTCTTCCATGACATTAGTCTCATGATGTGTTGATGACATGTGTCATTATAAGTGTTTGTACTTCTTTTTCACTTTCGATGTTCTTGGTTCTTCTTTCTACAAGAGATATTAAATTCAATTTCAGTGTTCATGTCTTACCTCTTAGAATTATAGGGGATTATGTTTGTAGGAGTTGATGAAATCCAACTCCACAGTCACCAAGATCACCTGCAGTGCAAATAACTTGCTGAAGAGAAACCCAAGGAGCAAGAGCTTGAAGGAAACACAACAAGAGAAAATATTTCACAATAGAAAAATGAAATTGCTATGTGAATGGATGAATTTACAATGAGAGAGAGACCACTTATAAAGGCCTCAAGGAAACTTGTAGAACAAGCTGGAAGGAGGTAGAAGATAAGGTTGACAACTAAGCACCCTTCCAAAAAAGGTGGAACATGCTAGAAGGGAACAAACTCAAATGTTGTCAACAACTTATCACTACAACTATTAACTACTAAGTATTAAATAAATTCATTAACCTAAGGAAGCTTAAGTAATAGAATAAATAATAATTAATTAATTAATTATTTACTCTAACACCCCTCCTTAAGTGCAACTTAGTGGAATGCCTTAAGCTTGCAAAACTAAGATGAAATGCAGAATGGGTCCTGGCAACAAGGCCATGTTAGGTACCTATGTACAATGCAAAAAAATGCAACCTCTAAAAATGGGGAAAGAAGGAAAACCTCATGGGAAAAACCCTAGCCCAAAAAGAGGTAAAAAACATGCTGAAAAAAAAAATGAAGTGAAGGAAGGAAGGAAGGCCTCAACAACACCCCCCAAGGACAACTTCCACTAGAATTTTTTTAAGAGACTCTGTCAAAACCATAAGTAAAACTAGCCCCCCCATGAGAATAGTCACCAAATTCCCCCAGAATGATGGAGCTCCTATAGAAATGATCGAACCAATGAAACTCCAATGTAGAAGGAACAAGGGTAGAGAACAAGGGAACCCCTGAATGAGAGGGGAAACTAGAAGGCTTGGCTGATGTCCAAAGGAGAAAGTATGGGGATCCTAAAAGGGAATCCCCAAGGTAGGTGTGGTGACACTATCATGAATGTCCTCTGTAGTATCTACAACAAGTGTACCTGGAGGCTTAATGAATGGAGCTGGAGGATCAAGGAGAGTAGAAGAAGGATCCTGTAGAAGAGAAAAGCCCTCAACTAGATGTGGTGTGGTCGTCACAACAGGGATCTCAAGAATAATACAAAGGTTCAAGTATCTTGACTACACCACATGATGCTCTTGCAAAAGAGAAGAAGTGTGCTCTGATAATGGAGATGGTGGACCAAAGTGTGAGAAGGTGTAGAGACAAGTGGAAGGATCAATGGCCCCTGTAGCAATAAGACCTCCTATTGCATGATCTTGAATGAAGACTAAATCATCAGTGTACTCAACTATCTTCCCTGATCCACTGCATGTAATCTGAGAAATTGAGAGAAGGTTGGAAGACAAAGATGGACCATATAATACATCATTGAATATACCATCCTAGATGCTAATTGGACCTTTCTTGTAGACTGGTAGGGCAATGTTATTCCCCATATAAATATGAGGAATGGGAGAAGCCTCAAGAGTAGAGAAGACACCTTGAGAAGATGTCATATGGTGAGAAGCACCTGAATCTAGTATCCATGGAACCTATGAAGGAGATGTAGTGGCAGCCTGCAATGCATGACCCTTTCCAAGATCTGGTGTAGATTTTGAAGAAGACTAAAAGGATGACCCCTGTGAGGTAGAAGAGGATGGAGAAGAAACAATGTTATTCTAAAGAAGAGCTTGCAAATTTGCAATTTGTTTCTCATAGCCATCAAATATCTTCTAAAAATAATGTGCCTCATCATGAGATACTTTCCCACAATAGGAATAGGTAGGAGTCTCAGTCTTCTTTTTCTCCTTCTTCTTAGAAGATGATGAACTAGTAGAAGAGGGATCTGATATCTACTTTGGCTTCTACTCCTGTGTATTCTTGAAAAGCAATGCCTACGACTGTGAACCTGAAAGTGAATCCATCTGATTAGTCTTGGACTATTCATGAGTTAATCGATCATAAAATATCTCAAATGAAAGCATCTTGTGTCTATCACCCAAGTCATCCATAGTGGAGTAGAAAGTAGAAGAGAAGATCTGATACTATCCCCTCAACTTTGAGAGTATAAAAAAGATACACTCATCATCTGTCTTGGTTTTCCCACATCCCTACAAAAGTGTACCCAAAGATTTGAATTTCATCAAGAAGTCCTCAATGGTGGGAAGCTATTAGGTGTCAAAGAAGTCAACTCTGTATCAAGCTACAATGCCCAGAATTCATTCACTATGCCAAACAAAGTTTGAAATTTGAGCCAATAAGCTCGAGGAGTGGTCAAACCATCCAAGTGAAATAGCAGACTGTCTGAAATGTTTAGTGCAATCAATCCCATGGCCTCATCCATTTTGTTCCTATGTTGAAGAACCTCAAAAGGGTGTGTAAGAACCAGTTGATTCTCATCTAGACATGACCATAAGCCCTTTGACATGAGAAGCCTAGTCATTTGTGCCTTCAAGATGTGATAGTTGTGTGGTGTAAGACAGGTCACAGATGGATCCACCATTGAGAGAGAAGAGGACAGAAGTAGAAGGGTCTTATTTTGAAGTAAATTATATAAAAGAAAATGCTTCCCCCCACCCCCTCCCCCCACAATGTATAAATTGGGCACTCTTAGTGCAATTACAATAGCCAATTTAGGCCTATTTCTGAAAGTAATATTTTGATCTACAAAATTTCTAATCTAATTGTAGATCTTGAAAGTAGAAAAAAAAATACACTTTCAAAAAAAATAGAACCTGATTATGTGTCCAGATGAGCCTATACTAAGCATTTGAAGTGGCAAAAATTGAGAATTGTGAGTTGCATATTCAAGAACAAAGATCTCAAACCACCTACACTAATTTGTAGATCATGAAATCCTACCCCAAAAAAAAAAAATTGCTCGAAAAAATGAGTCCATACGAGGGAGATATCACTATTTGAAAATCACCTCTGTAGTTATTTTTTCTGAATCGCCACCATCGCACCTCCAAAAAATTAAAGAAAAAAGCCCAAAAAATATTAGATCTGTTATGTCAAATCCTCTTTCTCCTTTTTCTCCAAATACTAAAAAAAATTTCTTCCTCCTGATTGAAGAAAAAATGACAAACAAACTAGGGTTTGTGTCTTTGAATCACGACTTCAATAAAATCCTTCGAAGAAGAAGCAATAGGGAGGCTCTGATACCATGTAGGAGTTGATAAAATCCAACTCCATAGTCACCAAGATCACCTGTAGTGCAACTAGCTTGCCGAAGAGAAACTTAAGGAGCAAGAGCTTGAAGGAAACAAAGAAAGAGAAAATATTTCACAATAGGAAAATGAAATTACTATGTGAATGGATGAATTTACATTAAGAGAGAGACTGCTTATAAAGGCCTCAAGGAAACTTGTAGAACAAGTTGGAAGGAGGTAGAAGATAAGGTTGACAACTAAGCATTCTTCCACAAAAAGGTGGAACATGCTATAAGGGAACAAACTCTCGTGTTGTCAACAACTTATCACTACAACTATTAACTACTAAATATTAAATAAATGCATTAACCTAAGTAATCTTAAGTAATAGAATAAATAATTAATAATTAATTAATTATTTACTCTAACAATGTTGGTTCTATTACTTTCTTGGTTCAATGGAGTGAGCTATGTATTCAACATTTGATCCTATGTACTAGGTGATTGTAGTGGCTGGATACCTATGCATTTCCATGATATGGATCATTTACCATATATACATTCTTTTGTTTCTATTTTTGGAGGCCATGAAGATGCCTTCCATCATTAATTGATCAACTCTTTAGACTAAGTATTCTCTACCTAGTCATGTTCTATATAGTGGAGGTTCTTCAGATCAGTAGTTTGGTAGTGTTTGTAGCTCCATGATCATCTTTTGTTCCCATTTACTAGGACATTCCCTAGTTTGGAGGCCTCTTTAGTCCTTCACTAGTTTCTTTTAGCATGTTTTCCATCTCTTTTTGGAGTAGGATTTTTCCCATGTGGTTTTCTCTATCTCTCCTCTTTTCAAAGATTTTATTGTGCTTGGGTACCTCATTAGGCTTTGTTACCAAGACCCAAATTTACTTTTAGTAATAGTTTCTAGGTTTTTAATTACTCCTAAGTTTATCTTATGGGGGGTTTTAGAGTAATAAATTATTTTCTTATTAATTAAATCATATTGATTTAATTATTAAGTATCTTATTATCTCTAGTTTACCTTATTTGGACTTAGGCATATAATAATTTATTCTTTTATTAATTATTATCATTCAACCTAGGTTATTTACCTGTTAGGGTTTTTATCTCCTTTATAAGGATGATCTCTCTTTATAATTTATTAATTCACTTTTGATACTAGCAATTTCTCTTTTTTCTCATCAAGAGTGTCTCAATCTATGGATCTGAGAATTCCAACCTCCATAGCTTTTTCTTCTCTCTTTCTATGGCAGGTGTTTGCATGCAAGTGATTCTTGGGAGCTATGGGGTTGATCTTTCATCAACTTCAACAAAATGTGTCTATTTTTTGGACTTTTAGAGTGGCCATGTCACCTACACTTGAAAATTGGGTTCCATGCTTAAGCTGATTGCAAACAATATTGTAAAAGTATTTGTATTTGAGTGATGACTTTGCAATGAAATCTAATTTTTCTATGTAGTGAATTAAATATTTTCACATACAATATCCAAGGCTTTTCTTAAATGATGGTCATATTCACCAATATTTTGGTAAGAATTTACATTAGGTTACATGTTAATTAGTAGATTTGACATGTGTCTCTATTCCATAGATTTTCCATGAAACTGTTTATGCTTTCTCACTTTGGTCCAAAATAGTTTTGATTGGGGACATGTGCCTTTATTTCAAGGTTTCTCTTTAAAATATGGTTTCCTTTTAAAAGGTTTGGCCTAAAATAGGATTTAGGTCATTGATTTAGGATAATACAATGATTATATATAATAGGGGTGCCACCCCAAACCACCATTCAATAATATGGAGGGAGACTATAATGATAAAAGTGGGCTATATTTAACTTTCAAGTTTGATGATTAATTAGGCTCCATATAATAATAATAATAATGAAATTATGGTTTCAATTTTCTTCAATAATAAAAGATTTGCCATAATTTTATAGAATTTTTGTATGATTGAAAGAGAATTGCCAATAAAATTTTAAAAATTCCTACTTTAAAGATAAAATTCGCCAATAGAAATTTTTTTCCCCCTCAGCTAATGTTTGATTTAACAAAATTTTGTACTTTTTTTTTCCTCCAAAAGGGAGTTTCTTAAAGTTATCCCTAGGGTTGTCATGCTCTTATTCATAAGCACAATGAAATCCCTAAGTAGAGGGTGGCCCTCCCATCAGATCATGCAGGTAAACCCAATGAGTTAATGATGAATTCCCCTCTAATGCAGGAAACCTAAGTTCATTTTTTGTTCCAACTGAATCTCACTCAAAAATAGTTCAAGCACATCCATTGCAAAACTAGATCCTTTTCCCCCAATCTCCAATTATAAGCTCACTTACAAATCTCCTTATTGTGTTAACATGCACCCACAACAACCCCAAAATCCTAGATCCCTGAGACACTAGGTTAGTCCATTCAACTAGTAGCACAAACCAAGAAGAGATTAATGTTGTGTTAAAAAATGATGTTGTTGAAGGCTCATGGCATCACTATAAAACTCATGACCTATCTTCAAGATGGTGTGGTTCAGGGATCCCCAGTGAATGATATTGCAAATTAGATGATGATGACTTTCCTTGATCAAGTAAACCTATGTTCTATGGAGGATTTATTATAAACAAAAATATTCTACCCTACCACTTTGAACCTTAAATTGATAGATGCCACATTGATGACTCCAAACAATTTCACCTCCCAAAAAGAAAGAGTCCAACAATTGGAATTCAATATGAGTATTCTAACTAATATAATGGAACAAAAATTTCTACCCTATCACTTTGAATCTTAAGTCATCAGATGTCACATTGAAAACCACAAACAATGGCATCTACCAATAAGAAATAGTCCAAAAACTAGAATTCAATATGAGTATCCTAACTAATATGATGGATGATATGGCCTCTATACATGAGGAAGCCAGAGATAAATCATCAAGCTAAAAGAATAATATTTTCACTCTAATAATTTATCAATGAAACTAGTTCCCATCTTGAGCCATCTAACAATCCTGATATGGAAACCACAATAGGTCTTAAGCCATCCAATACTAGGCTTGGTTAACACTATGTTTCCTTAGTTAATGATATACTTACTTCACTTTCTTTCCTTATGCTCGGGTATAACTATAGTAGTTTAGTTAATACTAGGATTCTTCTTTCACCTTCTAAATTGGCTTCTCTTTTCAAGACTTCATAACTTGCTTATACACGATCTCAACACTTAATCAAATCATGTAAAATAAACAAATAGTAAACTGTCAGACTCTAACTCATTCAAGTACCCATTGAATACCATACACTTATCATGAATTACTTTATTATACTTTCTTCAAATCAACTTAATCAATCAAATGATATGGAACTCTACTAAGTTAGCATGATCTCTCACCAATTATGGCTTGAAATCAATTCCAAAATAACAATTGATATGATTCTTTCACATACATTAACAACATTATTAGTTGGAGCTAACATCAAATTCTAGAACACTGCAAACTTTGTATGATTATGTGAAGAATGCTCATTTGTTGACAACCATTCATGTCAAACTCTTTTAAAAGCAATTATATTATGTGCAATATATTATATTAATTAATTATTTCCTTCTAATGTAAAAAGTGCATAGATATTAATAAAGTATCCAAATTTTATTGAATATTTAACTTATATACTAGGATGTCTTATAATACCACTCTAAACCTGACAAGTGCCTTAAGAGAAATTAGGAAGTAATGTAGGGTCTTGGTGATGTTTGATATACTCTAGTTAAATCAAGACAATGTATTGTTAATTCATACTTGCATGTTTCTATTCCATACCTCTTTATTGTGTAAAAGATAATATTTTGATTAATTCATGTTTACATTCTTGTTGATAAATGGTTGTTACATTTATTTGATTAGAAATTGAGATAACCCTGCTAACCCATTATACTTTGTGTGTGTGTGTGTGTTTACTCTATTTTGTGTATCTTCAAGATGAGGGGAGGTAGGTGTAGTGACTTCTTTGGGAGATCTACATGACTTTACAATCCTCCTTCCTTGCCTATCACTATGTGTGTGTGTGTGTGTGTGTGTGTAATCACTTCTTCGGGAGATCTACACGATGTCTCACTCCTCCTTCCTTCTCTATCATTACTTACACACACACACACACACACACACACACACACACACACACACACACACACACACACATGCACATGTATATAATATATATGTATGTATGTATTGTATCTTGTCAGTTGGTGATGTAGGTGTGTGCATGTACTAGGCATTGACACCACCTAAATACATAGGTCTAAGTGTGCCTCAAAAATCCTCAAAACATATTGTTGTTAAAGGGAGATGGAACCATGAACCATATAGAAACCCTAAGCCTAGAATTTGTGACTAGGGAGTTAACTAGTACCATTTGGGGATCTTTTGGGATTCTTTCCTCTAATTTTTTATTGTGATAGTTAAGTGTTATACTGGTAGTTTTAAGTTTGATTTTGACCTTGAGATAGTGCTTTAAATATTTTATTTGTGATGTTTGGGTGAACTTGATGCCATGATGTTTCCGTTGGTTTGTCAAGTATGTCTATCCAAGTATATATGAGTGCACACATATATGCCTGAATAAATTTACATTTACTTTAGTTTCATGTGTGACCTAAAATTTGACATACTATGAGTCTTAGTTTAATTTACTATGTGTACATGTGTGTGTGTGTGTGGGTACATACAAATCTTTGCAAGTGGATAAAGTAAATAAAATGGACAAAAAATAATAAGAAAAACTAAAAGGAGATAAAAGACAAATGAAATAAAGAGATCAAAATAATTACTCCAAATATCATTCATTAAGGTTTGAACACTTGACATCTCACCTACTTAACCATCTATCCACCATCTCACCACTCACACTCATTGAGAACTTTAATAAGACAAATAATTTATGAGCTATAAGAAGGATTAAGAAAACATAGTAAAAAGGGGCTTTGAGAGTTGAACCCTTAACTTCTTGGGTATAGTAAAGACCTAGACATTGAACAATAATACACCCTTAAGCTTTAACCCCAAGATCACATAGACAACTAACAAGTTAGAAAACTAGACTAAAAATTATAAATAATAATTAAATAGGTTGATTAAATAATCAAACCTTTTAAGGGTGTCAATTGGAATGGATACAACTATTTTTAATGACATCCAAGCTCCTATAAATTAGGATTCTTACTGACAAAAAGAATATAGGAAATATTTGGGAAAAAATACTATGGGAAAAAATTCTAAAAGCTCATTTCTCCACACATAAATTTAGAGAAGCCAATTTTTGAGAAGAGGGCTTTCGAAAGAAAATGAATTTTCTTGTGAGCTTCATGGATCCATTTGTTTAGTGTTAGATCCAAGTAGGATCTTGTGGATTTTGCCCAATAGTTTCTTCTATGAAATATATGTCTTCTTCATTTTTGAATGGAATTGCTTTCAGAATTTAATTGGGTTGAAACCCTTGTTTGTGAATTTATTGTTCTTCATTTTGGAAACATTTGTAAATGAATTTAAGACTGAAAACCCTTCTTTTGTAAGTTTAGAGATTTGTATTTTGATTTAGGTAGGGTTTGGAAAAAAGATCAAAATTTGATTGGTTGTTCATATTTTTCCTATTAGATCTATTATGTAAATTGATTAAAAATTTATATATTATATAAAATTACCATTGTAAATAAATTTACTGTGATATATATATATATATATAGTTTTTTAAAAATTGCCAATTAAAAAATTGGGTTTAGTGATTTTAATGTAGGGCAAATATTTGAGGTTTTATAAAAAATATTATAAAAAAATTATATATTATTATTATGGTGGGTGGGGGCCACCACCCCCGCCCTGCCCCCCTTCTTCCTTCATCCCACTATTGTGTAGCTAGGTTGCCAAGCAATGTGCGACTATTGTAAGTAGACAACAATTGCTACAATAGCCTGCGCCTACTTACAAGTAGTGCATGACTACTTATGTAGTCAAGACCCCATGAGCCCAAGGGACTATGATTGCGGGTCCCATAAACAATTAATTTATTTTAAAAAAATTATTTTATTTAAATTTTTTAAAATTTTATCAATTACATTAATTAATATTAAATAGTAATAGTAATTATTTAATTCTTTTATTATATTGTTAAACTAAAAATTATTATTATTATTAAGTAATATTAATAATATTTTATTATTGATTTAATAATAATAATTATAATAATTTAATAAGATATATATATATATATATATATATATATATATATATATAGTTTTTTTAAAATTACCAATTAAAAAATTGGGTTTAGTGATTTTAATGTAGGGCAACTATTTGAGGTTTTATAAAAAATATTATAAAAAAATTATATATTATTATTATGGTGGGTGGGGGCCACCACCCCCGCCCCGCCCCCCTTCTTCCTTCATCCCACTATTGTGTAGCTAGGCTGCCAAGCAATGTGCGACTATTGTAGGTAGACAACAATTGCTACAATAGCCTGTGACTACTTACAAGTAGTGCATGACTACTTATGTAGTCAAGACCCCATGAGCCCAAGGGACTATGATTGCGGGTCCCATAAACAA
Source organism: Cupressus sempervirens (assembly GCA_028749045.1). Lineage (NCBI taxonomy): Eukaryota > Viridiplantae > Streptophyta > Pinopsida > Cupressales > Cupressaceae > Cupressus > Cupressus sempervirens. The sequence continues at coordinate 394,222,964 of CM053784.1, read as the reverse complement.
TTAATTTATTTTTAAAAAATTATTTTATTTAAAATTTTAAAATTTTTATCAATTACATTAATTAATATTAAATAGTAATAGTAATTTTTAAATTTTTTTATTATATTGTTAAACTAAAAATTATTATTATTATTATTAAGTAATATTAATAATATTTTATTATTGATTTAATAATAATTATTATAATAATTTAATAAGTTATTATTTTAATATTAAAAATATTATGAGATTTGGAAATTGAGTTTTGTTTTAAATCAACACTTGGTATAATTTTTTTTTTGGATCGATAAACAACTGAAGCCTAGATTAGTTATTGTTATTTGTTATAATTAATTATTTTTGTGTTAAGTAAATTCAAACCCAAGACCTCCCACATGAGAGGCTCACAAGTTACCATTGTGTTGTAGGTCATTGCCTAAAAAGGTATAATTATGTTATTTATTTATTAAAATCTAATATTGATTTAACTAAATGATCATTTATCTATTGAAGGGGAAATTTGTAAACTTGTGTAAATGGACTTTTGGAGATACATTTTTGATGAAGTATGAAAACTTGAACCCTAGATGTTTAAATCAAAATCATATATAATAATGCTTGCTATGATGTATGTTTCCTTTTGTGTTGGGATATGGGTTTTGACTTAGTATATTGACCAAACAAGATGTTTTACCAAAGGCTTGGGAAGTTTTTTTCTATGATGATGTTATGTATATGATCTTTTCTACCTAACCATTGTGATGTACTCCCTTTTTTTCTATGCTGAGTTTGATCTATTGTTTGTTGATGTTTTCCAATTGCTTGTATAGGATTAAGGTGAATGGTGTGATTTTCTTGATGTAACCTTTGAGTTCTGATCAGTTGTCTTTTGATGCTTTCCAGTTGCTTATATAGTGATGTAGGAGCATCCAGAGGTATAAGGGCAATCCTATGTCACCCAAAAAAATGTACTTAGACTTAGTTTCTGTTTCATGTGTTTTCATTTTTGGATACCCATTTGGGTCAAATAAAGGTTCCAACTCTCACAGTTCCACTATCAGTGTGTTAGAAAATCTCAAAAAAATAGGAGCATGTAATTGGGCCATCATTTTGGTAAACTAGAAGGTGTGAATTGGCCAGATGAATGTAATTGTGGTTTAGAGCATTCCAGAAAAAGAATCAGGTCAAAAGGCCCCATGGTTTGAAAGTTATTGCACTTTTTCGAGTTTTGGAGACCTCCTAAGAATGCTTCAAAGTTAGGTTAGGGGTATTAAATGACCTTGAAAAGGGCCAAAAAATGGGGGATGAGCAAAGCTGGTCCATTGGGCTATAGAGCGCTTTGAGAGCTTTCCAAAAATGTAAACGGTTCATCAATCAGAGCTACGGTTCAAAAGTTATGCCTCCTGAAAGTTTGGTTACTATTTCTAGATTCTTCTAGATTTGTGCCGACTTCTAACGCAGCTTCTGGAACCTTCTATTTGGTTGGTAGATGCCTACTAGCACTTTTTAGAATGTACTCCTAGTCCTTAACCCTCCAGGGTCTATTTAAGGAGATTTCTGGCATTGTAAAAGGCAGTTCGGAGTGGAGTTTGAGAGGAGGTACTGAAAGGAGAAATTATCTCCAGATTTATGCTATTATAAGCCCTTAGGGCATGTTTTGAAGTTTATTTTCTCTGTACCATTTGTACTAGCTTATTTTCTTAGTTAATACAATTTCCCTTTTCTGTTGTGTCCATTCTGTTCTTGGGTTGTGTCCCCATCAAGTGGTATCAGAGTTGGTTTTCTTGAGTGTGTAGACAGAGCGCGGACTATGAGGCAATTTCAACCAGGACTGTGTGGTTGTGGGTTCGATTTAGAAGATGCCTCCATGAAGAGAGCATGGCGGAAGGGCCAGAGCTATTAATCCTAAGGAGGTTAGAGCCCTCTAAAGGCAGGTACAAGCATTGCAAGAGGAGCTCCGTAGAGGAGCAAATGTTGCCGCAGGTGACGACAGTGAGGATGAAAATGAAGAAGAAGTAATGGGACCAGAAGGGGAATTTGAAAGGGAAGTTCTAAATCATGCAGAGGAAAGGCTTTTTAGGGCCATTACTAAGTTTGGGAAAAGACCCACAGTTGAAGTGGGTGTATTTTCAGGAAATCTGAAACCAGATGAGTTGATCGATTGGATCAATGAACTGGAAGAATACTTTGAGTATGAGGATATCAGGGACCCAGATAGGGTTAAGTTTGCAAAGGCCAAACTGAAAGACCATGCCAAAATCTAGTGGCAAGAGGTTCAATTGGAAAGAAACAGAAGAGGAAAGGAGAAGATCACAAGATGGGATCACATGGTGGACAAATTGAAGAAGTAGTTCATTCTTGTGGACTATGAGCTTGATTTGTTTAAGAAGACGCATGGGTTAAAGAAAGCAGGAAGATCAGTCCAAGAATATACAGAGGAATTTTATCGACTCTTGATTAGAGTGGGGCATGTAGAAGCAAATAAGGAGAAGGTTTCTCGTTATATCAGTGGGTTGCGACCTAGCATCCAAGAGGAATTAAGTTTGGTAAGAATGACTAGCGTTGAAGAGGCATACCAGTTTGCCCTACGAGTTGAAGAGAAGCTGAATAGAAGGTTTGAAGGAAGACAAAGAGGGCACGGTCAAGGAGGAAGGGGAAGCGGTAGATCATCTAGAGGCCGCAATGAAACCCAAAAGAAAAATGAAGATGTGGGTACTAGCAGGAACTAGAGGAATGAGGGTTTCAACCGCTCCCATGATCAAGACTTTGGCAATCAGAGAGGAAGAGGTAAAGGATGTGGACAAGGAAGAGGAGGCTTTCGTGGTACCTATTTCCATTGCAATGAAGAAGATCATCGTGCCTTTGAATTCCCTCAATGATAAGGAAGGACAGATAGGAGAGCTGAGGGCCAAGCTAGGGTTGTTCATGTGGATGAGAATACACAATCATCACATTCAAAGGATGCAGAAAGAGGAGAGACCTTTGTAAATGAAAGAGTCCTACTAAGTGGCAAGATTGAACCAAGACAATAGAGGAGTTTGTTCCATACCAGATGCAAACTTGTGAGGATAAATGTTGTCACGTGATCATTGATGGTGGTAGCACTGATAACTTGGTATCAGAAGAGATGGTCTCTAAGCTGAAGCTCAAGAGGGAGAAACATCCCCAGCCCTATCGGATTACTTGGGTAAAAGATGATCATAAGGTCCTAGTATGTGAACAATGTTTAGTGAAATTCAAAATTGGGAGTTACCATGATGAAGTTCTCTTTGATGTTATTTCGATGGATGTTTTCCATCTATTGTTGGGTAGACCATGGCAGTTTGATAGACATGCAATACATGATGGACATGCAAGCACATACTCTCTGACAAAGGATGGAGTTTGCCACAAATTGAAGCCCATGAAAAAGGAAGGTGAAAAGGTATGTAGCAGTGCTAGGATTTTTCTTGTTGATGAAAGAAAGTTTTTAGATGGCATGAAACATTAGCATATGTGCTATGCTTTGATTCCTAGGAAAGATAAAGAAGGTAGTAGTGAAATACCACTTGAAGTTTTGGATTTACTAGGTGAATTTGGAGATATTATCTCTGATAATGTTCCAGATGGATTGCCACCAGTAAGGCAAATCAGTCATCAGATAGATCTGATTCCAAGAGCTAGTTTGCCTAACAAAGCTACTCACAGGATGACTCCTACTGAAACAGAGGAGCTAAATAGATAGGTTCAGGAGCTGTTGAGGAAGGGCTTGATTCAAGAGAGCCTGATTCCATGTGTAGTACCTGCAGTACTCACACCAAAGAAGGACGGAGAGTGGAGGATGTGTATAGATTTTCAAGCTATAAATAGGATAACCATCAAGTACCGATTTCCTTTGCCAAGGATGGATGATCTTATGGACTGCTTGAGTGGAGCTCAGTACTTCACAAAGATAGATCTGAAGAGTGGTTATCACCAGATACGGATTCGAGAAGGAGATGAGTGGAAAATAGCCTTCAAGACCAAGGAGGGTCTTTATGAGTGGTTAGTCATGCCCTTTGGATTGACAAACGCCCCAAGCACCTTCATGCGGCTCATGAATGAGGTACTTAAGAAGTTCTTGGGAAAATTTGTTATTGTTTATTTGGATGATATTTTAATTTTCAGCAAGACTTTGGAAGAACATTTATTGCATATTCGTAGTGTCCTTGAAAGGTTAAGGGAAGAGAAAATGTTGATTAATCTGAAGAAGTGTATCTTTGCAAAAAGGGAGTTAGTCTATTTGGGGTTTGTTATATCACCTGAAGGTCTCAAAATGGATCCAGAGAAGGTAAAAGCCATCTTGGAATGGCCTACTCCAAGGTTTTCTACTGAGGTAAGATCATTTCATGGTCTGATTAGTTTCTACAGGAAGTTTATTAAGAATTTCAGTGGCATATGTGCACCCCTAACTGATACAATAAGAGGGGATAGAAAAGAGTTCAAATGGACTACAACAGCTACGAGAAGTTTTGAATTGCTGAAGAAGAAGGTGATAGAACAGCCTGTGTTGGCACTTCCAAATTTTAGAAAAGTGTTCCAGGTGGATTGTGATGCTAGTGGCAGTGCTATTGGGGGTCGTATTAAGCCAAGAAGGTAAGCTTATTGCATACTTTAGTGAAAAATTGAATGATGCAAAGAAGTATTTTGTTTATGATCAAGAGTTCTATGCAATAGTTCAGGCCTTAAAGAAATGGAGGCATTATTTATTGCCAAAGGAATTTGTTTTGTATACTGATCATCGGGCATTACAATACCTAAATAGCCAAGGTAAATTGAATCAAAGGCATATGAAGTGGGTAGAGTTCTTGCAGAGCTATACATTTGTGTTGAAGCATAGAAGTGGAAAATCTAACAGGGTTGCAGATGCAATAAGTAGGAGACAATTGTTGCTTACAATAATGCAGGTTGAAGTAGTTGGGTTTGATGAACTCAAGAATTTGTACCTTGAGGATCCTGATTTTGCTGAAGCATGGAAAGCTTGTAAAGAACATGTTGCTGTAGATAGAACCAAGTGGTTAGACTATTTGATTTAGGATGGCATGTTGTTTAAGGGTAGTCAATTGTGCATTCCAAGGAGTTCCATGAGGGAAAATTTGATTAAGGAGAAACATAGTGGAGGGATGGCAGGACATTTTGGTCGAGATAAGACCATTGCCATTCTTAGAGAACATTATTTTTGGCCTCAAATTTCACATGATGTGAAGATGTTTGTATAGAGTTGCCAGGTTTGTCAAGTTGCCAAGGGGTTTAGTCACAATACTAGCCTATATCAGCCATTGCCTGTTCCATCAAGGCCATGGGAGGACATAAGTATGGATTTTGTTCTTGGATTTCTAAGGACACAAAGGGGTAATGACACATTATTTGTGGTGGTTTATAGGTTCTCCAAAATGGCACATTTCATTCCATGCCACAAAACTCATGATGTTGTCCATATTGCAGACTTGTTCTTTAGAGAGGTGGTGAGACTACATGGTCTCCCGAGGAGTATACTTTCTGACAGAGATACTAAATTTATGGGGTATTTCTAGAGGACATTGTGGAAGAAGTTGAGAATAGACCTAAAATTCAGTTCCATGCATCACCCGCAGACTGATGGCCAAACATAAGTGGTAAATAGAAGTCTAGGCAATTTGCTGAGATGTTTAGTTGGGGATAAGCCCAAGGGATGGGATTTGATTCTACCAAAAGTAGAGTTTGCTTACAATAACTCTATAAATAGGAGTACTGGAAAATCACCATTCCAAATGGTATATGGGAATAGCCCAAGGACTGCACCAGAATTGAGGAAGATAGAACAAGGGGAGAGGACAAGTGCTGAAGCTGAAGAATTTGCTGAACATATCAAGCGTCTACATGAGGAGGTTCAAGAACACATTAAAAGCTAGAGCTGATCAAAGGAGAAGACATAAGGAATTTCAAGTAGAGGATATAGTCATGGTGCACTTATGAAAAGAAAGATTTCTAGCCAGTACTTACAACAAGCTAAAAATGAAGAAATTTGGCCCCTACAAAATTTTGAAGAAACATGACTCAGGAAATGCATATGAAGTGGAGCTGCCAGATGGTATTCACATTTCTCCCATTTTCAACATTGCAGATTTAACAGAGTATCATGATGATGGTGCAGACGAGGAGCTGGTGTTAGAGCCATGTCCAATTCCTGCTTCTAAGAAGGAGGAGATAGAAGACATTCTAGGTCATCGTGTGGGTAGGAGTACTAGAAACTGGCAGTATGAAGAGTATTTGGTCAAATGGAAAGGATGACCAATTGAGGACTCAACTTGGATTTTAGCAGCTGAGGTTTCCCATTTGGGATTCCCTCTACCATTCATAAAGTGACAAGGTCACTTTTCAATCTACCCTAGGTGTTTGATGCAGAAGCATCTAGAGGTATAAGGGCAATCCTGCGTCACCCAAAAAATGTACTTAGACTTAGTTTCTGTTTCATGTGTTCTCATTTTTGGATACCCATTTGGGTCAAATAAAGGTTCCAACTCTCACAGTTCCACTATCAGTGTGTTAGAAAATCCTAAAAAAGTAGGAGCATGTAATTGGGCCATCATTTTGGTAAACTATAAGGTGTGAATTGGCTAGATGAATGTAATTGTGATTTAGAGCATTCCAAAAAAAGAATCAAGTCAAAAGGCCCCACGGTTTGATAGTTATTACAATTTTTTGAGTTTTGGAGACCTCCTAAGAATGCTTCAAAGTTAGGTTAGGGGCATTAAATGACCTTGAAAAGGGCCAAAAATGGGGGACGAGTGAAGCTAGTCCATAGGACTATAGAGCGCTTCAAGAGCTTTTCAAAAATGTAAATGGTTCATCAATCGGAGCTACAGTTCAAAAGTTATGCCTCTCAAAAGTTCAGTTACTATTTCTGGATTCTTCTAGATTTGCGCCGATTTTTAACACAGCTTTTGGAACCTTCTATTTGGTCGGTGGATGCCTACTAGCACTTTCTAGAATGTACTCCTAGTCCTTAACCCTCCGAGGTCTATTTAAGGAGATTTCTAGCATTGTAAAAGGTAGTTCGGAGTGGAGTTTGAGAGGAGGTACTGAAAGGAGAAATTATCTCCAAATTTATGCTATTGTAAGCCCTTAGGGAAAGTTTTGAAGTTTATTTTCTCTGTACCATTTGTACTAGCTTATTTTCTTAGTTAATACAATTTCCCTTTTCTGTTGTGTCCATTCTGTTCTTGGGTTGTGTCCCCATCATATAGGACTAAGGTGATTATTGTGATTGGTCTTTAGGTGCTTTCTAGTTACTTGTAAAGGACTGAGCTAAATACTGTGTTTTATCTATACATGCTTTCCAGTTGCCTGTAAAGGATTGAGGTGAAAATTGTGATTTTTATGAGTTGTAGTTTTATGAGCCTAGGGTAGGTAATCTATGTACACATTGAGAAGTGGCTTGCAATGGAGCTCAGAGCCCTAAAGAGCTTTCTTTGGTATTGTAAGTTATTTTAATAAGTGATAACATTTCATTAAATGAGAGTAGAATGAATTAATAAGACTTTGTGTTTTCCTCATCCATGCCTCGTGTGCTAGAACAAACTAGGATGGGAGTAGAGAGGATGGTTGGTTATGACCTTGCTTCATTAGTATGCCTTGTCTATATGAAAGGATACTGGTACCACATAGAGACACTTAGGGGGTGTAGTCTAGAGAGGCTGTCAGGGTAACCTTAGAGTTGGCTCATGCGATGAAAGTTGTCCACTTACATAGTATAATTCCTACATGTCTTTGTTGCCTTTGGGTTTAGATGTTACTTATGTCTTGGTACCTTAGAGATAGTTTATTTTTAGGTGTTTCCTTGACCTAGATGTTCGTTATGATTTGTGGTCTGTTATCCATTTGGAAGTTGAAACCATCTCCTTAGTGTGGTGGAAGTGTAACATTTAGGTTCCATGAGCTCAGGTAGTAGTGCATTTTTTCCTATACCATTGAGATTCAATCATTGGATGTCATTGATGGATGCAAGTGTGCAGTTGTTCCTTTTTTTTTTGATCTTGTATTTCTATTGGATGGCTATATTTTGTTATTTGGTATTTGATTATCAAAGATCTTATAAGATGACATATTATATTCATGATGTATATTCTTTGAGCTTTTCATGCCCTGTGACTTGTACAATAGATGATTATGCATTTTGATTATTGCCAAATGGCATCTTATATAATTGTATATTATTTAATTGGATTTGTACTTGTAATAAATCTTTGATCTGGATTTGTTGTGTTTTAGATTTAGTATTAATAAAACTTATATATGTGATTCAATTTCATGGCACCCTTAAGAGGTGTAATATATCTATGATGATGGTTCTATGTATGTGAGTTATTGCTTCCACTATATTATCTCTTGTTATCTTTTTAAAAAAATGTTTGACAAACTTAGTGAAACTTTAGTTTAATTTCTTTTGGGTTCCCTAGCAGAGTGTTACAAGGTTAGTATGTTTCAAATGAATGAGTTTCTATGGATTGAAAATTTGAATACATATTGGTAAGGATGCTAATCTAGGGTTTAGCCCTAAACTGTTAAAGAACCCTTACTTATTCTAAAATTATGAAACTTCAATTGTTAGAATTGTGTACATTTTTTTAATATTCTCTAGAAAAAAATGTATATGAATACTGAACATATGTGCACTTTTCCACTTCTCCAGTTTGTTTGTCACCTTAAACAAAAGTGCAGTAATTTGAAACAAAAGTGAAATGATACAAAATATAAGTATAACAATATAAAATATATGCACAATAATATTGCACAAAAGTGCAACAATGCTTAACAAATGTGCAATTTCACTAAATTGTACAAAGGCATAGGTATACTACATGGATCAATGATTATAATGAGTGAAAGTGTATCTATATTCAATAAATGTGTCAGAATACAAAACAAATTTGCATTATTAATGAACAAATGAGCAGCAATAGAGTTAACTTAGTTGAATAGGAAACTTTTGACCTCCAGAGCCCAATTTCAATACCAAGGTATAACATAAAATGAACATTTAAGTATAAATGGCATAATTCTCCTTTCTTATGCTTTAAGTTCTATTTTATGTTATACATCGTGCAACTTTCTAGATAGGTTTCAGCCTCATAGGAGTTAAAATAAAGGATATTTATTTTTAGGGTTTAAGAAATTTTAGACAGCCAAATTTCAAAAATCAACATTTTAGCTTGTTCTTTTTGTGTCTTCTGACCTTGTATTTAATCTTGAGATATTTACTATCTTTAAATGTGATAATCATTCTTCAAAAGTGTTTGATGGGTGTTATTTTCATCTTATTTCTTATATGATGAATTAGGGTTTAGTGGATTACCCTAGAGATGACACCTTAAACCAGTCTCTCTCTCTCTCTCTCTCTCTCTCTCTCTCTCTCTCTCTCTCTCTCTCTCTCTCTCTCTCTCTCTCTCTCTCTCTCTCTCTCTCTCTCTCTCTCTCTCTCTCTCTCTCTCTCTCGTATGATTGAGGCTGATTTTTAAATGTGATAATCATTCTTCAAAAGTGTTTGATGGGTGTTATTTTCATCTTATTTCTTATATGATGAATTAGGGTTTAGTGGATTACCCTAGAGATGACACCTTAAACCACTCTCTCTCTCTCTCTCTCTCTCTCTCTCTCTCTCTCTCTCTCTCTCTCTCTCTCTCTCTCTCTCTCTCTCTCTCTCTCTCTCTCTCTCTCTCTCTCTCTCTCTCTCTCTCTCTTTCAAAATTGAGACTGATTTCAAAATTGAATTTTTTTTGGGTCACCAGAGGCTTATGGATTTTTTGGTTCCTTTGAAAATGATTTTTCTTATATATATTTTATTTTATGATGTTGTTCATGGGAATATACTTAAATGTATGAGTTAGGGTTATGAACTATGGAATGGGACCCTAGGTTACTGTTCCCTATAACTCTTTGTTCTTTTGGATTCTTTCGATGATTAGAGTAGAAATCCTAGGTGAGTGGCTCACCATAGGTGTTGAGACTTCAAAGTGGCTACCAGGGATCCTTAGTTTGGAAGCCAAAGCCTTGTGCAGGCTGGTTCCATTTGTGAATTAGTTAATAAGTGGTAACATAATAATAAATGAACTTATGGGTTGGATTTTGGGATTTATATACTAAAAAGGATAATTGTGGAAGTATTGTTGGACTACTTAGGGAAGGGAAATTATGCATAACTTATAGCTCCCTAACTTGGGAGGTTGATCCCAACATTACTTAGTCATGCTTATCCTTGTTGGAGTACTCAAGAAAAAGATGTTCTGTTCTACACAACAGTCTTAAGCCTAGCAAGTGGATCCCAACACCTGAGGAAGGTACAATGAAACTCACCTAGATACATTTGAACCCCTCACTCTACGTTTTGGCTCTAGTTGTCCATTTTCTTTATGATTCTATTTGAGCATTGTCTTTTATTTGGCTTTATCATACCTTTGTACCTTGATATTGAGTATAAGTCTTAGATTACCTTAGAGACTATGTGGATCATGATCTTATCTCCTAGCTTGGTATAGTGGACCATTTATCACTCCACGTGGTTGGGTGGAAAAATATTTTTGAGGTATTATTCAAGTTTTCATGGATGGCTTTATATAGATCCTTGTTGGGAAGCTATTGAAGATTGGTTATTGAAGTCCATTTGTGGCATTTCATTAAAATAAATTTATGTAATACTTTCATGTTAAATCTTGAAGAAGGTACAAGTTATTTGTATATGTATCATCAAACAAAAAGCTATGTAAGAGGGTAAAGGGTATCTCTAGGAGAAACTAAGGGATAGGTGAATATGCATTATGTCTAAGGATGAATGAAATATACAATGACATTATATAATTCTTATTTATAGATAAATGAATGATGCACCATGTATTCTTCATAATTTTATGGAATGGAATGTCTAGTTGATTAGTGAATAGACAATGAATAAGTTTACATGTATGGTTAATGATTTTATTGTGTTTCATGTATCCTTATTGAAACTTAAATAGATGCATTTAATTATATGGATTATAAAATTAGTTCCTTATTTTGAAATGAATATTAGAATGGATAAGGTATCAAATCATAAGTAGATGTAAAATTAAAATTTAGATTAAAAGGAAATTAAGCAATATTGTTTAAGGGAACCTGTTAGGACTCGACACCTATGATCCAAGAGAGCTTATTAAGAAGAAGTTATGTTCAAAAACAAAATTCACCAACATTAATAACATTTAGACTTATCCTTTTGGGTTCCATGGTGGGGCATTACATTTGGCATTAAAGCCCTAGGTTTCCATACTAGGAACTCTAGGAGTTGTAGTGGCATATTCATGATTGAGCATTCCCTTAATGTGTATTTAGAATACTTGAATCCTTTATAGAGATACATTTTTTGTAGTCTTATTTTCCAATAAATCACTTTTCTTACATCACTTTACTTCACTAAACATATAGTCATGACTCGATGCTTGTTCATTATTTTATATTGCTAAAAATTACATGTATTCATAAAAACTTCTAAATATCATTAAGGACAATGGCTTGGTAATGTATAGTAATACCTAACCCTAACCCTATCATGTTATTTGAATTCTCTCCAATAAATTTTGAGATATTCCACTCTACCTCTCGTATAAATAGTAAATTGACATCATGGTTGGATATAAAGTTATTTCAACTACTATTATAACTTTACAAGTTAAGAATGTTTTTGGGGGGCAAACATGACTTTTTCTAGTAATCCCTTATTCAATGTTGTAAGTGTTGAAAAGTTAGAAACTTTCATTCTTTTTAAAGATTTTTAGAACTTAAGCTTCTTGTAAAATGATATTGTATGTTTGAATTCCTATAAAAAAGAATCTATCCCTTATCCTCTTAAAAATAGTAAGTCAGAAGAAAGGATTCAATAATGGATTTTGTTACTTCCTCCTAATTAAAACAATTAAGATATTTAGGTGAACCAATGCATTTCAATGTAAATGGACTCATGTATATTTTGTTTTCAAAGGAAGGAAATGCCCTATTTTCTTAATAGCCATAAAATAATATTTGCAGTAAGTCTTAGGAAAAGTATTCTTGAAATTATAATAAAAGGAAGTAGACCATGTCTAGTAAATATACATTTGTTAACAATTAGTCTAGATGAGTTAATCAATCAATGTAAAATATTTTAAATTTTGAAGGTTACATATTTGGTCATTGATAACCTTTTTGTTCCTCTCCTCTCATAATTGGGACTTGAGATAAGAAGAATAAGTTTCTTTATTCCATCTAATAAATTTCAATAGGATCGACTTTATTTGGGAAAATTATTATTAAAAGGAAAGAGTTTACCCTAAAGGAATGATTTAGAATTGCACATAGGACAAGTAAAAGATTTAAATTTTTATATGGAGGTATGTGTCCAATGCTTCCCAAGGGTACAATTTTGGGGGGAAACAGACCGTACCAATCAAAATCACCATTCTATTGATATCCCCTTCACTAGATCAAAACAACATTATGAAATAAAGGTAATATATTTCAACACTTATATAGGAGTAATTATCACTTTAGTTAAACTATAATTTTATTAGCAAAATTTAAGAAATGGATATAACATTGAAGTGAATAGACTATTAATGTTGTTTAAAAAGTATGTACAATAAGATCATCAAACGAGAAACAAGTTTATTAAATAAATCTTGGTATCGAGACCTCAACTAAGGTTGTTGGAGTTACTTATAAAAAGGTATGCATAACCTATAATAATCTTTTGTGATAATCTATACCAATTTGAGAACATCTAAGAGGAATGTAACATATAAGAAAAGAATGTTTTAATTGTCTATTATGTTAATATGTTCTTGAGTTAAAATAAATTAGGTTCTTATGTTCCAATATTTTGTATCCATTAGCCACATAGGAAGCTTAGAATCGTGATCCAATAAGAACCCATATCTATATATGTTATGTATTTATGTAACCATGTTTACATTATCATGGGAACATGAGGATATCTTAATGACCAAGCATAAGGAATATACCTTTTTAAGTAGATATAGACAAAAAAATTCATAATCACTCGTATGACCATGATGTAATTCCTTGAAAATTGGTAAAACTTAGAATGGTTCTTGCATTACAATAATCATTTATTGGACTCTAATGAAGTCATAAGATATAATTTTTAAGTAGATATAATAGTCTATAACCATAAGTTAAATGTGAATAAGTTCAATTTTATGACTTCCAAGAGTAAGTCAAGTCTTAGAGGGGAGGATGTAATACCCCTCTAACCCTAACAATGAATTAAGAGAAATTAGGAAGTAATGTAGGGTGTTGGTGATGTTTTATATATTCTACTTAAATCAATACAATATATTGTTAATTCATATTTACATTCATCTAATTCATACCTCTTTATTATTGGAAGATAGTATTTTGATTAATTCATGTTTATATTCTTGTTGATAAATAACTATTATATTTATGTGATTATAATTTGGGATGCTAACCCATTGTACCATGTGTGTGTGTTTACATTGTTCAACATATCTGTATAATGAAGGAAGGTAGTCGTAGTCACTTCTTAGAGAGATCTACATGATGTCACACTCCTCATTCCTTTCATGTCACTATGTGTGTGTGTTTTATCTTTCTAGTTGGCGATGTAAGTGTGTGTAGGTACTATGCATCAACTCCAGCTGGATACACATGTCTAAGAATGCCTGAAAAATCCTTGAACTAGCTATTGTCAAAGGGATATGGAACCATGATCCATATAGGAACCCTAAGCCTAGATTTCATGATTAGGGAGTTAACTACCATTTGGAGATATTTTGGGTTTCTTTCCTCTAATTTGATATCGTGATAGTTGAGTGTTATAATGGTAGTTTTAAGTTTAATTTTGATCTTGAGATAGTGCTTTAAATATTTTATTTGTGATGTCTGGGTGATCTTAATCTCATGATGTTTCCATTGGTTAGTCAAGTATATATGGGTGCACATGTATATGCTTGAATAAATATACATTTACTTTAGTTTCATGTGTGACCTTAAATTAGATATAGTGTGAGTCTTAGTTTAATTTACTATATGTGTGTGTGTGTATACATACATATCTTTTTGAATGGATAAAGTAAAATAAAATGGACAAAAAATAATAATTATTAAAAGGAGATAAAAGACAAGTGAACACTTAGCTTTTCCTTTTTGTGTCTTGGGACCTTGTATTTGTTAGGGTAAATAATTATTATTTACACTTTACTTAAGCTTACTTAGGATAAATGCATTATTTATTAGTTTGTCTCCTAGAAGTAAGCGTACTTTTATGTGTTGACTTGTTGGCAACATAAGAGTTTTTTCCCACCTGGTCATACTTATCCTCTCATCTACATGGAGAATAATCCACCTTTTGTGGATGTATGCTGAGTTGTCATGCTTATCTCCTAGTGCTTTCTCGCTCATTCTAGAAGCTTCCTAGAGGCCTTTATAAACAGGCTCTCATAGTGTATTTTCATATCATATTGTACAACAATTTACATTTTATCTCAAAATACAATTTTCTTATTTTCAGACCAAACCCTTGCCTCTTCTTGTCTTTTTCTTCTCTATGATAGGCTTTCTATGTGCAGGTGATTAAAGGGCTTGTGGATTTGATTTGCATACTTACTTAAATCCTAAATGCTATTAGAGCTAGATCTATTGTATCTTGTTCAATATTTGAATAAAAAGGAGAAAGAGGGTTTGACATAATAAATCTAACATTTTTTGGGCTTTTCCTTTATTTTTTGGAGGTGTGACGATGATGATTCAGGAAAAATAATTACAGCTACAATATCTCCCTCATATAGACTCCTTTTTGCGAGATTTTTTTTGTTTGTTTTGGGGTAGAATTTCATGATTTGCACATTGGTTTAGGTGGTTTGAGATCTCTATTCTTGAATTTTTCTACAACTCACAAATCCTATTTTTTACCACTTTAAATGTTTAGTATGAGCTCATCTAGACACATAATCAGGTTTCATTTTTTTTAAAAGTGCATTTTTTTGTCTACTTTCCAGATCTACAATCAGATTATAGGTTCTATAGATAGAAATACTACTTTTAGAAATAGGCCCTAAATTGGCTATTATAATCGCACTAAGTATAGAGTGCCCAAATCATACAGTGGGGGGTTTAATTGATTTCTTTTACATTGTGAGGGGAAACATTTTATTTTCTATAATTTACTTTAGACTAGACCCTTCTGCTTCCATCTTCTTCTCTCAATGTTGGATCCTTCTGTGACCCAGCTCACACCACACAACTATCACACCTGGAAAGCACAAATGACTAGGCTTCTGATGTCACAAGGCCTATGGTCATGTCTGGATGAGAACCAACATATTTTGTAGCTACCTTTTGAGGTTCTCTAGCATAAAAACAAAATGGATGAAGCCATGGGATTGATTGCACTAAACATCTCTGATAGTCTATTATTTCACTTGTATGGTATGACCACTCCTCAAGCTATTTGGACCAAGTTCTACAACTTGTTTAGCACAATGAATGAGTTCCAGACATTATAGCTTGATCTAGAGTTGACTTCTTTGTCCCTAGCTAGCTTCCCCACCATTGAGGACTTCTTGATGAAGTTCAAATCTCTACATATAGTTTTGCGGGGATGTGGGAAAAACAAAAGAGATGATGAGTGTATTTTTTTGATACTTTCAAAGTTGTCAGGACAGTATCAGATCTTCTCTTCTACTTCCTACTCCACTATGGATGCCTTGAGTAATAGACATTAGATGCCCTCTTTTGAGACATTTTGTGATAGGTTAACTCGTGAGTAGTCTATGCTCACTCAGATGGATTCACTTACAAGTTTACGGTCATAGGCCTTGCTTGCCAAGGATACACAAGAGTAGAAGCTAAAGCAAATATCAGATTCCTCTTCTCAACACTCTACTGGTCCATCTTCTTCTACAAATAAGATGAAAAAGAAGACTAAGATTCCTACCTATTCCTATTGTTAGAAAGGACCTCATGATGAGTCATAATGTTTCCAGAAGAGATTTGATAGGTATGAGAAATAAATTACAGATTTGCAAGCTCTTCTTTAGAAGAGCATTGTTTCATCTTCATCCTCTTCTACCTCATAAGGGTCTAGTTTTCAGTCTTCTTCCATGTCTTTACCATCTACATTAGATTTTGGACAGGGTCATGCATTATCGGCATCCATTGTATCCCCTTCCTAGGTCCCTTAGATACTGGATTTTTAGGTGCTTCTCACCATATGACATCTTCTCACAGTGTTTTCTCTACTCTTGAGGCTTCTCCCGTTCCTCATATTCACATGGGGAATGACACTACCCTACTAGTCTAGAAAGATTTAATTAGCATTTAGGATGGCACCTTCAATGATGTATTATAGGTTCCATCTCTATCTACAAACCTTCTCTCGATTTCTCAAATTACATGTAGTGGATTAGGGAAGACAATTGAGTTCACTGTTGATTCAATCTTCATTCGGAATCATGCCACAAGAGGGATTATTGCTACAAGAACAATTGATCATTCCACCCATCTCTACACCTTCTTGCACTTTGGTCCACCATCTACATTTTTGAAGCACACTTTTTCTCCTTCACGAGAGCATCATGTGGTGCAAATAGGATACTTGAACCTTTGTATTATTCTCGAGATCACTGCTTTTCCTCCCACACCACAACCAGTTGAAGTCTTTTCTCTTTATCTCTATTTGACCCTCTAGCTCCATTCATTGAGCCTCTAGGTGCACCTATTATGGATTCTATAGAGGACATTCATCTCCTCTCTCATGATAGTGCCAATACACCAACCTTAAAGATTCCCTTTTAGGATCCTCATTTTTCTCCATTGATCATTAGTTAGGCCTTCCCATTTCACCTCTCATTTAGGGATCTCCTTTTTTTGTTCCCTTGTTTCTTTTTCATTGGAGTTTTATTGGTTTTATCTTTTTTACAAGGGCTCCATTATTCTAGGGGGCTTTGTTGTCTCTTCTCATTGGGGGGTTGGTTGTACTTATGGTTTTGAGAGAGTCTCTTGAGCCATTACCACTCTATACTTAAAATTATGAAAGTTGTCTTTAGGGGGTCTTGTTGAGGCCTTCCTTCCTTCATGTTTTTTCAACATGTTTGTTCTTACCCCTTTTTTGGGGAGGTTTTTTTCCATGTAGTTTTCCCTCTTTCCCCATTTTCAAAGGTTGCATTTCTTGGTATTTGTACATGGGTACCTAACATGGCCTAGTTGTCAGGACCCATTTTGTATTTCATCTTAGATTTTGTGATCTTAAGTGCATTCCCCTAATTTTCACTTAAGGGGGGGGGGGGGGGTGTTAGAGTAAATAATAATTATTTATTCTTTACTTAAGCTTACTTAGGATAAAAGCATTATTTATTAGTTTATCTCCTAGGAGAAAGCATACTTTTATGTGTTGACTTGTTGACAACATAGGAGTTTGTTCCCACCTTGTCATACTCATCCTCTCATCTATGTGGAGGATAATCAACCTTTTGTGGACGTATGTTGTGTTTTCATGTTTATCTCCTAGCGCTTTCTAGCTCATTCCAAAATCTTCCTAGAGGCCTTTATAAACAGGCTCTCATAGTGTATTTGCATATCATATTGTACAACAATTTACATTTTATCTAAGAGTACAATTTTCTTATTTTTAGACCAAACCCTTGCCTCTTCTTGTCTTTTTCTTCTCCGTGACAATTTTTCTACGTGCAGATGATTCAAGGACTTGTGGATTTGAATTGCATATTTTCTCAAATCCTATAGTATTTAATCTTGAGGTATTTTCTATCTATAAATGTGATAAAAATTCTTGAAAATTGTTTGATGAGTGTTGTTTTCATCTTATTTTGTATGTGATGAATTAGGGTTTAGTGGATTACATTAGGGATGATACCTTAAACTAGTATTTTCTCTCTCTTATGATTGAGTTAGATTCCAAAATTAAATTTATTTTGGGTCACCAAAGACTTATGGATTTTGTGGTTCCTTGGAAAAGGAAATTTCTTATATCTTTGTGATTTTATGGTGTTGTTCATGTGAATATGCTTTGATGTGTGAGTTAGAGTTGTGAACTAGGGAATGGGACCCTAGAAAATGTTTCCCTATAAATCTTTCTTCTTTTAGATTCTTTTGATGAGTAGGGTATAAATCCTAGGTTAGTGGGTCACCATATGTGTTTGGGGCCTGAAAGTGTTTGTTAGGGATCCTATGTTTGGAAGCTAGAGATCTATGCAAGTTGGTTCCATTTGTGAGTTAACTAATAAGTGATAAAAAAAATAATAAATGAACTTAATATGAAACAAGTTAATTATGGAAGTATTGTTTGATTACTTAGGGAAGGGACATTCTACATAAATAATAGGTCCCTAACTTGAGAGGTGGATCCCAACATTACTTGGTCAGGCTTGTCCTCCTTGGAGTAGTTAGGGAAAAGATGTTTTGTGTTGTAGGATAGTCTTAATCCTAAGAGATGGATTGCAACACCTTAGGAAGGTATGGTGACATTTACCTAGATGCAATTGAACCACTCACTCTACTTTTTTCCTTTGGCTGTTCATTTTATTTATGATTCTATTTGAGCATTATCTTTTATGTGGCTTTATGTTACCTTTGTACCTTGATATTGGGTATAAGCCTTAGATTACCCTAGAGCCTATGTAGATCATTGTATTATCTCCTAGCTTAGGGAAGTGGGCCATTTATGGCTCCACGTGGTTGGGTAGCAAAATATATTTGAGCTACTATTTGAGTTTTCATGGACAAATTTAAATGGATCCTTGTTGGGAAGTTAATAAAAATTTGTTATTAAAGTCCATATTTGGCATTTCATTAAAAAAAATCTATGTAATATTGTCATGTAAAATCTTGAAGAAAGTACAAGCTGTTTGTATATATATCATCAAATGAAAAGCTAAGTAAGAGGGTAAAGGGTATCTCTACAAGAAATGAAGGGATAGGTGAATATATTTTATTATGTCTAAGGAAGAATGAAGTATACCATGCTATTATATACTCCTTGTTTATAGATAAATTAATGATGCACCATGTACTCTATAATGCCCCACCCAGAGATCCTTGAAACAAGGATAGATAAAAGCCAAACAACTTTTTTTTTACAAGTATGGGTGCACACAACAACCAACATACAAAGACTGCAATGGAAGACTAACCAAACAATCAAACACCAAAGATCTCCAAGTGTCACCACTGACCCAAAACATAAACAAGAAAACAACAGATATTTCAAAAATTACCTTTATAACTCAGACATAACTAAGATATTTCAAGGTATACTAAATGGATATTGTCTAAGTTATGATTGAGAGCAAAGGGTATTCATTCATGACCAAGTATTTTTGCCACTCATGTCAACGAGGGAGATTGTTAATCTCATATTGGTTTTGACATATGAGTGCCAATATACTTAGTCATTTTCTGATGTGGACACAACCCAAGAACAGAATGGACACAATAGAAAAGGGAAATTGTATAAACTAAGGAAATAAGCTAGTACAAATAGTACAAAGAAAATAAACTTCAAGACATGCCCTAAGGGCTTACAATAGCATAAATCTAGAGATAATTTCTCCTTTCAGTACCTCCTCTCAAACTCCACTCCGAACTACCTTTTACAATGCCAAAAATCTCCTTAAATAGACCCCAGAGGGTTAAGGACTGGGAGTACATTCTAGAAAGTACTAGTAGGCATCCACTAACCAAATAGAAGGTTCCAGAAGCTGTGTTAGAAGTCGGTGCAAATCTAGAAGAATCTAGAAACGGTAACTGAACTTTCGGGAGGCATAACTTTTGAACCGTAGCTCCGATTGATGAACCGTTTACATTTTCAGAAAGCTCTCAAAATGCTCTATAGCCCTATGGACCATATTTTCTCTTCCCCCATTTTTTGGCCCTTTTTGAGGTCATTTAATGCCCATAACCTGACTTTGAAGCATTCTTAGGAGGTCTCCAAAACCCAAAAAACTGCAATAACTTTCAAACCGTGGGGCCTTTTGACTTGATTCTTTTTCTGGAATTCTCTAAATCACAATTACATTCATCTGGCCAATTCACACCTTCTAGGTCACCAAAATGATGGCCAAATTGCATGCTTCTATTTTTTCAAAATTTTCTAGCACGCTGATAGTTGAACTGTGAGAGTTGGAACCTTTATTTGACCCAAATGGGTATCCAAAAATGAAAAGACATGAAACAGAAACTAAGTCTAAGTACATTTTTTTGGGTGACACAGGATTGCCCTTATGCCTTTGGATGCTCCTGCATAATTTTCATAGTTCATGCCAAAGAAGTAATGTATGCCAAGTGAGAGATATACAGTATGTGCCAAGTAACTAGTAAATGTCAAGTCACTCAAGTGGCAAGTAGATAGTAGATGTTGAGTGATCAAGGGATGCTGGAGGTTGAGTTACAACATTGAAGAGATAGTGGATGTTGAGCATCAAATACTTCAAGTGTCGAGAAAATAGTTTTGGACATAGTTGTTTGTAATGGCACAAATTATGTAAACCATTTTTTAGCTAACTTAAGAATTGTTTTGCGATTCTAGATGATAAGGATGAATCTTTATTGAGAATCCCTATGCCATTCATGCCACCAATCAGTTGAAGGGATGTTTTAAGTGGAAAAATGAGTGAATCAAAATCATTGATTCATACCTAAACCTAAGTCACCTAGATCTTCTTAAGGAGGACAAACCCTAAACAATGTATGTGTGTGGAAAGAGTGAAAGAGAAGTTTGCATGCACAAACAAAGCATTCATGGTGGCTAAAGAGTTGTGAATTGAGATAAATTGTAAAATTAGTTAGAGGAGAACAAAGGAAAGGAGTTAGAGGACATAAGTGGTACATTTGATCAGTGAGGATCAAGTACACATCAGGAAAGAGGTGATTTGTTATCTAGCAATAGAATGCTAACTACAAGATTATTTCTAATACATTCTAGCAGGTGAATCAATTAAATCTCTTAACAAAGTAGTCCTAATAGGCTATTATAAATCTTTTAACATGGTATTTACTTCATTGTAAGTTAAAGTCCTTTAATCAAGCACACTTCTAACAAGGTGTTGAAATCCTTTAACAAGATAAGATCTAACAAAATTTAGATTAGAGAACCCAAATAAATGACATAAGGAAGAAGAGAATTCACTTATATATCATTCATAGGCCAAAAAGAGATGCAATCATGCAAGATTGTAGATATCCGCAATACACTAATGAGAGGCAAATAGTTCTTGCACAATACATCAATGGTTGGAGGAGATAAGGTCAAATGTCATATAAGTTCAGAGGCAAAGGGAATTTATAGTGAACTCACATAGCAATATAAGAGAAAATAGATAAGAGTCAACTCTAGCAAAATTTACAAAAATTACCTTTATAACTCAGACATAACTGAGATATTTCTAACTGAAGTTACTCCACAACCAATGTCTTAAATGTTTCAAAGAATAATCATATAGCTCTAGGAAAATTTGATCCTGGTATAGATTCAAACACAATAAAATCCAATATTTTCCCAAAACTAAGCCTTAAGATGACAAAATGGTGCCATTAAATCACTCTGACCAAGTAGATAGATATAATAGATGTAGTGGAGTGTTTTCCTTTGTTCATTAGGTGTAACATTCATTGGAAAGTGGTTGGAATTGATCATGAAGATTAAATCATTCAAGAAACTCTATCCTTCTTGCTTTTGGCTTAAAAAATCAGAAAAGTTAAAAAGTCAACTGGATTCTACAACCAAGATGGGGCATGTGGGCCAATAATCTTATTTCCTTTTGCCACCCCAAGAATTTCTCCATGTGGGTGACCATATCAATTACTAGCCACACCAATTTTCCAACTTAACCATAATGTCACATAATGGTTAGCCTTAACTGTGACTACCTTTCTGGGCCCACTGAGACACATGGTAAGGCATAGCTATGTCATTATAGATAAAGGTCAAACAACTTCCTACAGTGACAAAGTGAGAGACTTCGATCATCCTCCATCTGATAGCCCCAAAGGTACACCCAACCTGTCAGTACATCAACCAATAGAAACATGATCCTTTGCCAACCTGCCAGACATTGACCCACCATACCACAACCCAAAAAAGGAATGGACCCACCTGCCACATGACAACTCATCACTTTTTCACTATAACTAATGATCGAACAATTTCTCAAAGCAACAAAGCAACCACCCTTGATCTATTTGCATAAGACGGTAGAAGGTAGAACATGGAACATGTGGCCAACAACCTTAACATGTTAGAGGCTCAACCAATGAAAATACCACCATATGTTAGTGTGCTTTGATAGTTCATCCACCCTATATATGGTATCCTACTGAAGAAGCTAGACCCACATGTCATGCGTTGCTCAAGCGTATGATTAGGACCAAGAAAATATCCCTTTACAATCTCATAGAATCTGGCAACTTTATAATATCTTATGTCTTCATTTTTTGGCCTTATGATTTTGTGATATCATTTGATTTTTGTAGCATCAGAGCTTGGTCTCTTCCCTTCCACAATCCTACAACATCCTTTACTTCATAACATTGCAACACTTCTTTTTCTCCATCCCAATGCTACGGTGCTCCGATGTCAAGATATTATTTCTCTATGGCATTAGATATTAAAATAGGAAGTGGTCATTTATCCTTTTAAAATTCAAATGTGGTGATTTTGGTGGGAGAGAAAAATTGGTCAATAGAAACTTTGTTTAGAATCTTAGGTATTAGCCTAATAAAGTGCATTGACTAGTATTACCCTAACAACAATAGTAGGAAAATAGCTTATATTATGTAATATCTAATGTCCCCTTAACTAGGTTTTCATTACCTTATTAATAATCTTCAAACTATTGATTCTCGTGCTCCTTGTCTTTGAGTAGATGATTAAACTTTCAAACTCATCCTTGGTGAGGGTTTCATTGTTAAGTGTAATTGTTGACTCCAAACTTCAATATCTCAACTATTCCATACTTTAAAAAAATGTTTCTTAACATCTCATAGATGTCAACCAATCTTCCAATACTATGCAACTCTCATAAAATGTTTGTCACGGTTTTTTTAGAATGTTGATTCACTACTTTTATTTACAACAATATTTACTTGCTAATTTTGGGTTCATAACTTTATGGGGGATTGAGTTATGGTGTAGACTCCTGCTAGTACCATCTTAAAAACACAAAAACCTTCCACCATCTTCTCTACTTCCATGAAACAAAAAAAAATGTCGTCACTGTCACACCAATGTGGGTAAGTACAAATTTTCAACAATACTTTATCCTTTGCTCTATTCTAGGTTATACAAGCTTTTTGAAAAACCCCTTACTTTAATTTCCACTCTCACCACTTCTATATTTTTCTCTTTCCATAGAATCCCTCTTTGGTCTTTAGGGCCTATTTGTCCTAGTTCATGTTGCATTGGATCTCTACTAGTTGGTGTTGCATTGGATCTCTACTGGTTGGTGTTGCATTGGATCTTTGTTGGGTAAGTACAATTTTTTATAATCCTTTATCCTTTACTCTATTTTATTATTTAGGTTATGCAAGATAATAGACCCCTTTATTATTTTTGAATCTTATTTTCCAAGCTATTCTATGGATTTTCTTTTAAGCGTTGCATTATTTTATCCTTTCTTCTTTGCACTATAAGCTCAAAAATTTCTATAGATTTCTTGTAGCATATTTAAAATGGTTTGTTCATAATATTCATCCTCTTCATGCATGAAGTTATTCAATTTATATTCTTGTTTTTCTTTGCATATCTATTCTTCTAGGAATTCATAGGTTATATCTTCCAACACTATCACCCATAGACAGGGCAAACCAATAATGTGGAAATAAATTAAGTAGAAGCCACTTAATCATATGTCAAAAATTATGGAAATTATATCAAAATAGATATTATCTTTTTCTCTTCTAAGATTATAAATTTTAAAAACAATATTTTTGTAAATTGCCACACAACACAAAATTCCCTAAATTGGTGGAGAAACATTCAATACCCAAAGACCAACTTGAAGCTTATATCTATATATGAGGAGCTCCCATTGAATAGATATAGGTCTATTTTACTTTAGTAATTTGTACTTTCTATTTTTGTAGTACCATTCTTATGGTTAAAAAAAGGGTGCAAGCCCCTTTTATGGAGCCTACTATGAAAAATCCAATTAGTTGAATTTGATCTTCTTAATTTCTATCTATAAATAAAATTCTAGATTTTAGTTTTGAAAGAGTCTAGCCATCCCTACCAAATGGTAGTGATTTACTTTTGTGATATCAATTCAAATTTCTATATAGTTCTTTGGATTGCATACATATATCAAAATCCAATGCATGCTTGAACTATTGTGATTTGTTTATTTATATCAATTTCATACTTAAATCTATAGTACATTATAATGAGAAAGAATGAAGATATAATAATGTTGTGGGGAGTTATGAAGAAGATAGCATCAAAAGTTTCAAATTCTATGGAAAAGCCCTTACATTTTGAACAAGAACTTCTTGATAATAGTTTGTATGTATTTGTCACAAGGGGCCTTTCAGGAAGATCACTTGAAGTAATTACTTATATAGAGTATGAGAATATTTTTATGGAGCTAGTTAGTGGTGCAGGAGCACCTGGGTAGGCTAGTATGAAGCCTAGGTCTTCCTTTTTTTTTTCTTTTCTTGTAGTGATGATTAGTCACATCACTAGTCTAATAAGAGGTCCTATTTGGTCCTTAGGTGTGTTTAGGAGAGTTGGCAAGACCCAAAAAGGCCAAGTTGCTAGAAAGTGCAAAATGTTGTCCAATAGATGACTTAGGTTCTAGAAACGGTAAAATGGTCTACTAAGGTTTCCATAGCCTTGGATATGTTGTTTGAGGTCCTTTAATGCATATTATATGCCTACTTGGTCTTTGGAAAAAGTTTGGAGGTCTAACTCTAATTTGGGAAAAAGTTGCTTCTGATGCCCACCCATAGTTTGCTTTATTTTATATATGTTGAACTCTTTTAGACCTATTTCATACATGTGCTAGTTTTAGAGATATATGGTATGATTTTATTTTATTACTTCAAAATATTATTTATGATTACATAGTTGATTATATGTGATGTGTTGTATAATGATTATGATTACTTTTGTGTTAATGTTGCTCTAGTGATTCTTAGTAAATGGATTATTTTCATAACGATGTCAGATGATATTCCTTTAATGATGATTATTTTAGATTTATAGTAATGCATTGTTATATCTGAGCATTAGATGAGTTGATTCATGATTTATTATGGTACTTACCCCATACTTGCATGCGTATGGTGTGCGTGTCTATTTTACTTTTATGTTTGACATGTCTGATGTGGTTAAGGGAGGGAATTGTAGTCACCCACTAGTTGAGATCTACATGATGTACCACTCCCTACCATTTTTCATTTATTTTAGTTATATATATGCATATGTACATGCTTGTCTTTTGTGTAGGTTGTAAGAATCGAGCATCAACTTCTCTGAATTGCCAAGATGAGTGTGCCCTATCACAATAATTCAATGGTAAGAATGGGAAGATAACGATCAGGTCCAATCGCAGCCATAGCCTAAACACTTTTCCTACAAGGAGGACTCATATTTGACTCTCTACCCCTTTTTAAACCCCAAGTTTATCTTTGTGTGTGTTGTTTGAGTTTAGATTTTGAATAGTTTTGCTTATGTTGATTTGACTATGTTATTTATTTGGTAAAAGGTCTAATTGTGGTATTTAGATCAATCACATAATATTAGAACCATTAAATGTTATTTAGATAAAAAGAAGAATTATAATATTAGGATATTTAATTAATTGGAAAATTAAATTAATTAGATATTTTATTTATTTATTTAAAAGACTTGATTTAAATAGTCTAAATATGAAAGTTGGATTAATAAATAAATAAGAATATTAAAGACTAAATATTGATTTATCATGAATATATAATCAATTATAATAAAAGTAGAGTTGCACGCAATTAATGGGCTTTAACTATTATTAATGATTAAACTAATTATATGCAATTTAATTGCGCATTAATTAATAAAATTAAAATAAGATTTTTGAGTGGGAAATAAATTATTTAATTTAAAAGAAATGATATTTATTTCATTTATTATAAAAAGATAAATCTAAACAATTTCTATTTATCTAATATTAAAAGAAAGGGGAAAAAGTAGAAATTATGTATTTCTTTTGTGAAAAAATAACTAAAGTGATTTTATTTATTTTTTAAAAATATAAGAAAATAAAGGAAACTATTATTTTATTTTAGTCAAGTTACTTTCTTTTGTAAGTTTACTTGTTTTAGAAACCTTAGTTTTATTAGTTTTATTTACTTATTTATTATTTATTAAGAGGTCATTCTAGTTTTTTGGGGGGAGATGATTTTTGAAGAACAATAAGATAATTTAGAATAGAGATTTTAGGAGACAAGTTACAGGTTATGCATTAAGATTTTGATGTAAAAGATTTTTTTCAAAGCTTGGGAGTAAAGTCTGCAATTGGGTTTTTTTCTACTTCTTCTTAACAAATCAACTTAGTGTTTGAAGGTAGGGGTTTTAAAATATCTTTGAAATTTATGTTGGAAAGATTATCTTTCTCCATGTTTTCTAGATTATGAATACATTTGTTTGTGGTTACTTGTGTGTCAGTTCGAGGGTTTGAAACATGTGATTTTGCTATAAATTTTATTTAATATATTTTATCAAAAATATAAAGATACTTTTAGTCTCTCATTTGGATTTTATTAACATATATAAAAATCATATATGATTGTTTTGTACGGACATAGTCAAAGATTGACTATCATGCTAAAACAAGGCCTATTTGAGCTTGATTTTTTAATTAGAGACACACAAACAATTACTTATAAATTTTACAAAATACATATTTAAGAAAATTCCTTCTTTGTGATTGTAAATAAGTATATTATGAACACTTTTCTTGATTTTCATGAAGATCCAACAGTTCAAACAAAAGTTATGTTCTTTCTTCTAAACTGATAACCTTCAAATCTGAATAGTGCTGCTAGGAAGATTCATATTTTAGACCATTCAAATGAATTTTTATTTAGGACTAGTAATAACAAAGAATATGTGAAAATAAATTATATTTCTATCAATATAGGTTGCAAATCTTTACCATTCCATATGAGATTATAATATTTAAAATACCATTTGATTTACATAGAGAAAATGCATAAAAACTTAATGTTATGAACTTTGAAAATGTTTTATCTTTATTTTAAATATTGTTGATTTAACATATAAAATATTTAAGTATAAACTAATTATGTAATTAGCAAACTAAATTTATCTAAACTTTTATAACCTTTATATAATCAAATAAAACTCCTAAAAAAAGTCTAATCTAAATCATTTGATAGAACCTTGTATTATTTGGTGTGTGTCTAATTGAGGTTTTGTGGTATTTGTTTTGTGATGGGTTTTGGAAATTTTAATGTGATGTTTTATTCTGTGATGGCTTTTATGTGAACTATTTAGCTGGCCAAACTAGGATGTGCACCAGAGGCGTATTTTAAGATTTCTTTTATGATGGTTATTTGACTAGAGGTCATGATGTACATTATGATTCAAAATTAATATTTATGTTTTATGAGTTTTATTTTGTTGAACATTTGAATTGGGTTTTGAGAACCAAATTATTTTATTATTGCCTATTAAGGAACTGGGTTCTTTCATTATGGGTGTTGTGGTTTGGGAGACAATTGGGATTTATGTGCTTAGGGGTGGTTTTCTAGGTACATGTCTTTGGGAGTGGCTCGCAATAGGGGTCCAGGACCCAAAGTGGTCAGTACTAGGGTAACCTATTATAAGTTGTGTAAAAAGTGATGACATAGTAATTAAAATATCTTGCCTAGTCCTTTCCTTGAAATACACTAAAAAGATAAGTTAGAGACGTGCCTCGCCCATGCCTTGAGTGGTTGTATAGGCTAAGGATGGGAACAAAATGATAACTAGTGAGAGGTATGACTGGTTTTCCTCATCTTTATGAGATGGTATTCTGGTTCCACATGTGTCACATTGAGGGTTTAGGGTCCAGAGTAACCAATCCAAGGTGACTCAATGCTTGAGGATCTAGGGTCTAGTGAGAGACTAGCCTAGGGTAACTCAAGTAGTTTGACCATGTGATGACACTCCCTAGTATGTAGCCTAAGTCTCCTCCATATATTTTGTATTTGCCTCTAGTGGTGCCATTATTGGTGTTCTTATTGTTGGATGAATTTATTGTTGGTGTTTACTTTCATTGATGATGATTGGTGATTCATGGCGATTCTGCTTTTGATATGTTTCTTTTGATTTGAGGTGCATATCTTTTGTGTAATTATCTCATGATTTTGGTACTCAACATATACTTTCTATATGTATGTTGACTTGGTATGTGCTGTTGGTATTGGATGAATGTTCTTTCAACTTTGGTTATCTTTTCTTCTTGAGTAGTTTGTGTTACCCTTGAAGTAGATTTGGCTATTAGGATTCATTACCTAGGAAGATTTTATGATTTGATTAGTTGTATGTAGATTGTTCAATATTATCTTCCCTACATGGTGGGAGTGGAAGCCTAACTAGGTAACCACATGGTTGGGAGGTAATGAATTCTTACCATTTGGGTCCCCCTCATATTTACAGATGTTAGAAGTTCAATGATGCAATTATACTTTTACGATTCTTATCCCTATCTTGGAGACTTCTATTCAGTTGATATAATTATATGTTATCATGTATCTTGTATTTTGATATACTTGTATCTATTCTTGCATACCCTGTGACATGTGCAGTGGATGCTATCCATTACATGTATTTCATTGTATTAGTTGTATTCATGATTTTTCTTATGAGATTAATATGTTATATTTTTATGATAATGGACATTGTATTTGAGACAACTAATTAATAAAAAATCTTAAACGTGACTCAACATGAAGGAACCCTTAAGGAATGAAATCTATATTGTAATTGCATGTGTAAATGTTGCATTTGTGTATATTGCTTTGCATTATTACTTTGATGTTGTATAAACCCTAGAAAGAAAAAAAATAGTCTAGTAAACTTTGTACCATATTAGGCTTATTTCTCTTGGGTTCCCGAGTGGGGTATTACATTGATAAAATGTTGCCATGTTGTCATGACAACATTTTCTTCCTGAGAGCAACTTTTTTGCAAGATTTTACAAATTCATGTTTGCAATGCTCTAATTGTTTGGAATAGTTATGAAACCAATAGGGGAACCTTTAAAAGCATGAGGAAAACCTTTTCAATGGGTTGGAAAAATTGAAGAAAGTATTGTATGGACTTTGCACAACATTTTTGTTGCTAGTCTTGAAAATGGCTTAATTAAAACAAGGACACAAAGCATCTAGTTCTTGCCTTCTTGTCTTGTCATTTGAATTTTATAGTGTCCAAATAAAATATCTTGTTCAATTGGCCACATATTTGATTTGTTTGTATTTGTTTAGTTCAATTATTAAATAAGCATGACTTTATTTTGTAGTAAATTGTGCATTATGTTAGTTTCATATATAATGTATGTTTTTAAACTTTTTTTTAACATAGATTATATTTAGAGGAAATTGACTTTTAATTGGAAATTTAAGCTTACAATGCTTCATAATTGCTTAAATTATTGCATTGTAAGAAGTTGTAAATAATAACACTTGTTCTAATAGCTAATAAAATGTAGTAATACCCAATGACACATGTACTTGTAGCTTATTATTTTGTAGCTTTCTTTGTTGCTGATTGGTTGATTATTGCAAAAAGTACTATTGTATTTGTATGTACCACTATTTATTTTCATATTTCTGATTTTTTCTTTGTCATAGAACACTTGATCTTTGTTAAAAAATGTGTATTTATATTTTTTAATGGTAAAAATATTGTTATCATCAATATAAAACTTTTTTTGCTAACGTTTTCATTGTGCTACATTCTAGAACTACTATTACTTTTAGATTGATGCCAACATAGTGGAAATCATTATAGGGAGGTGGAATGACATTTGTGTTATTTTTATTGTTTTCATCATTGACAAAAATGTTATCTATTTTGGCTCTAGTCTTTATTCTTTCCTATCTCAAGCTTGTCATTTCTTATTTACATTTTTGACCTTATGCTAGAGATGTGTTAGCTAGTCTAGTTATTGTCAGTAGCATTGAATACAAATTCTTTTGCAAGTTCTTGAATGGGATAATTGATGTGTAACTATTGCCATTATATTCATGCATTTGCATAATAACCATGAAATTTATGCATACATATCACATCAAATTGATAAAATAGTTGTCTAATTTTTTAATCTACTTTATACCTTATAAAATTAATAATTTTATAGGTGTAATGTTGTACAGAATTACAAAGAAGTTAACCTTGAGTAACCATTAAAAAACATGTTTCACAATAAGATCAATAGTTATAGTAATGCCTGTTATATTATTTTACATAAGTTATTAGTAGTCTATTTTTTCTAACCATATCACTAATATAACATTCTAGTTTATGAGGCCTGCAAGCATTTTGTAGTAGAGGTTCTTTTGATGTGGTACGCTGTAGTTTATTCATTCTTCTTTAGCCTGCAATATCACCCAAAAAAAATGTTACATAGTTATTGTTGACATATGAAACATATCTCCAATAATTCCTATTTGTAATGCTTTTTAAAATGTTTTTGTTAGCTTACTTTTTGACTTGCCTAAGTGTTCTGCAATAGGTTGACATGCATAATAGCATTGGCTTGGGTCAGGGTGAAAGTGCCTTCAATGCAATGCTCTCTAAGCATGAATACAACATTGGATTTATGTTGCATATATTCCTCATACATGATGCTGTGGAGTTATGGGATTAACTATTCAATCAACGTGTTGTCAATAAAGCATTGGATTAGCTGTTTATTTTTAGAAAGAAGCAATGTCTTTAGGTGTAACTTGTGCACATAGTTGACATCATTCTTGCATCCAATACAATGTGCAATTTCTTTGTCAAGGATTCCATATCCTTCAAATTTGTGTTGGCAGTGTGGACAAAATAGAGAAAATAGATTAGAGAATGGATTTGCAATCTTCATTTTTCCATGTACATGTTGCAAATTGTAGGTTGTAAGTGTTGGTTACATTTAATAGAGACAATTGTTAGATTTTCACATTGCTTATATATTACCTCTCTATTTTTTTGCACTATCTCATGTAACATTTGCAATGCCATTTTGTCATTTAACTTGCAAATAAATGTGGAGAGACCTGTACGAAGTGTCTATTTTTTGTCTATCCTTGTTAAAATGTTTCTAAAAAGAAATTTTGGTGTTTCATTTCAGGCAAGATGTTCTTTTGCTGAGATGTAGTGCTCAATAAAATTTGGATGGATTTCTAGCTTCATAAAATATACAAATACAAAGTTGAAATCATTGCATAGATTATTTACATATTAAATGCTTTACTAAGTAGAATAAGTATAATTTGAGAAATAATTGCCATTAATTCTTACCTGTGCTTTGTCTTCCTCAAAATGACCATCCTTTATTTCTAGAATGTTGAGATTGCCTTATTTTTTGTTGCAACCACCAATGCACCTATTGTTTCAATAAGGTAGTTGCTTGTGCTATCCTTATTGTACTGTTGGGGATGAAATTGTAGTCATTGCGTATGCAATTGATTGTTTCCACTATGCTTGTTTCCTTTAGTACAATAATGCAGTCACAATCACCTCTATCAAAGTCTGATTTTGGTTCAATGTCAAATCCACTAATAGAAACACTCATGCCTAGAATTATTTTGTCTTCATATTGGTGTACTAAGTTTGGATTGACACTGACTGTTATTGTCATTTCTGCTTTATGATCTGTCAAATTTTCTTGTAGCACTTCTTGTGTTTTGTTGACTTTGTAGACAACTAAAACATCTCCTTCAAATATGTTACCTCATTTTCTTACATTCAACTCTTCTATAATAATGTAGCCAATAGTTTTCACTTTGTCCTGCATTGGCATGTATGTTAGTGCATTTTCCATGTGCATATAGAATTCTAAAATTCATGAAAGAAAATAGATGTTACCTTTTTGTAGATTGTTCTTGCCTCATTTGTGTAGCCTTTCTTGCTCTTTTGTTTGCATCCATTGATTCCTGTGCATAAATTGTGGATACAATAAATTGGTTTAGTACATCAAATTTCTTCTTACCACAAACATTTTTCATAATTTATAGAATGCAATTATTAAGAGTTAAAGTTTAATGTTGATATAGTAGTGAATAAAATTTGTTATGTGGAATTGTTTGGAGTGCAAAAAATGAATCCTGTGACTAAATTTTGATTACATAGGAAAATGTCAATGTAATATTTAAAGTTTTATGATATAATGAAGAAAATATCATTCTTTTATCGAGTCATTGTGTCAGGTAAATGTATTTTAAGAAATGTAGAGAAATGATCTGACCAATATGCCTTTGTTTTATGGATAAAGCATACATTTGATGTTGCATTTGACTAGATGTGATCTATGAGTGGCTTATTCATGATATGTCTCTGTGTGAGGCCTCGCCCTGACCCTTCATAGCCTTAGTTTTTACACTATTATTTTGATACTCACGACTCGAGATGTTGAGACATTATCTGATGCTTAGAACATATTATATATTTTAATTTATGTGAATTTATGTATATTTCAATTTATGTGAATTTTTGATATGTGTAAATATATATATATGTATGTATGTATGTATGTATGTATGTATGTATGTATGTATGTATGTATGTATGTACGTACGTATGTATGTATGTATGTATGTATATATACATGTGATTTTATGAGACTACTGATGTGTGCAATGAGTGTGCAGATATTTTAGCCAAGAAAATCGAAGGAGGAACATAACTGATCTCTATGTGCTAATTTTGGAAACCTTGTTGTTCGTAATTCAAGTATTTTAATTGTGAGATGTATGCATGTATCTTTCTATGATCAGTAAATGTTAATGTTCGTAATTGTGTTCTTTTATGTCGCTTGACACTCGTGAATTGTTTATGTTCTTCAACGTGCTAGTTAGGGTTAGCTATGTAACCTTTGGACCTATGTTAGATTAAGTTAGTGTATTTTTGCTAATTTGGTTCTTAATCAAGTTTAGTCACCCTAATCCAAATTAGTTCTTAATCTACATTTCTAGAGTTGTTAGATGGTCCTAATCATTTCCTAGCTTTTGTTTGGTTCCAAACCTATTCCTAAGGCTTTAAAACATGAAATATTTATACCCAAGGGGTATGGGTATGGGTTGGGGGTCTTTTCCAACCCCTAAGGCCCTTTTATTGACTTTTGAGGTCACTCAAAAAGTCTCTTCTTGCCTTTGTGCGAAAATTGACTATGGCTACCATGAGTTGTCTCACCTCACCTCCACTTAGTGGTTAACCATAGTATGGGTTGAGTTAGGAGCTTCTAGATTTGTAGGTGGGTGGGAGAAGTTATTGATCCTTTTGGTGGTTGAGTTTGAGGCTTATTTAGAGGCCCTTCTTGGAGTAGTGGAGGTTGTTACCCAATCTCTACATTTAGAGAGGAGTCTTGGAAGATTAAAGAAAGGAAGGGAAAAGCTCTACTCAAACTTGTTCATTTTCCATTACCTCTTTGTGAAGGTAGGAATTCTCATCTCCCTTGTACAGATTTTCATGTTTGTTTCATGC
This sequence comes from Cupressus sempervirens, assembly GCA_028749045.1. Taxonomy (NCBI): domain Eukaryota; kingdom Viridiplantae; phylum Streptophyta; class Pinopsida; order Cupressales; family Cupressaceae; genus Cupressus; species Cupressus sempervirens. Next base: position 394,189,261 of record CM053784.1, on the reverse strand, counting down.
TTATGCTACCTTGTTGTTGTTTGAATGCTTGTATGGTTGTGGGTATGTTGGGATCTTTTGAAAACCATGTTATTTTGAATGATTTCCTTTCATGTTTATTTTTGAATTTTGAAATTTTCTTGTATGGGTGTTTTGGTATTACTCACCCTTGGATAGGGCAGAAGTGACCAATTTTTGGGAAAGGTCTTTTTAGTTGGAATCCAACTAGTGTAGAGTCTCTTCTTAGGATGAGAAGAGGGAGAGAGGGTAGGGTGTTATGGGACCCTACCTGTTAGCACAAACCTCGTATGAGTTTGGTATGTTAAAATGGAAGAACAGAAGTTCTTGGTTTATAGCCGCGATTAGGCATCTATTTTGGTGTTGTGCCTGACTTCTCCTGTTGGAAGAATCCACCTTTTCCTAGTGTTGATTCATTGTGAATTATATTGTGAAAACCTTGTATGAATATGCATGTTTGATTGGTTTCTTGGTCATGCTTGTTGTCACCCAATCAGATTCTATTCTCTCCACGGTTTTGAAAATGTGTTGCAGAAATTGTTATGAATCCCTTGATTAGGGTCATGAAGAAAATTCAATTAAATTTTTGAAATTTGGGATTGAAATCCTATGTAAATGTATTTCAAAACTTTTTTGTAATGGCAACGATGCCGGATTTTCTTCCTGGTTCTTTCCCGGCTGAGCCTTTGAATCAGGTTTGCCAATAAAAATGGTGTTTGAGTATAATTGCTTATCATGTGATTTAATCGTAATTTTTAGTTAGATGGTTGCACATCAGAAATAAGATAATATGATGGTTTAATTAAGCAAAATTTTCAAGTTTCCCTATATGTTCAAAATGAAAATTATGTTAAGGAAAGAAAATAATGGCTAGGGTTGTTATGTTTCAATTCAAGTTGTATAGGAGATCAAATAAATATGGTGTTAATGTGACACAAACTATTGTCTCAATGTTTTAAATCTATTAAAAAATATAGACCTTAAAAAAAATGCATTGCCTTGTAAACCTTACTTAGAAAATTTTTGTTAAAAAAATGAGTTTCAAGAGAGTAAAAACTCTCTGTCTTTTATATGGGGGAAACAAATTAAATGTCCTTTGAAATAGAGAATATTCTCTTCAAAATTCTATTTTAAATCAATCGTAAAATCTTGAAAATTAAAACTAAATTGATAATGATATTAGAAAAATGTGTATAATATAATTTAAAACTAAATATCTTCTTATCTTTTCTTACCTATATTTCTTTATGGCTTTAATGCTTTCCCTCTTTTCCTTGTTGGTCGCAACTCTTTTATAAGGGTTGAAAAGAAATTATGTTGTAACATATAAAATAAGTCAAAAAAATAATTATGGGGGGGCTGGGGGGGGGGTGACATCACCCTGCCCCCATGTCCCATCCCCCATCTTCTTCTTAACTTTTGGGCGCTCACCTCTTGGTTGAATGGAAGTTTTATTGTTTTATACTTCAAGCAAGTATTAAATTTGTCTGATCCTATCTTCCCCTTGGCAAGTATGCATGTCCCATCAAATTTGGGAGGGAGGAAGGAAAGTTGGTTTTTTTTGTTGTTGTTGAACTTAGCAAATGCAGTTCCCACCCACGCATCATGCATGGGCAGGAAAGGCGCGCCCAGGGGTGTGGGGTAGCGCACTGTCCTTGTGGACATGCCCACCTCCCCCTTGGCTTAGACCCTTAGAGTATGTTTAGGTTTTAGGGAAGGTGGGGGGGAGGGTAGTTTAAATGTTAAAATTATTATGAGTTTGTTAGGATAGATTTAGTTGTCAGTATAGATTAGATTAGTATTAATTTAGTATGTTAGTTATAAGTCAGTTTAAATTAAGTTAGTTTAAATTAAGTTAATTTAAGTTAGTTTAATTTATTAAAGTTTTAAGTTAGTTATAATTTTTTTATTTGTTAATTATTAATAATTTTAGTTAATTATTAAATATGTTTGATTTATTGTTAATTGTTTCAAGTATTTGTTTTTAAATTTTATTATATATTTAGTTGTAAATTTTATACATTTAAAAGTTTTAGTAAATTTAGTGTGAGCTATTATCCTATTTGATTATGTGAGTATATGTTAGACTAATAGGAAATGTTAAACTGATTTCTTTATCAACTAGTTAGATTTAATTGTAATTTACATTGTTAATATCTTCATAAATGTTTTATTCTAAATAGCATTATGGGTTAAAATAAAAATTGAAATTTGAGTAAAACTAAATAAAGTATATATATTTATGTATGGGTAGATATGTAAATTTTTTTAATTAGTTCTTGACTTGATATACTCAAATTAATTTAAAACGAACTCATTTATATTGTTATTTAATTAATTTTCATTTATTCTTCTAAGATGATGCCATAACATAACCTTGTCTGTGTCAACTTAATAACGAGAGTATTAATTTAGCAGTGTAGAGAACCTATACTTTAACTTTGGATGCAAACTTGTCGAACTTAGAGCATCCTAATCATTAATTTCAAAAAAAAAATTGTGTGTTTTTGCCTAGTAGTTTGGGCATGACACTCTGTTTAAGTAGAAATTTGTATTTCATTTGTTGCATATGATTATTTATCTCTTTTGTATTTTTTGTATTAGCTAGCATGACAATGCTAAAATCTCCTAAAAAATAGGTGAGTGTAGTTGGATGCATTTTGCAAGTTAGAGTGTTTAACACATTTTTTATATCTGTGAAGGGAGTATTTGGCCTTGAATAGATATTGCAAATATTTAATATATAGCTAGATTTTGTTATGGCCAATGTTATTCCTTCTACATGTTTTGATGTGTGACTTGATGATGTTGTTAACTTGATGATGTTTCTTACTAATGTCATAATGCCATGGATTCTATGGTTGACGTGAATAGTGAAGTGTTCTAGAATGAAATTTTGTTTTATCGAATTCATGTGAGTTTCTTGTAAACATATAATATCTGATGACATAATTTCAATGTCATTGAATAAATCATTCTCATGAGCATGTGGACTTCATGTGTTTAATGTGCACAATAGTAAATGTTCAGTATTATTTTTGCATGAAGCATCATTTTCAAGTTTCCAATAGGTAGTTGTTTGCAGGCGTTCCATTTCCATGTTTATTTTTAGTTTTATATGAAAATGTTTTGGAGTGAGTGGTTTCACAAGATATAGGTTTTGTATTATTTTCATACATGATAATGCAGTATATGTTATTCCATGTTGTCTTGTACTTGTTGGATCAAAAGCTAATCTTTCCATTGTCAGTCCTTGAGATCTATGAATTGTGCATGCACATGCTAATTGTATTGGAAATTGTTTTCTAATAGTAATTTTTTTTCTTGTTGAGATTTTTTGGGTTGGTCTCACAATTTGTACAATAGGGATCCATGCTTTCTGAATGCTTTGGTTGTAGTGTTATGCATATTTGATTTTTTGGAGATTTCCAATGTTAGAATCATTAAATTTGATCCAAATAATTTCTAAATTGTTGTAGTTTGTGTAATCTTTTAATATTCAGTCTAAACCATTTACTAATCCATCACTTGTATTGTAGTTTCCTAAGTATAACTCTATCAACATGTTTCATTTTAGTTGTATTTCAATTGGGAGAGTTGTCGTATGGTTGTAGAGTCTTATGCCATTTGTGTTGTCCTCATATTCATATATGGCCCTCAAAACAATAACTTCTCCATACATATTTGCTAACATTTTTTGGTTGTGTACATGTACGTCATTTTTTTTATAGAAAAGGAGAGGAAGTGTCGGGTCATTTGGTATCAGCCATAGGCATTGCTAGTTAAGATAAGTTATATCATCCATTGTCTATTTTGCCAATCAAATTCTATTAAGTATATGTATAAAATTTTGATCCTTTTGATGCATTGTGGTATGCAATGTGTAACATTTGATGTTATCATTCCAAAAGTTGTAAGGCATCAAGTCTTTGTCTATAGTTCTATTTTCAAATACTGAAGAGTCAAGAACTGGTTGGGCTTGATATAGGTCACCACAAAAAATTGTGTCCAAATTGCCAAAATAAGAGGTTGGTGTGCGCATTATTTCTCTTAGTCATTTGTCTATATAGCATAGGAAAGTTGAACCCACTATAGATATTTCGTCAATAAATATAACTCTAAGTTGTTCATAATGTTTGGACATTTTCTTTAGTGTGTCACTATTTAGTGGAAGAAATTCTGATTTATTGAAAGGAATATGAAATGCAGAGTGTAGTCATTCCACCGATGTTGTATGCTGCTTTTCCTGTATAAGCTACAACTATTCCCTTTGGTTTATCTTGGTTGTTGTTAATAGTGTTGTTATATATATGCAAGAGTGTTTGATAGATCATCTTTGTTGTAAAGGTCTTACCAATGCTTGCTCCGCCAGTAAGGAATAAGTTAAGCGGTGTTTTATTTTTGACCTTTTTGCACACAATGTCTTTCACTATTTCCTGTTGTTCTATATTTAGAATTTGTCTAATTTTATAGTATTCATCATTATCAATTATTTCAAGGTGTTTTCCTATTTTGAAACCTTCATATTTTGTATTTTTGATTTTGTTATATTTTTCAATTTGAATATCGTCATGAATGTCATATACATCATCTACGAAAATTGTTTTATTTATTTTATTATCATTATTGTTTTCTAACATTCGACTATCAATTTATGTAGCTTCTTTATTAGTGTCACCCCATGCTTCATTTAATTTGTAGTAGAATTTTGAACTATTTTGTCTTATTGTATCTTCATGAAAAGTATATGCACTTTCCCAAGTTTTGAAAAAAATTAGTTGAGATTTGTTACTTGTAAATGGTACGAAAAGAAGTTGTTGTTCTCTGTAATAGTTTTCTAAGTCATTGTGTTTATTGTAACTAATAAAGTGTATAATACTTTCTTTCTATTTTACTTTTTTATTTTTTCCTCTAATGTTATAGTTTGAGACGTACTTAGCTAGGCATATATTTTGTATACTATCATGGAAATTTTTATAGTAGTCTATTAATGATTTTGCTATTGCATTTTTTGAGTCATCTACTTCTTGGTTTAATTTTGAGGTAGACTTCAGTAAAAATATTTGATCATTGTGTGATCTTGTATCAATGAAAACACATTTTTGTGAACTCTTATTTAGGGGAAGTGATAGAGCTAAATGTGCAACTTGTTGTGCTGACATTTGTTGCAAATTTCGTAAAGCATTTCCTAATTTTGTTATCATTTTAACCGCATCTATATTTTCACTTTGGTGATCATCTCTTATTATTTTGAATGTGTGCATCATATACTTGTCAACCTTTACCATGTATGAACTACAATACATGGCAAAAACATATGCATTGAACACAAATTGAGCATCTGTGTTAGCTCTCCATAATTTTGGCATTTGTTTGTAGAAACTGTTGTTCCATATTTGGGAAGGATTTCTTTGAAGGAATATAGTTGGCTTGTATATTGTTGATCATAGTAGAATGATGTACTCACTCTTTATTATTTGCAATTCATCAATTAACATTTGAAATGTGAAGGAGCTATTGAAGTCTCTTTTTTCAAAAGTTTGAAATATTTGATTGGTAGCTTTGTTGACAGTGGAATCTTTTTTAGGCAATGGGTCCAAAATCATTGTATTTGGCAAAGGGGGGATTGGGAAATTATATCTGCATTTTTTGTACAAAGTTCTTTTGCATTGTCTAGTATGATGATGTTTGTCCAAATTGGCATATTGTGATTCTAAGTTATCAGTACTGCATGTGATGTGCATGTTGACAAAGTGTACTATTTCATCGTTTATTTGTTTTCCATAGATAGGTGCATTTTCAACCCAAGTCAACATGTGGTCATGTTCATTTCCCCTATTTTGAAATTTAGTCACCTAAAAAAATCTACAACTTTTTCAAATAGTGAATTTTCTAGAAATAGTAGTTTTCTCAAAGCATTGATCCTATGTCGATAGTACCTTGCACATGTTATTGGGTCTTTCTTGAAAAGTATTATTTTTTTGATGTAATTACATTGAAATGTATCATTCATTTTTATTTTTTCTTGATGTAATTAATGCAAATATTGGAGAGTTGACATTAGGGGCTCCCAATTCTCTTTCACACTTGTAAAAGTGAGGAAAAATGTAGGTGGCTCGAGTTGTCGAATCATAGCAAATATGTTTTTTTTCATTTGATGCATATAGCTTGGGGATATTCAAATTCTTTTGAAATCTACATATCCAATGTTTGATTTTAAGATTTTTTCCAAATTTGGTTTTTGCTTTACATCTTTTGCAAGTAACTTGCATCCTTTTAATTGTCCTTTTCTAATTCGTATCCATAGTGTCAATAAGACCTGATGTATAATTATTTTTATGGCCTTGAAGAAAAGATTTGTTGTATGAAGTGAAAAATCTTGGTTGTAATGAAGTAATTCCCATTGTGAGATTTTTTGATGGCTAAATTTTTCCATTATGTCAATCTTGCATGGCTCACCAAAGAAAAGGTTTGGAAAATTCATTTCTTCTACATACTTATCTTTAAAAATACCAATAGGATAACAATTCTCAACCTGAGATATTTGAATGATTTTTTCATCCATATTATGGATGCATGTAGAGTCTATGTATCCATGTATTAGAGAATTAGTTGGATTGTCATATTCAAGATCGCTTTCACTTTCACTTTCAGAACGAATTTTGTTTTCACGACCATTGTGTTCATTGTTGATGTCTAATGTTTTAGATTATGGTAAAAATAGGTTTTGAAGGACCTTGAAACCCTTTAACAAATCAAAAAAGATAAAGCATTAACAACCACCAGGAAAAGTAGTCCTGAAACCTACTAAAAAGCAGCATCAAAATTAGTTTTCTAGGGACTTGAAACCACAACTAGAGTCCAAAAAAGTACCCAAGTAATACAAGGACCTAGTTTCACCTTGGAATGCTGACCTGATCAATTTCTAGATTTATTTAGAGTAGAAGCAAGAGGTTTCACCTTGGTTTGTTGATCTATTTTTTTGCTTCTAGTCACTACCTCCTTATTAATGTTCTTTTTTTTCCAGCCCTTTTTGTTGAAGTAGAAGAAAATCAGGCTTTTGTTCTCTAACATAATTCCTAACAATATCCAGTTTATGAATACTATTCAACCCCCTAATATACCCAGTAATGATTTTCATATCTATTTTTTAGGGGTAAAATCTAGAATAGTTGCCTGCCTACCATCAGCAATATTCTGCATACTTTCTAACTCTCTGGTTTTCTTAGTGGATCTTCTTCCATCTTTTTTCGGGGAACCAACATCCAATTTCACCGTGGATTGTTGTACTGCTCTTTTTCTAGATTTATCTAGAGAAGAAGCAGGAGGTTTCACCTTGGTTTTTTGATTTATTTTGTTGCTTTTAGTCTCTACCCCCTTAGTTATGCTCTTTATTTCAGCCCTTTTTCTTTGGTTTAGTTTATGCTTTGATTTTTCTCCTTTTTCTTTCACAATATCAACGGGAGGAGGTTCATCCACATGAAATTCATTATCAACCTGAGATAACACCTGGATCTCCCTAGATTGAGAAAAAGGAAGATCTCCCTTCTCAAATTTATTTCTAGCTTCAACCAATATTTCACCTTCCTCTAGCATGATTTTGTCTTCTAAATCCCTCCATTGATCTTCTATCCTTTGATAAATAACAATTTGTTTTGATAGATCTGTCAAATCATCAATTCTTTTTTTAGGCATTATGGTATTTGATTGTAAATTATGTCCTTCTTTATTAGAGTTTCCTTTCTCAAAAGAAGGTTCTAAAACCACCTCAGCATGTGGAGCTTTAGAATCTTCATTTTTCTTTTTTTCTTGGCGATGATCTTCTTTGGGTTTCCATACTTTCTTTTGCTGGATCTTGGTCTTTTTCCCATCTAAAACATTGCTAGGATGATTTTTACTTTTGGAGGGAGAGTTTTTAACTAGATGCCCCTATTTCTTACAAGCATAGCAAGAGTTAGGAAGATCTTCAAAAATAATTTCTTGAGTTTTTTAACCAAGCTTAGATATTAGTTCCACCTTTTTTGGGAGATGATTCAGGTCTGCCACTTTAACATAAAGTCTGGCACTTTGAAGTTTGGTTCTAGAAGCCGTAGCATTATCCAATGCCACAAGTTCACCAAAAGAACTGGCAATACCCATAAAAATGTCCTCATGCCAAAATTCTAAAGGAAGACCAAGAAGTCTAACCCAAATGGGGGTGGTTAAGAAAAAAGAATATGAAAGATCCAAGTTAGGCTCCCATTTTTTAATAGTGAGAGAGCGTTTTCCAAAAGACAATGGTCCTCCACAAAGAACCATATTCATGTCTTCATTACAGTTGAAGATAAAAGAGAAGAAACCATTTGACATTGGTGCAATATCTACTTCTCCTCGAATAGTCCATTTCCTTTTAACCATTTTTCTAAGAGATTCAAGATCTGGTCTTGCCCCTAAAAAATTTTCCCATTGGGGTGAAATCCATGGAAGACATAGAAAAATCAACTAAAGGACCAAGAATAAAAACTTGAAACTCACCTTTCTCCTAGCAAGACTTAGCAATCACTGACGGGAAAAGAAATTTTCCAATAGGTTTCTTGCCAAATAGAGAAGACCAAGACTTCAACCCTTCCGAGGACTTTTCCTTGTTAGAATCAACATTATCTTTCTCCTTCTTGAGGTCCTACCCTAACACATGAAAAATAGAAGGGGAATCCAATGGGGGGACACAAACCCCACAAAAAGGATTAGGTTCACACGAAGCCTTTCCTTTATCCACATTGACCAAAGATTCAGGCCCAACATTCTTCTCAAAACCCCCTATAGTTCCTCCAGGGTATATACCTCCTGCCAGATTCACTCCGATCAGTTTTCCACCTACCTGTGAACCAACTAAGTCAAAAACTAATAGAGCACCCATACCCTCATATTTGGCCCTAAATATTTTGTGGGGGACACAAACCCCACAAAAAGGATCAGATTTACATGAAGCCATTCCATTTCCCACACCAGCCAAAGATTCTGACCAAAGATTCTTCTCAGAACCAAATACAGATCCTCCAGGGTTTGTACCTCTTGCCAGATTCTCTTTGACCAGTTTCCTGCCTGCCTGCAAACCAGCTAATTCAAATTTTGATAGAGTGCACAAAAAGGATAGACACTCATTACCATCCATCCCATTCAAATGCCTAATGCTTCTATCCACTTTTCATTTATTTTTACATTTTGCATTTAGTAAAGGGTTGTTTTGCTTAAATCAAATAGAGATTGCATTATTAAATATGGTCGTACCATGCCTTTTTGAAATGCATTTTTATATTGCAATTGTCTTTTAAGAGCCACTGTAATTGTTGTCGTGTTTGATAGTGATAGTGGTAGAGCATTTTGAATATTCTATATGTTTACAGGTACATTTATGATGGAACTAGTTAGTCCAAGTTGAGACTTTTTATATCCTAATTTCCAAATTTGTGAAAATGCAATTCTTAGTGAAACTAAATGTTCCTCTAGTTGTGTCATTTTTTGTGTAGTTGGTAATGGCTTATTTTTGTGTATGTTGTGAGGAACTGCATATTTAGGTATTTTTTTAATTAAGAGATTCGTTGCATATTTTACATATTTACTCAATAAGTAGTGGCATGTAAGATTTTGTCAAATTGTGGTATGCAACTCTATGTTCCTCTTTGTATTATTTTATCTCTTTCTTGAAATAGAGCATTTGACAAATCATGCAAGGATATTTTGGCATGTCTTCTATCATGGAGAAAAATCTATCAATTGGTGTCAAAGTTGTCTTAGTTGATTTCCTTTTACTATTTTATTATTCTTGTGGATTGTGTTTGTGCTTTTATATTATTTTGGTTATTGGTTAAGAAAATATTATTATTTTCGTTTGTAATTGTTTGTTGATTAATGTTGCAAGCTTTATTCCTAATTAATCTTTTCACTACATGCAAGGTTATATTGTCTTGATTTTTTCCAATATTATGGTTATCATTGGTAGACATATTGTAGTTATTTGATGTTTTTAAAAAAAAAATTTCCCTTCTCTAAGTTTTGTCTTGTCATTGTTTCTTATCATTTTAAAAAAATTTGTGCAACTTAATATTATGTTGGTTTTGTTTTAAGATTGCATTGGTTAGCAATGGTTCAAAGTGCCTAGACAAAGAATTTGCATCATGAAATAGGATATTGAATGGAGTAGAATCAAGTTGATTTTTGAAATCTAGATATCATTTTCCATAAGATGCAGAGCAAACGCATATATGAATATTGAGCCATTTTGATATCCAATGTATGCAAAATATATCCCCCCACAAACCATTTTGTTGTGTTTTATTTGATGGTTTTGTGAATAGTTGCATTCTTTGCAAATAAGTGGTAATGTCTTCTACATTGTGAAGCTCTTTCAAGCTTTGATGGTGGAGTTCATGGTTATAGGAATTGATAGCTTCCTCATCACCATTTTCGAGGCAAGTAATGAAGAAATCTATTGTTCCATTACAAATTTCATTTGATGTATATCAAAATTTTAGCAAATATTCAAATGTATCAAATAAACAATCACCGACATTGTATTTGAAATTGTAAGGCCTATATAAGCCATGCTTTAGAAGAGTTTTGTCAATGTCAGTTGAACATAAACTACAGTTGCATTTCTTTTGGTCTACTTGCATTATTTTCAGATGTTAGATTTTTTAATTTGTTGATATAATGGAGTCTTCTACTAATGAGTTTGATTTTTATGTTTGCTTGATTGTTAAATTGCAACTTCTACTTATTTGTTTGTTTCAAATGCAATATGTTGATACTTATGTTCTAAATTCTAATTGTACACCATATACTATAGGTTGGCATCCTGCATTGATTAGAAATCAATGTTTACATTAATATTTCATTTATATTGTCTCTCTTTATAAATAAAATAATTTTCATAGAAAATTTTGTTACTTTACTCAAAAAATCCTATCATTTAAACGTTTCTATTATACTATTTCAACCAATAGTACTAGATATATAGGATGATGTCAATTATAGACAACAATATTTTACAAATTCACTCATTTACACATTACCTATTACACTATTGAAAACAATCAGAGTTAGCAAGAGTTTATTTTCATAAGCTTCCACAATAATATTATATCACAAAAAATATTTTATAATATATTTATTACATGCCGAACAAAGATATTTTATTGTTACTGTATTGCAAAATAGAGTAATTGTAATATTCTACAAATTTTGATAATCTAAGAATATAATGCACTATTTTAAAATTATTTTTTAAGAAATATTTCTTTTAATGTTGGAAAATAATGACTAGTTATAAGATTGGCTAATAATTGAATAAATTTGATAATCTAAGTAACAAAGTAATAACATTTCTAAATAAATTATATGTCAAAGACATTGGAATGGTATTTTTTTGCACACTTCTACATAAACAAATACTTTTTATTTCAATTGTTTTATAAACTCTCCAAATAATCACTGTTGAAGCTTTAAATATTATTCAATTCTCTTTGAAAAGATTCATTCAAGTAAATCCATTATATTGTCACTAAATAAGAAAGCCACATGTAACAATGAGAACTCTATTTTGTTGTCAACTTCAATTTGCAAATTCATTTTTATGTTTGTAAAGCATTGTCCTCCTACATCATATGTATTTAATTTGTTAAATAACAAGACCTATGATATAAATGTCTGAAAACATTTCATAGCAGTTGGATACTTCCATTGAGACCATTAAATAGACAGTTTTCAATATTAGTTACAATGTTCTCAATTTTTGATACCTTGCACTTTATAACATTCATTTCGAAAATAATTTTTTCGCACAATGCAAGTTGTTTATCGTCAAGATTGTTTGAGGCATGCAAATCACCAGATGATGAGCTTATTCTTTTTTTGTTTGTTGCATAGGTAGAACTGCTTCTATGGTGCATACTATGTTCAATGTTCATTGAACTCAAGTCATAATTGAATGCATTTTTCTAGATGAGTGGGCTAGTTGGGTTCCATGGTACTATTTCTTATCTTGTAGGCCTTGTCATTATATCATTTCCTACATTAGATTGTGGAATGATAGAATTAGATAAAGTAGAAGACATAAATGAGGATATTTACTGAGCCAATGTTCTCATTATACTAACTATTTGTTTACATTTACAAATGCTAATCAATTAATTTATTAATATAAAATGTAGCAATAGGTTTGAGGACATACCAATGCTACCATGTATTTTCATCGATTTTGAATCAATTCTGATAGCTGCTTGGTGAAAAATTGAATCTCCAACAATGGAATTGTATGTTAATGTTAGCTTTTTGGTGAGAACTTTATGAATGGTTGAAGTACTATATGGCTGAGATATGGGTTCTTGTTGTTCATTTTGTTGTGGATTTTGGGTATCTATGGTGTATAATGGTTCTTGTTGAGGATAACTATATTGTGTCAAACAATTGGGTTCATATGAGTCAGATAATTTTGTTGGACATTGTAAATGTTGAATATTCCAAGATTGATAGTGATTCATATCTGTAGATGTCAGTAAACATTGTGCATCAAGCCCTAGTATATTGTCAAATGTGATATCATCAAGGCATGGTGAGTGGAAAAAATTTCCTTGAGGGATATTAGTCAGCTCTCCAAGAACATGGCTTTCCATGTTTTTTGAAATCTGCTTCCTTTGACTAAGAGATTCTGTCATTGTCAGTATGTCACCACTACAAATTGCTTCATTGTTTGCTCCCAACAAATTTATATGACATTCTATACAATTTGTTACACCTTTCATGGAGAGAGTTACTTCTTTGTATGCATTTGCAGCTTCCTTAGGAGTTTTAAATGTTCCAAGCCATTTTTGATGTTTAGTCTCTAGATCTATTATCTCTACAACATAGCGACCCCAAGGCCGTCTCCTCACACCCTTGTACTTTTTATGCTTGGAAGATTTTCTTCTTTCACAAGAGGTCTGCTTGTTTTTTTCAAAAGTTGATGTTTCTTCATTGTCTAAATCAACAATTCGTATTTGTGTCAAATTAGTCATGGTTTTCATTGCTTCTCTAAAGAGAATAAACAATTTACATAAACATGATTATTTCAACAGATGAAATAGGGAGAAGTCATTATTTTCAAACATTGTCAGTACCCTATGTTATAACAACTACAAGATTAGTTTGTTACTGCAAAGAGGATTTTTTATCAATATCATATACAAAACATGAATGAATATACAATTATACTTTAATAGTAAAGACACATTATAAACAAATAATCACAATGTATATATATTTTTATATTTTATAATTTTAAATTACTTTAACTACAAGTTGCACTTAGTCATTTGATTTGGCGATGTAGTCACGTCATGATATCATCAACATTTCCTACATTTGAATGTTATAATATTTATTTTATTGACCGTGAATTTGTTCTTGGCTATGAACATTACATATATTTCTCAAATAAATAGAGAATTACATAGAAGAGTACTACATTCAAAGCCAACAAATAAATGAAATTAGGTGTTTCATTCATAGTGAAAAATAGAAACAAGAGTGAGCAAAATTCAACTCCCAATACTATTTCAAGAAGTTCCATTGTCGTCTATGTGTTTCACAAAGTGACTTGTGAACAACTTGAATGGCTGTCAATGTGAAACTAAAATTTATAGAGAATAGACATGTCCCTAAAATGTGTCAACCCTGCCACATGAATATATTCACTTCAGCTTGCTACTAAAAAGTAGATTATGGCTCAATGTGAAATGGATGAATAGATTTATTTTATATATTCAATTCTTCATCTTGCTCTTCAAATTCTCCATGTGGTTCAATAAGGGAGGAATTTGAAAAATTTGTTCAAAATAAAATTCTCAATTCACAAAAATTGAAAGAAATAAATGAAAAATTTATTTTTAGTAGTATGCATGAGTATGCATGCACAATATAATGACTATGTCTACAAGGGAACTTTGCATGTTTATGCTTTAACTATAACAAGACATTGTTGCAACTATCTTAAATTAGAAAATTACAATCAAATCCATCAAAAGTTTAACTATTAACATTCATCTTTTCATTGCATTTATTATTTTGAAGTGGTCCTCCTCACAACTACGTAATAGAACTAATAGTGCATTATTCATTAATTGTGAGATTTCTAATGAACAAATTTATGTTTTGAAAAAAGATCATAACCTTCCAAACTGAGGAGATTAATAGGCTTCCATGTCAAATGCAATTCATGAAATTGTTAAAAGTTTGTAGTACTAAAAGACATAGTTAGGTAAACTTAGATATGCACACATTGTTGAGATGCAAATGAGCAGATAAATATTGTTCTAGATTTTTTCAACTTTTCAGAAATGGAGGCTAATCTTATACATCATAAGCATTTGATTCTAGAAATTTTCATGATTTAATAGTTAATTCATCCATTTAGGATGTTTCATCTTCCAATATCTGCTACAAGATGAATGTTAGGTGATATATCACTATTTGCAAATTCAAACAAATAATGGTATGAGTAATGGTGCTTTATGGTTTTAGTTGCTAGGTGTCTTGTATCATCATCATACCATTGTCCTACAAGCTCTATATTATCATATCTTATAATCCATTCAAGTGAAAGAGTTTGATATGATATGAGAAGGTTTATTATACATATAAGTGTGTCACTTTCATTAGTTGCCCTAAATGGTGATAGCTGAAAAAATAATAGTTTGCATGCTAGATTGAAAATGCCAGTCAATTCTTCAACAATATGATTTCCATAAGGGAAATGAACTAAAATATCTTGACAACAAATTATTATATGAGCTTCCCTATATATCCACACTAGATATTTTAGGTAAATTAATTCTCCATTTGTCATGAATGGAGACAAAACATGAATTTCATTGGTATCTTGTATCGGCTCAATGTTTCCCCATCCATCATATCAAAAAATTGGAGCATGGTTGTCATAAAAATAGCTTTCCAATATTTTTCTTTGGCATTCACTTGGAAGTTGTAGGATTTTTTCAAGGATACTAGATTGTGGAATTTTAGAGAATTCATCTATTGGAGGGTATGTTATAGTAGATGCATTTATAGTATCCATAGTCATGCAATATGGAGAGAGGAAAACTTGTCGACAATGAGCAACATTTCTTAGTTTTTTCTATGAATAATTGAACTCTAATATATAACTTAACTTCAATGTTTGAATTCCTTGCCAGCTTTGTTCCAAGAGGCTATTTCGTACTTCTCTACCCTCTTCTCTGAGGACTCTCCTCCTGCTGATAATGAAGAAAATATTATTTTGTCCTGTATTCCTTCCCTTATCACTCAGGAAATGAATGATTATCTCATGCGTCCTATCTCTTTGGAAGAGTTGGAGGCGGTGGTCTTTGGCATGCCTAAGGGGAAGGCTCCTGGTCCTGATGGTTTTTCAGTTGAATTCTTTCAGGAATTTTGGGACATCATTAATCATGATTTGTTGGAGGTGGTTAAAGAATCCTATGCTAGCAAGCAGATGCTTTGAGCTTTGAACTCTACATTCTTGACTCTTATTCCTAAGAGAGAGGGTGCTAATCAATTGGAGTTTTTTAGACCAATTGCCTTATGTAATGTGGTCTACAAAGTTATTACTAAGCTGATTGTTGAGAGACTGAAAAGGTGGCTTCCCATTATTATCTCAGAAGAACAAGGTGGTTTTGTTGTTGGAAGACAAATTTTGGATGGGGTGGTTATTGCTACTGAGGCTATTCACTCTATGGCTACTTCAAGGGAGAGAGCCATGTTTGTTAAGCTGGATATGGCTAAGGCCTACGATAGAGTTAAATGGAGCTTCCTAAGGAGTATTCTTTTTTCTTTTGTATTTAGCTCTGACTGGGTGAGTTGGATTATGAGTTGCGTTACTTTTGCCTCTTTTTCTATTCTTATTAATGGTCAACCTTCACAACTATTTGGTGCTTCTAGAGGCCTCCACCAGGGTGATCCTCTCTCCCCATATCTATTCATCATCATGGCTGAAGGCTTGGGCAGATTCATTAAGCATCAGGTGTCCCAGAATTCTATTCAAGGCTGGCGGTGGGGTAATGGCTTACCTTCTCTTTCCCATCTTCAATTTGTTGATGATTCTGCTCTTGCCGGTCTTGCTAGGATCAAGGAAGCTGAAACCTTTTGACATGCTTTGGATGTTTATTTGGCAGCTTCAGGCCAGAAAGTTAATGAGCACAAATCTTTCATTTACTTTTTTAACACTCCTGATTCTATTCAGCACAGGATTGTTGGTATCCTACGGTTTCAGATAGGTTCACTTCCTTTGACTTTCTTGGCATTCCTATTGCTGTTTCTAGGTAGCCACGTCTCTTCTGGAAAAATTTGATTACCAAGCTTCAGGATAAGGTAAATCATTGGACTCATAGATGGCTTTCTACTACTGCCCGGGTTACTCTTCTTCAAGCTATTATCCAAGCTCTTCCTACTTATAGAAGCATGGTTCATGCTGCACCTATTTACTTTCTCAAGGAGTTTGATGCTCTTTCTCGACAATTCCTTTGGAGTGGTAATTTGCAAAGTACTAAATGGAGCTTGGTTAATTGGGCAACTATTTGTAGGCCTAAAAAGGAGGGTGGTCTTGGTCTTCGTTCTGCTCTATTGAGTAGACAAGCTTTGGCTGCTAAACTTTATTGGCGATGGTGCTCTGGATAGCATCAACTTTGGGCTCGTATTATCACTCATAAATATTTTCATGGTGCTGATCCTTGTTCTGTTTCTGCACTTCCTCTTGAAGGTCGTGGCTCAATAGTTTGGCATACTTTGAAGACAGGTGTGATGTTCATGAAGAGGGGTCTGTTCTGGATATGTAAAGGAGGTTCTCAGGCTTTGTTTTGGTCTGATGCTTGGGATGGATTCCCTTCCATTTTATCCATATACCCTCATCTTCAGCCTCTTTGTGACTCTTTTCTTGCTGCTGGATGGGATAAAGTCGCTCATTACAAGACTCCTTATCAATTGGGACCTGTTGTTGGTTATAGATGGAAGCATTCCTCTGATTGGCCTCCTAGAGGTATAGACATGGATTGTCAAGAGCTTTCTCAAATTCTAGCCTCTAGAGAGTGTTCCTCTTTGCTTGGTCCAGATGTATTGGCTTGGGGCGATACCTTGTCTGGTAAATATCATGTCTCTACTGGGTATCAAGAGATAACTAGACAATTATTTGGGGATGCTGAGGTCCCTTGGTGGAAGCAAGTCTGGAATAAAGTTTCTTGGTCCAAGTGCAATTTTTTCATGTGGCTAGTGGCTCACAACCGTTGTCTTACCTGGGATAATCTTTGTAAATGTGGATTTCAAGGCCCCTCTTATTGTGTTTTGTGTGGTAATGGAGAGGAGTCTGTCTCCCATCTATTCTTCCATTGCTCCTATTCTACTCAGATATGGCACCTTTGGTGGAGTGCTTGGGGTTGCTCTTGTCGGCATGCTTCCTCTTTGCCTGAGTTCTGGGCTCGCTTGGGTAGTGCTCCCTCCAAGTCTTCTCCTCTCCATGCTGCTTGGATTGCTGGCCCATCTTTCATGCTTTGGCATATTTGGTTGGAGAGGAATCGTCGCATATTCTAAGATGTTCAGCTTGGTGTTTTGCATCTTTGGTGGAAAATATCACATTCTCTCCAGGAAACTATTCTTGTGAAGTGTGAGCTTGATGGGGGTATGGATCCGGTTGATCTTGCTATCTGTAATCATCTCAATTTTCATCTACAGGATGGGTTTGCGGCTCATAGGTTTCCTTCTATGTCCAGGCAGCTTCACCATCAGAGGAAGGGTTGGGTTAATCGGGATGGGCACTGGACTCCTCCTCCCTGTGGAGTTCTGAAATTAACACTGATGGTTCTTCTCATGGGAATCCTAGTCCGGCTGGTATTGGTAGAGTGGCTCGTTGTAGTTCTGGGAATGTTCAATTTTTCTTCTCAATTCATAAGGGTAATTATACTAACAATCTCATGGAAGCTCAGGCTATTTTATATGCTGTGGAACAGTGTTGCTTGTGGGGATGGAGTAAGATTATTTGTGAGTCTGATTCCCGGGTGATGGTGAACATGCTTTCTTCGCAAGAGCTTGAGGATGTTAGTTGGCAGCTGGCCACTGTTGTTAAGCAAATTCTTTTCTTCTCTTCCTCTTTTCAGTTCATTACGTTCAAGTATATTCCGCGAGAATGGAATAGACCTGCTGATTGTTTAGCCAAATGGGCTTCTAGTCATGATCCGGGTTGGAATATTAGGGATAAGGGGAAACTATCCTTTGAGATGGTGCAAGAATTTGATGATCTTGTTGCTTAGGATCGAGCTCCTTGTTGAGCTCTCCTTGTTGTATTCCTTTCTATCTTAATAAATTTTTACCCCTCTTTTTGCATTAAAAAAAAAAAAAAAAAAAACCTTCAATGTTATTCATTTTTCTACAGATATTCTTTGTGGGAAAGTAATATGCATCTAATTAATGTGTAGGTTTCTATACATAGATAGCACAAAAATTTAAGATATGTACAATAAAGACTAAGATGATGTAGGAGGACCGTATACATTATTACTATTTACATATGTTTAGTAGTAGAGTGCATTGCAATCAAGAATGTCATGGGTAAATATTATGAAACTATAATGGCACAAATATGCATTTTGAGGAATATCAATGCATTGCAAATATTTGAGAAATCACAAACAATAAATGCATTTTAATTCAATGACATGTGATAGTACAGTTTTCAACTTGTTAAAAAAAAAACTCCTAATTGCCTTTTATTTATTCACTAATTAAGTTCTCATTTTTAAAACTAAATTTAAATTATAAGTTTTCAGTAACACGTGTTATTTTGTGAGTAGAAAAGGATGAAAACATACCAGTCAATTATCAATTATTTTTGAGACGTTGTTTCAGTTTCACAACCTTCATTGTCTCTTTCACAACCTCTGCACTTGAAAAACAAATAGAGGACAACAATTAATTACATACTTCACAAAATGCTTCCCTACAAATCTATTATATTTTTGATAAAGATTACTAAACTAAAAATCGTACAAAAGCTAAACAATAATAAATTTTATATAAATTTTTCAATCATGAAATGCATTATACAATATGTGAAAATGAAGAGGAATATGTAGTAAATAATATTAACTTGTAAAAAAAAGGTACAAATATGGCTCATATCACTTTTTCGATATTCATTTTGAAATGTTATGGTAATACTCACATGCCTAGTTTGTTTTCCTTTTTTTTCTAACCATGGCTCTCTTCATATTAAACTACATTGTATTGATCAAGTTGTGGTTTAATTTTCAATTAATTTAGTTTATGACTTATACATTGTGATAATCTAAATGAAAATAAATAGAATGCATTCAAAACAAAATAATTATATGTATTTTTGTTCCAAAAGTTATGAAACATTTTCATTTATCCATTACATATGTTCTTTACTATGTACATATATGTATAATATGCTCATTTGCTACAATTCCCTATAGCTAAATGTCTAATAGGTTATATAACATCCCCAGTAGGTGGAACTTTTGTGGAGCAAATGGTGCTTACATAAGGTGAAATTACAGGAACAGAAATATGTAGTTGTAGAAGTATCATTGCATTGCAAACATCTAAGATTCTTGATGCACTAAGCTCACAAAAACGAGTTTGGTGAGCAATTAATGCATGGTCCACTAGAGGTTTGTACTTACTACTTATTGCAATTTTTAGGGAATAATAGACACAAGTGGTAACATTACACGAGCTCAAAGATTCAAGAGAGAACAAGCCACCTATGAGGCTAGTACTCATCTCTATAACGTGTGCATTAATGTATGCATCATAGTATTCAAGAGGTTTGAAACATGGCTTCACATATGCATTTTCCATTTTCTTTACAATTTCAGATTTTTTTTAAAAATCCATGCAATTGGTGAGGTATTTAGAAACAATATCTACATAAACTATTGACCCAGATTTATTTTCTAGGAATTCTTCACCAAGTACATTGCGCAATGGTTTCTCAACATTTATGCATTCTATGACAAATACATGCTCCAAAGTTGTAGATTGAATTGCACCAATGATTGGACAATCCCACTGAGGACCCAAACTTGGAATATAAATTCGTGCACACATTTTGATAACACAATATTTGTCACATATTCAAAATGAATAAATAGTTTTACGAGAAGCCACATGGTTGACCTTAAATTTTAAAATTCAAACATAATTATACAATGTACCAAAGAATTGGTTATTATTGGTAGACAAAGATGCTAGTGATTAATTATATATGTTGTTGTTCAACTTGAATGAAATGTCAACTTTTTATCTCTTTTGCTATTGTTTTTGTCCCAACTAAAGCAAATTATATTTTTTTTCTAAAAATAAATATCAATAATATTTAAACTTAAATATATGTTGTTAAATTTCTATTTAAATTAAAATATTTATTTTTGATACATCATGACAAGAACCCATCTCCTATCCGCGTTCTTTATTCTGAGGATAATTTGTAAAATCAAACAAAACTCATTAATAATGAAAAAACATTTCACTTTCTATTTTACAACAAATATTTTCCAATCTATTTTCCTAATGCTAATATACATGTCCTTCTAGTTACATTAAACACAACACACTATAATTAAAAATAGCTTAATATTTCTATACATAATAAGAAATATTTCTCCAAATTTAAATTAAAATCACAAAATAAAATCACATATATCTTGCAATGAAATAACCTTTTCACTTTGGTTAAGCTACTCTCAACGCCATTTTTGGCATGGTAGATATGTAACATATGACAATTACTACAACACCTATTGATATAGAATAAATTTGGAATAAGCATAAGCATTGGTTACTTATTACAATTTTAGGTATATATTAACTTTTTGTATAAAATTTTAAAATTATATAAAAGAAAAATCATTTATCAATGTGAATCTATTGAGATAACAAGATTATGTTTTAATGCTTGAATATATCAATGAGAAATCAAATTTCTTTTGTCCAAAATTATTTGAAAAAATGTTTATGATAAAATTAAATTAGCTACAACAAAGCACAGTTTAAAACCAAAGCCAATCTCCTTGATTTGCAAAGTTTTACCTCCCACGTCTATTTGTCTAGGCTACCTATTTTTATACCAAATTGAGCTATTTCAATTACTTTAAGTATTTCATTAATATCAATATAGTTTATGACTCTTAGTAGATTGAAATATATATTCACACAACTCTTCAGTGCTCCACCTTAACCCTTGAGGATGAAGCCACTGAAGTTTAGATAAATAATCTTCAAAAGTAGAGTATTACACATTCTACATCATGGAATTCTTAAGGTTCAAATGAATAGCCTTAGCAAAAAATATTCCTCAGCATAAAAAAGGCCAAATAGATGGGTACAGTTTAAAAGAAGCTAGGCCAAAGCATAAAGAACTATTAATTTATGTTGATCAATAATTCATAGAACAAAACAAAGCTGGAACACCACTTTCCAAAAAAAAATGTCATGTAACCAACCAATTCAACTATAAAGTCCATATCTTGTAGAATAACCCTAGGCAACCATGAATAACCCTATATCAACAGATAACACAACTAAAATTTGAAAGATCAGAAAACTGGCTATTTAAAGCTAATAACCAATTCTATTATGACATGGCAAGAATAATAGGGAATAATCAACAAGCATATGGTATCAATCTCTACCCATCCAAAAATACATGCTATCAAAATATGTCCCAATAAGGAGTAGTTATCTCCAACAGTAAACCACCATTCCAAATGGCCAAATGTAGTTCCCACATAAAAGCAATTTTCATCTGCTCCTCAAATTAATTCTTATTTTTTTCAATAGTAGCATCAATCATGTAGCCAAGGCTTTTGTGCTTGTACTAAGAAAAGCCACCCAAAAAAAATTAAAGATAGAAAAAGAAAACCTTAAATATTTTCAAGCTCACCTAATCCACAAGCAGGATTTGCTCATTCGGGCAGCTTAAAATGTCCCATATCATTTCAATGCTAGAAGACCATAGTATTCAGATAGAGATCTCAACTAATCATTCTATGATGAAAAATATAATGCAAGTCAAATAAACATTATTTTAGTTTCTTTCAAAAAATTGTTGCAGTGTAAACAGCCGAGGATGTTTGGTAAAGCTCCAAGAGTTTGCATTAGGTATCCACCCCCAAATGCGGAAACCATTAGACATCTCTACTCTTAGACAAGGATATGTATGGAACTTCTTGGAGAAACAATCCCAGAAGCATAAGCAAGCAACACATATTGAGAAACATGTTTTCTACTTCATATGCATATAGAACCTATCTAGATAAAAATATTTCACTTGTATGTATCCAGGGTTAAATATCTAATAAGTATTAGTTCCTCATATAGCAAAGGACATCTGTGTTTGGGCCACATTGAAATATTAGGTATCTTATCAACATTCAATGAGCACCAAGAATGTAAAAAACTATCTAAATTTAGATTTTTGACAATTTTTAATATCTTTGTAATAATTCGCATTTTTAGTTTGAATAGAGATTGACATCGTTAGAGACTTTAACAGTACAAAAGTTACACATACGATTAAAGAAAGGGGAGAACTATTATGAAATTGTATTTAAACATTAGCAATACAAGACTTGGCAGGTGACAAATAAAACACTTTAGCAAAGTAAGATGGATTTTGAGGATAATACCATTGAGCTACATAGAATCAAAACCTAGTAATCATAAAAAGGCACTAGAGTTCAAAATGAAACAATTGTCAGAAAATGGATATTCCTCAGACATCTATCAAGATAAAAAAAAATAATAAATTATAATTGTAGCTATTAGAAGATATTCCAAGAACTAAACATATAAAAATTCACATTTTTTAGCAGACTTAAATATAATAATCCGCAACATACATTGGACAAGTCACATAGGTTTGCTTACAATGATACGACCAGCACTTTAAACAACCATTTCCTTCCTAAGACTACTTCATGCCAGGTCTTGTGAGTGTCAAAGTGTTAAATAAAAGTGGACATGCTAACATGACACTAGCCACCAATCTCTCCTCCATTGGAACAAAAATAGATGTCCATAGCCAGTTATTAACTCATGCATGTCCCCACAAAACTCTTCATCCATCTGATTAGAAAAAGAAAATTGATCACATAGCTTCAATTGATGCTACAACTTTATAGTACTGATTCAACCAATCTAATTACAATTATCTACTATTAGAGGCTTTGATAGCAATTGTAGTCCTAGCTTGCCATTTTCCTCAATCAATTTTAGTTTGTAATGATGGTTTTTGGACAATTTATGGCATTCAGTGTAATTACTAATTAAATTTTTCATTTTGTGCACTAGATTTTTGAATTGCTTACATATATTGAAAGCTTATAAGTTCTCCATTTGTAGGGACCTCCAAAGAAATGGATCATCATGATCAAAGCACACGAACCTGTAGTTGGACTCCCTACAAAAGATGACATGGGCAACAGTGAAGTTGGGCATAATGTCCTTCATGCTAGGAGGATATTCACTCTAGGGTAAGTTATTTACTAAAAAAGCACAAAAAGTGCATTGAATGAAAATATTTAAAATGCTACTAAGAAATATATTTTGATGATATCTTTACTATATAATAGCTCTCTCTTTGCTCCCCCTTATATACATAATTAATTACAAAGATGCAAAATAAGTTTTTGGGATTTAGATTTGAGGACTACTAATGTTTATGCCTAATACATTTTACATTCTATATCAATACAAATTAAATCATCTTTGTATGGTATGGTCTGACTTTGAGATCTCAATAAAATATAATACAACAACATAAATATTTAAATTGCTAAAGACTAATGTGGTAACAAAATAAATATAATAATAATATATAAGAATTAAAATATATTGAGATAAATAATTTTCATGTTATGTTCTATGTATTTAGATCTATAATTAGTTAAATATATGTATATTATTATTTATCCATCTGGATTCTGGCTATATTTGTATCATACTATGAAGATATCTTGAAATTTTTAGTATTGCCTCAAACATCATATTCACAAATACAACTATGAGCCAAATTATTTGTGCCTAAGCCATTGACAGTTGAGGATGGACAATAATGTTTGGACTATTTGCAATTGTTTTTCACTATTCAAATGAAATATTTATTTGGGTGTGAGGATTATTTCTATCTCCCAATGTTTCCCCTAGTGTCCGATTCTCAGGATTGGCCACTACCCTAAAAATTATGGGAAACAAGAAATTTCTCAAAGAAAAGTTGCCTACCACATGTTTTTTTAGGGAAATATTGCAAAAATTGCGGTAATTTTGTAACAAGCCCAAAGAATGTTAAACTAGGAATGCACACACACACTGCAAATTTATTAAAATAACAAGAGAATATATACAACCTAAAAATTGTTCGGGTAGTTGAGAAAACTATATTAATTGTTGCATAATCAAAATGTCAAAAAACTACATCTTAAACTAAAGATTGTTGGAAATATTGATGAGGTAACTGAGAGGAGAGGGGTGAATCAGTTACCACAAAAATAATTCCAAAAATCCCTTAGATGTCTATAATATTTACTTACTGCTGATACTTAGTAAATAGTGCATGAATACTGTAACTCGGTAGGTTAACTAATTACTGATCATCTAGCATCCATAGTTATTAATATGCTGCAAAGATTAAATAAATGAACACAAGAGACACCAGATTTAACATGGAAACCCAATATGGGAAAAACCACCAAGTAACTAGTCAACAATTTTCACTCTTCTAAAGTGAGCCTTGTTAGGAGCCAACCCTATCAAAGGTTACAATGCACACTGTTAGGTGTGACCTTGTTAGAGGATTTAATCACCTTGTTAGGAGCGGCCTGGTTAGAGGTCTTTAGAACAATTCAACTGAATTGTCACCTTGTTAGAGGATTTATAAAATGGCTATTAAACCAACTCTATAAAGAGATTCTAGATTTACTATTACAATGATTAGAAAACAATAATGAGGTGACCTAGATGATATCAACTTATCTTTTTCTAATTACAAATCTCTATTTGGCTTCACTGGATCCTTACTGATCGAATACAACTTTGCAGCTCTAGTAGGATATCTAATCCTTCATCAAAATTCGCTCAATATTTGCTTATTCTATCCTCATCCATATACTCACACACACTTTAATTCACAACTTGAACATCTAAATATATACCTTTTAGATTATCAAGTTGGCTACACAAAACAATTAAACTTAATATCAAAACAATAAAATCCTTTGTTGGCCAACCCAGCTCGGTAACCATTGCTCTAGAATGGTTTTCTAGTGTTAACCAAGTGAGGCTCGGTAAACATTGCAAACCCTGCAAAAATCCTTTGGAGATCGAGTGAACTCGGTTAGCACTAACCTTCCTTTGCTGACCTTATGAGCTCAGTAGAAGCTAACTCTCTACCATATTTCCTTTGATAACTGAGTGAGCTCGGTAGACATTAACTTTTCTTTGTTAACCTTGGGAGCTCAGTTAACACTAACTTTTTGCTACAAAATCCTTTGATTTTCAAGCGAGCCCGGTAAACATTAACTTTGGGATCTTGGTAGAAGCTAACTCTTTGCCACATTTCCTTTGATAACCTAGTGAGCTCGGTAAGAGTTGACTTTACTGAGTAGTATTTAGGAATGTTCGGTAGACACTGTAAATTGCTTTGCTGATCATTTGAGCTCGACAGACTTTGTCTGATGACTGATAGGACATTTGTGTAACATCAAATATAATACACAATTAACAATTGTATCCAACAAAGATATCCTAAATGATTAGTTAGCATTCCCCCCTTAATTTGAAGGGATATTTGTCATGCCAAGTAGCATTTGAAATTGTTCAAATTTAACACATCCCAGTGCTTTAGTAAAAATATCAGCAATTTGTTCTTCAGTGGAACAATGTTTCAGCTATATAGTTTTTGCTTCAACATGATATCAAATCAAGTGATATTTGGTATTGATATGCTTGGTTCAATCATGAAATTTAGGATTCTTCACCATTTTTATTACATAATTATTATCAAAAAATAAAGTTGTTGAAGTTATCTATTTCTCCTACAAGTCATCAAGAATTTTCCTCAACTACATATTCTGCTTTAGTTGTAGAGTCAGTAGGAATTGTTTGTTTCTTTGATCTCCAAGTAATATTAGCTAATCCTAGGGTCATCAAATAACTAGAAGTAGATAACCCATTCTCTTTATCGCCATCAAAATCTAAGTCAGAATAGCCTGTAAGATGGAAGTCTGAAACTCTTGAATATTTTATGCCAAGAGTGTGAGTTCCTTTTAGATATTTTAAAACTTGTTGTGCTACAATCCAATGCTCCTCACATGGTTTATGCATAATTCTGGACAAAATTCCAACTGCAAAGGTAATGTCAGGGAAAGTAGTGGTGAGATAAATCAAACTTCCAACAAGCTATCTGTACTTGGTTGGATCTTCAAAATTATTTCCTTCATTGGATGAAATCTTCATATTTTGCTCCATTGGAGTGGAAACAAAATTACAATCTTTCATGCCAAATCTGTATGATAACTCTCCAATGTTTTTTTTTTGACAAATAAAAATGAACTTAGGATTTTGAATGACTTCAATGCCTAGTTAATAATGAAGTAATCCCAAGTCAGTCATATCAAAACATTTTTTCAACTCTCTCTTAATGGATTCTATATAATCATCATTGTTGCTTGGGATGAGAAGATCATCAACATATACAAGTAGATACATAATTGATCTACCAATTTTGTTGACAAAGAGAGTTGCATCATCTAGACTAAAATTCTTGTAGTCTAATTTGAGGAGGTGCTCAGTTAATTTTTCATACCAAGCACATGGTGCTCGCTTCAAACCATACAAAGATTTCACCAATTTACATACCTTTGGTTCCTGGCCTTTGATAACAAAACCTTGAGGTTGCAACATATAGACATCTTCCTTCAAATCTCCATTTAAATAGGCTATTTTTACATCCATATGATGTATATGCCATCCTTTTTGTGCTACCAAAGAAAAAAATGCTCGAATAGTTCCCCACTTGGTTGTAGGAGCAAAAGTTTCAATGTAGTCAACACCTTGTCTTTGAGCATATCCTTTTGCTACAAGTCTTGCTTTGTGTTTATTAGATGAACCATCAACTTTATATTTGTTCTTATATACCCACTTGCAGCCAATAGGTTTGGCTCCAATTGGAGGATCCACTAACCTCCAAGTTCCATTTTTTGTGAGAGCATCATACTCCCTTTGCATTGCACTTCTCCATGCATCACTTGTTGTTGCTTCTTGAAATGAAGAAGGTTCATCAACAATAGAAAAATTTAATTCAAAATCTTCATACCTCTAAGGAATTTTCTTGGTCCGTATTGATCTACAGATTGATTGCTTTGATGTTTTATCAACCTCTAGAGACTTTGAATTAGATTCTTCACAAGCTGGTTCACATTCTTGTGCAACAGGTTCTTCACAAATGATTTCTAATTTTTTGGAATTGTTGCCTTCTTTTTCAGCAGGTTCTTCGCAAACTATTTCAGATTCTAGGATTTTTTTTGAACTGTTGTCTTCTCTTTCAATAGGTTCTTCATTCTTTGTAACTTCCAAAGATTGACCTAGAAAGGGAATCTCCCCTTCAAGAGTTGGAAGTTTATTATCCCATTCATGATATAATTTTTTTGATTGAAATCTATCAAGATGAGAAAGTTATTTGTCAATACCATGTGCATCTTTATCAAATTCAAGAAATATAACATCTCTAGAAATAACGAATTTTTTATTCTCCTCATCATATAGATGGTAAGCTTTGGAAGTAGTAGAATATCCCAAAAAAATGCACTTTCTACTCCTAGCTTCAAATTTATTTCTCAACTGAGCAGGAATTAAAGCATAACATGTGCAACCAAAAACTCTAAAATTCTTGACACTTGGAAGATGGCCATGCCACATTTCATAGGGAGTTTTACTTTGTAGTATAGCAGAGGGACTTCTATTCTTTATGTAGACAGCACAGAGAACTGTTTCTCCCCAAAACATTAATTTAACATTTTTTAAAAACATCATAGATCTTACCATATTCAAGAGCGTGTGATTCATAGTTCTGCTACACCATTATACTGTGGGTTATATTGAATAGTTTTCTGATGCTTAATACCATTTTCTTGTAAATATTTTTCAAAATCTTTAGAAGTGTACTCACCACCATTATCACTTCTAAGGGTTCCAATATTGAGTTGAGTCTCATTTTTAATCCACAAATGTAAATTTTTGAAGGTATCAAAAGCTTGAGATTTCTCTTTTAATAAATAAACCCAACACATCTTGGTATAGTCATGAATAAAAGTCATTATATATTTGTTTCCATTTGCTGATGGAAAAGGCATAGGCCCACACAAATCTATATGAATGAGACCTAGCTTTCTAAAAGCTCTAAACATAGAATCATGAAAAGTTTGTTTATAGTGTTTGCCTAAAATACAAGCATCACATTGAGAATATTTTTTTGGGAAAGTGGGAAGTCCTTGAAATCCATTTTTTTTCATAATTCTAAGACTATCATAGTTAATGTGACCAAATATTGCATGCCATAACAAGCTGGAAGAAATATTACCACCATACTGTGAGAAATTTGCATAATTCTGAGAACTTGATGAAGTACCTTTCAAATATAAAAGTTTTTCATCTTCAACTCTAGTCATTACAATCACATGATCATCATCTCTTCTAATCTCAATAATACCATCAAACATATGTATTGAATGACCTTTGTGTCTAATATGCACAAGTGATATTAAATTTCTCTTCAACTGTTGAAGATATAGAACATTAGAAAGTATGTAATCAGCAAGACTTGGTAATTTAAGTCTAATAGACTCAATGCCTGAAGGTTTTAACTTAGATTTGCCAGCAAGATATACAACTCCATCCACATTATCATTGAATGTCTCAAAAAAATCTCTTCTAAAAGTCATATGACATGTGGCTCCAATATCTAACAACAAAGTACCATTCAAACTAGAATTTGAAGTACTAAAAACTTTTTCAATCCCAACATTGCAATGTGCTATAGCATAATGTGAAGATTCAGGAGGGTTACCTCTTTCTAATGGCTTCTCCTTCTTGTCACAAATCTTCTCCCATGGAGTTTGACAAAGATTGGCACTATGACCCATTTTTCCACATCTATAGTATTGTATAGATTGCCTCTCTTTTTTTTGATAATACCTATGTTGGTGTTGTGGCTGAGAATATTGTCTATCACCTTGATAATTTTTATTCCCCCTACCTCTAGACTGTCTTCTTCCATGACCTCTATTGCTACTGTCATGTCTGGAAGGCTCATTTTTGGATGTTTTCCCCAGTTGTTTTTGTGCAAGACACAAAGTCTCAGCATTTGAAAGTGATTCTTTTTTTCCAAATGCTTTTTCCCTCTCTACAATCTTCCCCACAAGTTTGTCAAATGTTATATCTTTCATCTTTTCACTAGCTTGAAGAGATTCAAGATAGTGTGAATAGGTAGGATAAAGAGCTTTAATAAAAGAAATGAGTTGTAGATCTACTTTTACACCCATGGCTTCAGTATCATGAAATAAAGCCCTAATTTCAGAGGCTAACTTCATTGGATCATTATCTTTCATTTCTAAGTTGAATAACTTCATTAATAATTGAATGATTTCAAGTTTTGAATGAGAATCATATAGATCTTTGAGTTTCTTTAATGCTGCAAATGCACTCTTACAAGAGATTATATGTCTACTTACCTCTTCAGTAATGGAGGTAGTAATGAGAGCATAAGCCTTTTTGTCTTTACCCTTCCTGATAACGAGTTCCTTTTCATCTATAGGCTACTTTGGCTCTTCATCTTCATCTTTGCTTTCACAAACCTCATCCCACAAATCATTAAAAATAAGAGAATTTTTTACTTTTTTAAACCATTCATGATAATTCTCTTTTCCAGAAAGAACTATTCCAACGATTGAAATTAAAGAATGCATTAGAATCACAATTCAATCTAAATTCCTTTTCTCCAACAACTTGGCTCTAAGACCACTATAACAGGCCCAAAGAATGTTAAACTGGGAATGCACACGCACACTACAAATTTATTAAAATAACAAGAGAATATATACAACCTAAAAACAATTCGGGTAGTTGAGAAAACTATATTAATTGTTACGTAATCAAACTGCCAAAAAAATACATCTTAAACTAAAGATATCTCGAATGATTAATTAGCAAATTTTACACTGAAGGATTGCTTAGTAGTAGGTATATAATCTATATGGAAAAATTGTAAATATAATAAATTGCATCTATAGGTAAGAATCCTCCGTCTCTTTCAAAAGATAAAAAAAAAACTAAAAACTTGCAATCTAACGATCCAGTGAGAGCGCCATGTCTACTTGCCATGTTTCATGGGTTTTATAGCTTGATAGTCTTTCAATCAGTGGTTTGATGCTTATCTAGCAGATTGGATTCTACCACTTACATAATCTTCTCAACTATACTAGGATGTCAAAAAATGCATGAGGGTTCATTCAAAATCAAACAAGAAACAAGTGAAGACATTTTGCACTAAAAAATAATTGGAACATCTGATACCATCTGATTGGTTGAGACTAAAGATCTCTTACACTTTGCTAAAATATTGGGAAAATGATTGTCAGAGAATCAACTATTATTTGAGTCCCGACTGCCCATTCGTCACAATTTTTCTTTTGCAGTTCCTCCTCAGCATATATGAATATATCATATTGTTGTACACACATGGTTCTCCGTCGTATTTTTTATCTAACCAAAAAATCCTATAGAAGAACTCGTCAAAAACCCTAGCTTAAAAAATAACAACTAGCACAACACTCAAAAAATTGACCCTCATATAATAGAAGGCACTTCGGGCAATGCCATTTATGCAACTACTTGTTTCATATGGTTACAAAAACTAGGGCTTCAACATAAAACAAAAAATGTTACATAGTTGCTAAGGGGTAGCATCCATATATTATACCTCAAAAAAGTTTTACATTTTCATATTGGATGATTAAGTATCAGATTAAAAAGTATTTTCTGCTTCATCTATCTACCCATTATCATCTATCATCCATAATAACTTCTACATCTTTATGCATACTGGCTAATGGCCCTTAAAACTATGCTCCTCCACCCTATACTCACATACCAAATCTAGATATTAACTTAGTTGCTAGAATCATGCCCTAGAGGCCGGATCTGGATTCATCCAGATTCTTCCAAAAAAAAATTTGGAATTTTTTTTCCAATAATTTTCTTATAATCTTATAGATTGAAAGTTCTCTCTAAATGTATGTCTGTTATTAGATTTTCTTGACATTATATGAACATATAGATTGAAAGTTCTATCTAAATGTATATCTATTATTAGGTTTTCCCATAGATTTTATATGACCATATAGATTGAAAGTTCTCTCTAAATGTACACCTATTAGTGGGTTTTCTTATACGTATTGTATGAGTCTATTACTCCTTAGGTTATTAGGATAAACCTTATGAATCCTTTGAATGAAAGATGAAATAGTGAGAAAAATGGTAAAAGTTGTGTTAGAATGCCTTCCTTAATAAAAGGTTTATTCTTACTAAAAATTCTAGAGTCTTGTGCAAATCAAAGTTGTATAACTGTAGCCCAACTAGAGTTTCGAAAAGCTCTTATTCATGAATTCTATGATGTAGAATGAAGTATTACTTGATTGAAATGGTCTTGCAATTGAAATATTCTCTGTAAAGGTCATAGCTTATACTGTAGTCATTTATTGCATGTATCATAGCTTATACTATAGTCATTTATTGTATGTATCTTTCCAATTTAAAGTTGTGGAATAGTATTATTGAGTATCATGATTATTCATTGTTGTA
The DNA here is from genome assembly GCA_028749045.1 of Cupressus sempervirens. Taxonomy (NCBI): domain Eukaryota; kingdom Viridiplantae; phylum Streptophyta; class Pinopsida; order Cupressales; family Cupressaceae; genus Cupressus; species Cupressus sempervirens. The sequence continues at coordinate 394,157,332 of CM053784.1, read as the reverse complement.
TATCAACTTTATTTAAGATATGATGCTTATCTATAGTCGAGTCAAAAGACAAATAGGTCGAATGTGGCTATTATCATAAACTAATTTTAAAGAAAGATTCGATCATAGATTATAATTTGAATTAGCTCTCAATCTAATTTAGTCAACCATAATTTTGCATAATAACAATTATGTATATTTTTTCATTTGAATATTAAAAAAAAAAGTAGGTGGGCTACTTTTTCCTGTTGCCTTTGACTGTATTCGAACAAATCTTAATCACCCATTAGTGAAATAGGTAGAGATTGAATTGTAAAACAAAGCTGGATAGCCCATTAATGTTTTAGCTTGTAAAAGAGAATTTGTACAGGCAAGAGAATGAAATAATAGCACAAATACCTCTAAGCTAACAAGTTTACAACCAAAATCAAAGATCACAATCTCTCAAGGGAAAACACATCTTTTATCTGTCCTACCTCCAGCACTATTAAGTTTTTCCTGAAAAAACTCAATAGCTTGCTTCCATTCCATTTGTAGAACATAATAGGTATGTGAAAATATTGCAAGAGACTAAAATTTCTATAGATTTCTAACATGGTGTGTAGGTGTTGACAGATGATCTCTAGTGTAATGCCCCGCTAAGGGATCCAAAGAATTAACCTAGAATTTCATTAAGTTTGGTAGCATTTTTTTTTTTTAAACATGAAAATAAATACCACATATAACTTATACACAATAACGGAAGCAATAGCAATGTCCATCTAAAAGTAAACATAACATACATAATAGATTACATTCTTTAAGATCCCTTAACGTTGAATTACATCTAAGTCAACTAACAATATTAATCCATCTAATATAACAACCACATGAAATAATAATGATAAGTCCAATGTTTATACATTACATTTCCAAATGCTCAATCATCCACTGCACATGTCATAGGGTATGAAAAGCTTAAAAGAATATACATATGTAGAATAAGGTGCATCATCCTCTTCTAATCCATGATACATCAAAGTAAAGATAATCACATGGTATACATGATACATCATCATAGAAGATATAAACATCCATCATAAACATCAAACATAATAAACTAAGTGCACGGTTCCTCCCAACCGTTAATAGCATCATTAGACCATCATGGATCCTTGCCATCCCTCCATGCGAAACATTCCAAAATCACTGAAGAGATCATCAGTAATAACATAGTAGGAATGTCACTCATATACTATATCCTATGCAGAAAGTAATCTAACATGCAAATATAAGCATAAGATAACATCATCTAACATATGCTAATCATCAATGAAAGGATACATATCCACCATCATGAAGGATGCATCAGCCACGATGTCTAAATAAATCTCAAATGATAAGAGTGGAAAAAACACTACCACCCGACCGCGTGGTACCTAAGTGGTCCACTCCCACCGTGCTAAGGAGATAATCTCAAGTCCCAAATAGGCTATCCAAAACACATAGCACAAATCTCCATAAGTCCAGAAATCCTAAAAGTATACTAACTCAAAGGTTCCATCTCAAAATTGACATCTAATCCCAGAGGCACACAACGACATGTAGGAACCTACCATGCAAGCAGGAAAGTGTCATCGCATATATCATGTACAAGTTACCCTAGTAGTTAGCTAAACTCCTTGGGTCCATACTGATCCTCATGCAACCACTAGTGTCCTCTCATACTAACAAGGCATACTATGGAATGCAAGGTCGCAACCATGCATTCTCTCTACTCCCATCCTAGTCTATACAAGAACTCAAGGCATGGGCGAGAACAAAACAATTATCTTTTTAGGTTCATTTAGTTAGTATTAGGTGTGAATCTTTTCACTTATTAACCAACTTACAATGAGTTACCCTAGTAGCCTCTTAGGGCCCCGACCCCCATTGCAAGCCACTTCCCGACACTACATGCAAATATCCTACCCTAAGCTCATAGAATCATAAATCTCAAAATCACAAAAGATAATCCATAATAAAATCATCAAATATGTATAAAAGCATCAAATCTCCATGAGCAAGCATCCATAGAAAATCATGATCACAACAGCTCTCTATTGGCAATTGAAGTATCACTGATAATCAAAAGTATCCATTGGTTTTCAATAACCAAAATATATCTCAATCATACTGATTGAAGACTCCAAAATGGTTGAGTCAAAACATGTCACAACATGACATCATCAAGAATAAATCCACATTTTTGTCCCATCATGGTGACTAGAAAAATAACCAAGGATAACTGATCGATGAACCAAAAATATGGTTAAGTCAAGTGTCTCATATACATAAGAATCTCAACTATAACAATCAGCAATTACAAACATTACATAGAACATTCCTTCACATAACCATGGTTGGGTTTATAAAGATCGAGATTAAAACATCATCATGACATCACAATCACATAACCCCCAAGCCTCTGGTAGATGTCCTATAACTGGTCAACACTAGTCAACCCAAAACCCAAAACAATAGCATAAAGACTACACAATGCAAACACATGTTTTGGTTTTGCTAAATTTACATACTTGAATTTAAATGTAGAGGTCTCAGTTTACATTTTCCCATCTAAATATCAAGTGGAGAAATTTCACGTTTTACCTAACCCATGTATTGTATTGATAGATAAAAGTTTCTCCCTCTAACTCTAACAACTCAATCTTTGTAAGTGTTCTAGAAATCACATGCTATTCTCCATTTACTATTTGAATGGAACTAAAATGTTAAATGACTTAAATATCATAACTTTTGTCTAACCTTAATTAGATCAAATTCCAATTAAGAAATATTATTTATTTGAAATCTTAAATATTTAAAATTTCATTAATCCATATATATATACTAATAATTAAATATATAACAATTATATATATATATATACATATATATATATACATATATATATATACATATATATACATATATATATATATACATATACATATATATATATATACATATACATATATATATATATACATATATATATACATATATATATATATATATATATACATATATATATATATATATATATAACTAACAACAAATATCATTATTTACAAATGTTTAAAAATAATATTATAAAATCAGATGCAATGTTTCTTTATACAAATGTTGCAACACACAAATATATAAGTCACGACACGCATGCAGGTACCCTGCGGTTGTAGGGCTTGCAGCGGCAACAGGTATGTGGTACCTACTGACATCGCAGTTCCTGCGACTGCAGGTACCTCACTGTGAACAAGCGCGGGTGCACGGAAATCTATCCCCATTATGCACTAATAAATACAATTTTTTAATAACATTTTTTCATAAAAATGTTTTCATGCAATATGGCATTTTATTAACACAAAACTCTATTGCGATAGTATATTCGATTATTAAATATATATATATATATATATATATATACACACACACCTTTATATATATATATACATACATATGTATATATATGTATGTATGTATATATACATATGTATGTATATATATATATAAAGGTGTGTGTGTGTATATATATATATATATATATATATGTATACACGCAGAGTTTATCAATATCACAACACATGAACATGTATACATATATATGTATATAATTATATATGTGTGTGTGTGTGTGTGTGTGTGTGTGTGCAGATTTGAAAATATAAATAGTTTATTTAGAAATTCTAATTTTTAGAATTTTCCTATAAACCTTTGATCTCAAATTTATCCAATGATTAATCTAATGGGTTTGGCTATGAATTTAAACCCTAGCCCCATGTTCTTTTCTGATTTATGCATATAAGATTCTCAAATAAATTTAACTACCCATATTGAGAATGCATACAATTAAAATAGGAAAATCCTCAGAAGACATATGGAAGACGAAGAAGACAGGGAATGCAAGATGCGAAAATAGCATAAGTAAAATCACAAGAATCTACCCAGATTCTGATGCTAATTCGCTCTTCCTTAGAAAACCTGCAGAGCAAGCTCCTCCCTTCTTCAGAGTTCTTGAATCCTCCAATGCTCCAAATGCTATATCTAAGCTTCTAGGAATGCCTGAATATAAAGAGCTCTCAGGAAACACCTAGAATGTCTCTAGAAACAGCTAGAAGGTGTCACCAACTAAGCATGTGTCTTTTCCAACCTTCTAGATGAGTCATAGGGTTGTAGACACCATGTGCTTGATTGATGCACTAACCCCCGTGTTGTTGACATATGAGAAATGAAAAGGTGCATTACTCCTAGGCAAGCTTATAACTCCAATTTACTTTTTTATATAATTTCTATTTAAATCTTTATAACTTTCATTTTAATTTTTATAACTTTTATTATTATTATTTATTTATTATTATTTTATTATTATTATTAATTTTTAATTTCTAATTTTCTTTTATTTAATTCTTTTTCCTCAATTAATTCTCATTTAATTAATTATAATCAAAACATCAAATATCATGATATTTTATATTAATTTTCTCAAATAATTAATTTATTAATTAAATCTATTTATTAAGACTTAATTAATAGAAAATTCACCATAGACCTCCAAGATAAAATATGAAAATCCATCATAGAGCAATTCACACAAAATCAGTCTAAAGGGTTAAAAATCACGAAATATGTCATTTGACACATTTGGTGGGTAAAATATCCAGATACTTGTCCTACCTCACTAGGACAATTGGTTTACCTCACTAGGACAATTGGTTTAAGGGTTTGGGATTTGGACTTGAGAATTTATCTCCCTTCTCTTATCATTGAGATAGTATAACAGGGTACGCTCATCCTAGCAAGTCAGGGAAGTCGATACCTGGTACCTGCAACCTGCAAAAAAACCATGCATGTGCATGCAATATATAATGCTAAGCTAAACAGACAATGGCAGGAAGTGGTGCATCATGTAGATCTCGACTAAGCAAGTGACTATGACTCCCTTCCTTAACCATATCAGAAATTCCATACAATATGAACAAACACGCACACCATACACATGCAAGTATGGGGTAAGTATCCATAATAAAACACATGAGATAATAAACCATCTAACTAATCATCAACAATAACTAAAAGCAATGTAATGATCATCATGCATACATGAAATGTAAAGTTTAAATGATCTCATCATATACCAACTGAATCCATAACATAATGTCTGATAGTCTCAAAACAATACCACTAATACATCAACATAAGCTAGTCTAACATAGTCTAATAATAACAACAACAATGTCCAGAAAAGATGTGAACGAGGGCAGGCACTACATCTAGGAAAGTTGCTGTGAGGTAGAGAGATGCCAAGAGGAAGTAATTGGCATGACCAAGACTATTGGAAAAAGGGTAGAAGCTTGGAAAAGGAAAATCTCCACAAATGCTAAGCAAGACGAAACCAAAAAGCATGTTTAATTGTTTTTTAAACCAAATAGTCCAAAGGATCTAACCATATGGAGATATGAGATTACTACTATAGGAATGTGTATATTAACATTTTTAGAACAAATAAATTATACTAAATCTTTCAAATTACATATTGAGATCTCTGAAGAGAATGCAAAATGCTTTAAAAAATCCTAGGCAAAACACATTACAGAAGGAGAAAAATACATGTTCTCTGCAACAAAACTACTTCTCAAAAGCACATATAAAAGATTGTCCAATTTTCCCAATGTCTCCGAAATAAAAAATTACTAATAAATAGGAACTTTAGATGACCACAATTCAACAACCCAATTGAATGCAGTCGACAGACAGCTAAAAAACATTCCCTAACACAATAAGTAAAAGACAGACTAAAGAATTATGACCACATTTTCTACCAAAATTGACATGCTCTCTGACAATTTGACAAGTATATAGTGCACGCTATAAATCCAAATCAAAATATGGTAGATTTGCTAAACATTTAGGTTTGGAAATTTGCTAAGAATAGTGGTTTTGATAAGACATTTGATGGAAAAAAATGACAAGCAATAAAGAATACAAAGAAAAAAATGTCATTGATAATACTAAAAAATAATGTTAGATCAAATGTTGTCAAAATTGGTTAGATATTTTTCAAATATAGGACAATAATATTAATGAAGTCACTATTTCGATCGATAAGCCACCACTGCCACAAATTGGAAAAAAATTGGAAACCCTACTGTTCACAACAATAGCCAATAGAAAATTTGAATTTAACACGTTTTCATAAATTAAAATAATAACCTGAATTGAAAAACATTATGAAAATAGGTTGGAATGCATTAATAAAACATTCTGATTGTTCTAAACTTATTTGAAAATTTGCATCCACTTGGATGCTATAGTATCTTGCCTATGGAAGGAACTAATAAAATGTATGTAATTCATTTTCGAAAGGTTAAAAATATTAATTTCATTGTCCTATTCTATATTTCATCATAGGTCATGAAAACTTCCCCTCAAGACCTACATGAAGAAAAATATAAATTATTAAAATAGAGACAAAAACATGAAAGTCAACCTTTGTGGAAGAGTAACTCTTTTGGCATTTTCTAGCAAGTTCTGCAAGTGTGCACCTTTAGCTAAGGAAGAAATGATAGTCTTCTATAGAGACAATATGTAAAATAGAAAAATCATGTATACAAAGGAAATCATCCCATAGCATTACAAAAAGAGTAATTTCTGGAAATGAAAAAAATGGATTGCACTCTGGAGGAAAAATAAATATCTATTGAGAAAAATAGGACTCTCAAGACTAAGAAATTTCTCTTCTCAACATGACGCACCAGCATCACTAACCATGTTAAAAAAATTGTTAGTGCACAACAATCTATAGAGGTGCTATTCCTAAGTTCTACAATCTAAAAGAAAAAAGACATCACGATTTTCCTAGAAAAGAAATCAAAGTAAGGGCATTCCAAAGATCATAGAAAGATTGCCACAATAAACAAAAATCTAAAATAAATTGTCTAGCCTACATCAATGAATCCTCATATAAACCACAATGTAAACTATATTGTTCCCATATGATAGTGAAAATTTCCCTTTTTGGTAGTGAACATACATAAGAAAACTACGAAATTTGTAATCTTGTAGCATGGTCTTCATTCAGAAGGTGAGGCAATTGATAACCAATGGATCATTAAATGATAAGAATAAAGTTGATGCTTTGTAAAGAAAACAATGATTATTTTTCACTATAGCCAATAACGTGTTAGTAATTATTTCCTAAAGGTGCAATTGAATCAAAGGAAATTAAGAAAATATTAATAATGTACAAGGAGTGTGTTTATTAAGGGATACTTGTGGGAAGAGATATGACTCTCCCATTCCAAGGAATGTATAAAATGTGTAAGGTCAAGTCTAAAGTGAGGGTAAGAATCATCAACTTCAAATACTTACAACATCAAAGACAATTTACAAGTTCAGTGAATAAAAAGAGCAATCACTGATACATACACACACACACACTTGCATATATATATATATATATATATATATATATATATATATATATATATATATATATATATATATACATACATATATATATATATATACATACATATATATATATATATATATACATACATATATATATATATATATACATACATATATGTATATATATATATATATATATATATATATATATACATACATATATATATATACATACATATATATATATATATATACATACATATATATATATATATATATATATATATACATACATATATATATATATATATACATACATATATATATATATACATACATATATTTATATATATATATACATATATATATATATACATACATATATATATATACACATATATACATACATACATACATACATACATATATATACATATATATATGTGTGTGTATGTATATATATGTATATGTATATGTGTATATATATGTATATGTGTGTGTGTGTGTAATAATAATAATAAATTGATATTTTAAGATGAAGGATAATCCATTAACTTTTTAACAGTATTCATTTGATAAATGCAGATTGTTTGTTACTTCTAATATATGCATCACTACTGGTGAATTAAGCTTGTACAATAATGGTGATGATTCCTTCAAAATCTGCAACCAAAATGCCATCCCATTATGGAGGGGAGATATGGTGCATACACAAAATACAAGTAACTAGGAAGCTATTCTAGTAGAGACAACCCAAGTGGATTTGGGAGGCTAGATGACAAATCTCTTTCCATGCTCCTGGGCTAGGCAGAGCAACTCAAGAGACCTTATATGATCTCCCAACTAGCGCTCCATAGTGATGATGGGTTGTTTGGGTAAATTTTTAAAGGAATCCCTTATATAAACTCTAAATAGTGAATACTAGATAAATTCTATTTGTAACATTGTTAAATTATGTATTTATTTATCTTTCAAAACTAAGATTGTTGCAGGCTTTAAATGAGGGAATTAAGTTGACAATCACATTTTCCAATACCATCTATACCTTATTTGGGAATTCTAGGGAAAATTGAGTAATGTACCAATAAGGGACATTACAACTGCAGTGAATGGGCTCTTGAACATGTAGGAATAGTAATCCAACTGCTTTAGAACCTTTAATGATTAATGGAAGCTCTATTTGTGTAACAAAAGAATGAATGCGTAATTTTGGTCTTTTGCATTCTAGTCCTAGATATGAGTATAGGTACACTTGTACGTCAATTATTTTCCCCTTAGGTATGGTATGTTTCAATGTGTGTCTATGTAGATACACACAAAAAATTAAAAAAATTAAAGGAATATATAGAATTGTAAAACTAAATACATTTGATTATATGATTTTTCACCATTGATCAATGCTAAATGCCAAAATATTAGTGATAAAGATAAATATTAAATGTCAATTAATAGTTCATAATTCCAATTTTTTTCTAACTTATCATATGTAAACCATTACAAAATGCCAAGATTGTTATCAAGTATTTCTCAACTATATCAACATATACATCAACTATATGATCATATACAACATCAACATAAACATTTACATCTAACTTTTTTCAATAGTAGTACATTGATATCAATAAAATGCCTCCAATATGCCACACAAAAAAAGACCAAGACTACAGCTCATATGTGTCACACCCTTTGCACTGACACTATCCAGGTAAGAGGACCCTCCTTCTAGCATAGTTCTCTGTCTTATTGTATGTAGTCTCTATATGGATGCATCAACACTTCAACTACTAGTTTGGCATTGTTACAATGGAAACTATAGCCATAGGTATTGCTGTAGTAGCATCTTGTTTCTCCCTCCCATGCTACTCATTCAATTCTTCTATAGTGTTCTCTAGTGCAATCTTAAATAGGGACTTCCCCACAAATCTTCTAGCCCATGTGAAGCCATGGGAGATTTCCCACATAATGATTTTCTATGTTATATCCTGTAACAACCTTTCAAACTTTTTCTTGACTAAACTCAAAGTAACTATGACCTACACATCAACGTTGTGAAAATGAGTCTCCTTAGTGACTTAGTAAGAGCTCTATCCCTACCACTGAAAACATAGTCATTTCTAAACTTCCAAATGAGCCATAAAATTTCAACAACAAAGAAAGACCAAGAGAAAGTGTAGTCCTTCCTAAGGCACGACAAATCAAAGGAAAATCTCAATAACACTAATATTTTTGTTAACATAGATACCAAAAATGCCTCAAACTTCCTTGGCAAATAGGTAGTCAAAGAGAAAATGATTCATGGACACCAAATGAAGCATTTTTTTTTGGGTTCCACCAAGTTAGCCCAAATCTTATTAGAGGTTTTTTGCTAAGATGAAGAATCATAGTTCACATTCTAGCAAGAATTCTCATGATTGAAAATGTCATCTATATCAATCAGGAAGGAAACTTTTTCATCCTTCACATTGGGGAGCAGTAACCCATTAGGCCACTTGAAGGATGTATACCTATTATTATCAATCTCACATTACTTGGGAAGGGCTAGAAAGAATTGTATGCCTCCCTAATCACTGAGTACATTATCCATTGTCCTTGTGGAACATTAGATTTTTGACATTCTTCTTCCCAGATTAATAGTTTTTCATAGCAAGATTTGAATTCCCTTTCTAGACAATGCTCTTGCTAAGCACCCTTGTAGTAAAGCTAGTGATATGTTTCTATGCACCAAGTTTCATCATCTAGAACTTCCCCCACATATTTTATTACTTTCATATATATTCCCATTCTCTGTAATATCTTGTCTAACATCCTCCCATCCTAGATTTATAACATTAGATCCAGAAAAAAATCATGGAAAAGGATCCACTAATGAGGTCACAAAAGTGCAAATCCTTCCATGAGGAACCTCTACTTGGGACTGCCCTACTAATTTTGTATCTAACCAAGACTTTTCAAGGTTCCATTACTTGTAGTGCCTTGAAAATCTATTTAGCAGCAAGTGCCAACCCATGTTCTAAGATCCTTCAAGCCCAATTCCCCTTTCCTTCTTCTTGTGGTACACCAATCCCATTTCACACCATGTATCAGATCATAAATCTCTAATCTTCTTTTGTATAACATTAAACTAGTAATGCTTGAGCATCAAGGAAGAAGTAGAATAGATATTGTAAGAGGAAAATATCTTTTGGCAGACGTCATTTCTTCTAGCCAAGGAAAGGTAACACTTATTCCACTTTTTGAGCTTCTTCTCAATCTTCTCTTCAATCAAATCCTTAATGTTTTTTAAATCAATAAAAATGGCGAAGGGGATGCCAAACAAGTGCTAGAATGAATTAATCATACTAAGCTACTAAAATAAATAGTCACAACTCTGATATGTGCATACTCTACATTGAATACAAACTTTCCCTATTATATGACCCCAACTAATGACAAACAAGGAGTAATGGAAAAGCTCAATGAAAGTTGTTGATATTATAATATGGGTGAATTTGAGCTAGGTGATCAAATTTTTCTTTCAAAACTATATGTGTAGATATAAACATTTAAGTACATGTCCAATATTTTTCTAGATATACACATTAGTTACACCAATTTTTTATTTCAAAACTATATGTGTAGATATAAACATTAAGTACAACCTGTCCAATATTTTTGTAGATATACACATTAGTTACACCAAATTTTTCTTTCAAAACTATATATGTAGATATAAAAATTAAGTACAACATGTCCAATATTTTTGCAAATATACACATTAGTTATAGCAAATTTTTCTTTCAAAACCATATGTGCAGATATAAACATTAAGTACAACATGCCCAATATTTTTGTAGATATACACATTAGTTATACCAAATTTTTCTTTCAAAACCATATGTTCAGATATAAAAATTAAGTACAATATGTCCAATATTTTTGCAGATATACACATTAGTTATTCCAAATTTTTCTTTTAAAACCATATGTGCAAATATAAACATTAAGTACAACATGTCCAATATTTTTGCAGATATATTTTTCTATGAAGAAAGACCATGCCTGACAATATGAACCCAACAAAAATAATGAGACAATGGTTACATCGTGGTCTCAGTTCCAAAGAAAAGTTGATAAATGTAATTGTCCTTGTAAAAGTGTAAGGGCTTAAAGAATCAAAGAATTCTAATCACAACAACCTAGAGTCATTGTAGGCAACATGGTCATGTTGAAGGGGGCCACAATTTTGATCCATTACTGAATGTGGATTTCCAACTAGAGGAACATGGAGGTGTGAATATCTAAGCTGAGGATAACACTCCCATGGAAAAAGATGATAATTTTCCAGAGGACATGATTGAAGAAGATGGTATTGGTGCAGGTGATCAAGATGCTCATGATGATGGTACTAGCACACTTGATAATGATGATGAAGATGGTCTTGATATACCTATACTTGAGAAGGCACACGAGCCCCTATATAAAGGCTACCAAACAACTCTTCCCTCTACTATAGTATTGTTGGTGAACTTGAAGGTTATGAATGGTTTATCCAATGTAGCAATATCATGTATGCTAAGGTATGCCATTGTTATCATCTTCAATATTAGCATACCATTATTATTCATTATATTAACAATGCATATTTTTTGTTGTAGGTTGATAGGTGAGTTTTTTCTACCACCATCAAACATTCTACCTTGTTCATATTGAGAATTATCTACCATTATGAATCAAATTGGAATGAAGTATTAGACAATACATGCATGTCTCAATGATCACATTCTATATCATAAACAACATAAATTTGCAACAGAATTCTCTGATTTTCATATTAGTAGATATTGGTAAAATAAAATAACAAAAATGGTATCTCACAAGGTTCTTCAGTACATTTACATTATTCCACATCTTCAATGATTATTCAAGTGCACTAGCTTGGCACAATTTATGGATTACCATGCATAGAATAGAAGTCAAGATGACATTACATGCGAATGCCTACAGATGGTTTTGCATTTAAAGAGATAGAAGAAACATGACCACACTTTAAAGAAGAACCTCGTAATCCCAGGCTTCCATTGGCAGTAGAAAATGTCAATCCATTCGTAGACGAGATTTATTTACTTAGTGTGGGCTATTTTTGTTATTAATAATAACATTCCTCAGATGTCCATAAAGAGGGAGCACATAATGTTGTTAATGATTGTGCCAAGTATTTTTTTCATTTAATAGTTATCTAAATTAATTTATACAAAATGCATGAAAATGGTCATAATAATTATGTAATGTTTCTATTCATTTAATTACTAAGTAAGTATCAAGTTAAAGATATGAAACTGTATATTGAGCCCCTAATTGATGAGTTGTTGAAGTTATAGAATGATGTCACTATGTATGACATCTCTAGACCAATAGGACAAAGATAATATCAATTCCATGCAATGCTTGTAGGGACAATGCATGATGCCCCTAGTTAACTCATTTTTGCATTATGTTTAGTGCTTACATATTAATTGTTGTATGCTTAAGTTGCACATGATAATTGTACATGATCTTTTAGGTCTTTAGACAAAGAAAAAAATTGTATGTCTAGTTTGCGGTCCAAAGATGAAATCTTATCATTCAAGAAGTTTAGGAAAGTAGGTGTTCAATGAGTTTAGGCACTTTCTCCACCATTATCATAAGTATCAAATTACTGGAAAAAAAAATTAATGAGAGAAAAGAAACAACATGAAGGCCATGAAGAATGACACATCATCTATGGAAATTGGAATACAATTGACTAAATCATCAAGGTAATATCTAGTTTGTGGTCCAAAGTTTGAAATCTATATTTTGATATTGTCTTATATTTAGTAATGATGTAATTAATTCTCATGAAGGTCATCAAGGCATCAATGGCCAACTTCCTAGAGGAATTAAAAGTTATTCTACTCAATTTAGTAGGTTACCATACTACAAGGATCTCCCAATCATGCATTTGTTTGATGTTATGCATAGTGAAAAAAATGTAATAGAGATACTATGGAAAATATTTGATGGAAGGCATGATAGAGAAAAAAATTGTCAAAATTTGTACTGACATTCATGAATCCAATCATGTACTAAAAGATTTCATTGAATCAAATAGCAATGGAGACCACATAAATGTGAGTGGCCTTCCTTGGTTATTAATGAAGCAAAAAAGTGATGCATTAAAAGAAGTCATACAAAAAACAAATTTTCTTAGAGGATTTGCTACAAATATAAGCACTCTTGTATCAAAGAAAGGTGATTTTGGGCCAAGGTTAAAAACACATGATTAGATTACCTTCTCAAGGTAACTCATTATATAGAACCTTCAAAAATTGAATGTACTACCTATTGCATTATTTAATAATACATTGAAATGATTATTTTTTAATGATTACAGAACATCCTACCTCTATCCCTCTCATGCCAGTTTGACAATAGTATTAAACAAGTTATATATGATCTTGAAAAATAAATGAGGTTAGAAGTGTTTTTTCTTAGATTTGTTGCACATATATTATATTTATGAATTGCTTTACTTTTTATGTAAGCTATTGTATAATTTTATCTAAAATATTGTTTATATGTTCTTCCATGTTGAATCTCTTTTAGGTGGTTATCATCTAAAGAAATTGATAAAAAAGATATAAAATGATGGAAGAGAAAAATTCCATAGCTTATGTGTGAAATGAAAAAGTGTCTACCTTCAACCTTTTTCAATGCTCAAGAACACTACCTCATACATCAAGTTGAGAGATTGAATTATGTGGATCTATACAAACTAGGTCAATGTGGATGGTTGAGAGGCACTTGAAATTTATGAAGAGCTTGGTTAAGAAAAGAGTACATCCTAAGGGTTCTATGTTAGAGGGATATATGGTATACCAGACCATGGTGTACAATAGTGAATATCTTCCAAATTTTGTAGCAAATATTCATGTAGATTGCATTTGGGATCCCAAATTTATTTACAAATTTGAAGGGGAGTAGCTGATAGGAAAAGGTAGATTGAGAAGAGTCATGAGATGTAATTATAAGTTATTTTTTTGTAGTTAATTAATTCTTATCCATCATCAATATAATGTAAGGAAACTTAGGTCCAGAAACAACTTCATACACTAATCCCTTAAGGAAAGTGTTGTGCAAATTCTATTTAAATCCTTACAATTTCATATTCAATATTATGGAAACAACAATATTGCAGTCAACCATGAATACAAAAAAATAGATAGAGAAAGAAAACACAAACACAAAGATATGCTAGTGGGGAAAAATCTTTCAGTAAAACAACCCTACCCCTCCAAAACCTGCACAATGTATTATCTTCAACACAAAGGTTACAACACACTTGCCATGCAAGCTCTTTCAAGACATAGAAGACAAATCCAGTTGCAACAAAACACTACCAACAATAAAATTTCACCCTCTCCTATCTGTAACCCTAAATTCTCTTATATCACGTGCTTTCCATTTTAGGGTAACTTCCAAAGAAGAACTATATTAAGGTTTTATCATTCTCTAGAAAAGTAGGAACCCAAAAAAAATTGGCTGATGCCCCAAACCCTACATGCTAGATGAAGACTCAACTGTACAATACTCAATGATCAATTTCTACATGTCTTCACATCTTCACCCATCATTATATCTTCTAA
This sequence comes from Cupressus sempervirens, assembly GCA_028749045.1. NCBI lineage: Eukaryota > Viridiplantae > Streptophyta > Pinopsida > Cupressales > Cupressaceae > Cupressus > Cupressus sempervirens. The sequence goes on along the minus strand of CM053784.1, from coordinate 394,142,279 downwards.
AGATAGCTCTTACACATCATAGGAATTTTTCATAACCATTTCATTCATGATCTCCTTACACACTATTCAAGATGCCGACACATGCAAGTGGAGTGATACATCAACATGCCAACTAGACATGTACACTCAAACTTAATTACATTATTTGTAAAAAGTACATTTACAAAAAAGGAATTATCCAAGGTTGAGACACCTTATTCCTAACATTCACCCACTTGTTGAACACCTTGTAAGAGCAATAGGAATACAACAGGAACTAACCGCTATAGGCTAAAAGGCCCATAGACTCCGAACACCATCTGAACTTCTCTGTGCCCACTGATTTTGTCAATGCATCTACAACATTCTTTATAACATCTATCTGCTCCAAATTTACCTTTCCATCTTCCACCATATCTCTCACAAAGTGAAACTACACATCAATGTGCTTCATTTTGGCATGGAAAGTTTGATTCTTTGTAAGGAAAATAACACTCTAACTATCACACCAAATAGTAATATGTCCTGCATCAATACCAATATTAGAACACAATCTCCTAAGCCAAATAGATTCCTTACAAGCATGAGTAGAAGCCATGTACATAGCTTCTATAGTGGACAAAGCAACCACATGTTGTTGCTTACTCATCCAACTAATGGCACCACCAAACATAGTGAACACATAAGCATTGGTGGATCATCTACTATCAATATCACTTGCCTAGTCTGAATCCACAAACCCATGAATACAAACTAAATGTGGAGCTCTAAAAGAGTTACCATGATAACAAATGGAGTAATCTGATGTGCCCCTCAAATATCTAAATACTCACTTAATTGCATCCCAATGTACCCATCCAAGATTAGCCATAAATTGGCTGATAACTCCCACTACTTGGGCAATGTCTCTTCTAGTATAGACCATAGCATACATAAGACTACCAACTACAGTAGCATAAGGTACTCTACTCATGTCCTCCACCTCAATAGGAGATTTTGGGCAATCATCTACAGATAACTTTGTTCCCATAGAAACAGAAACACACAATGGTCTACAATCTTTCATGTTGAACCTATCCAACACAGAATTAACATACTTACTCTAACTGAACTAAATTTTTCTGTTAGACCTATCTCTACTAATTTCCATACCCAAGATGTACCTTATTGCCCCAAGATCTTTCATCTCAAACTATGCTGACAACTAAGATTTAAAATTAGAAATCATACCCTTACCCTTCTCAAATAGCAGCATATCATCAACATATAATGCAACAATAAGAAGGTGATCATTTTCAACTCTAAAATAAACACAATGATCTAATTTCAATCTTACAAATCCAATTGAAAATAAAAGGGCATCAAACTTGGGGTACCACATGCTAGGAGATTATTTAAAACCATATAGAGACTTCTTTAATTTGCAAACCAAAGATTCTTTACCTTTAACAATGTAGTGCTCAGGTTGTGCCATATAAATCTCTTCCTCCAAATCACCATGAAGGAAAGTTGTCTTCACATCCATCTGTTCTATCTCTAAATCATATGATGCAGCAAGAGATAGAAAAAATCTAATGTATGTCAACTTTGCAACAGGAGAAAATATTTCACCATAATCTATTCCCTCTACCTATGAGTACCCCTTCACAACCAATCTAGCTTTGTACCTTTCAACACTACCATCTACATAAATTTTCTTCTTGAACACCCATTTGCTACCAATAGGTTTCCATCCTTTAGGAAAAGGTACAAGGTCCCAAGTTTTTTTCTTAATCCAATGAAACCATCTCATCATCCATGGCCTCAATCCAAGAACCTACATCTTCCATACCCAAAGCCTCTTTCACAGATCTAGGCTCATTAGTGTTAGTAATCAAAGTGAAGGCACAACTAGAATCTAACATAGAATAAATGAGCCTTTCTAGTTGCTTTCTTACTCTCATAGATCTCCTCAAGGGTTGAGGGTGAGGTTTTTCTTCCTCTTCTTTTGAATTATCAAAGCTACTAGAGCTCTCCTCATCATTAGACCCAACATGGTCTTTTTGTTCAGTCTTCTCAGGGGTAGGAGGAAACTAAACAATGTCTTCTTTATTTTCTTTTTCACCTAGTTCTAGTACAATAGGAGAAGCTTGTATCCTTTCACACCAACACTGTATCTGATGAAAATACATTTGATAGCTTTGTTTCCAACTTAGATCTTTTCTCCTTTGGAACATGTGCATAGGCTTCACAACCAAAAATATGAAGATGTCTAATTGAAGGCTTCTTACCAGACCATACCTCCATGTGTGTCTTATCAACAAGGACTGATGTAGGAGATCTGTTAACCAAATAGCAAGTAGTGGCCATAGCTTTAGCCCAAAACCTTTGTTCAAGACCAGCTCCACTAAGCATACTCCTAGCCTTCTCCATCAGTGTCCTATTCATTCTTTCTACAACTCCATTTTGTTGTGGGCTATAAGGAGTTGTCTTCTGCCTCTTGATACATCATTCTTTATAGAATTGTTTAGACTTTTCTAAGAAAAACTCACCACCATTGTTACTTCTCACACACTTAATCTTCTTACTAGTCTGATTCTCTACAAAAGCTTTAAATTCCTTGAACAAACTAAAGACTTGTGTCTTACTTTTTAGGAAATAAATCCATGTCCTTCTATTGTAATCATCTATGAAAGATACAAAAAATAAAGACTTGGAGATTGAAGGAAATTTTATAGGACCAAATATATCAAAATGGATAAGATCCAAAACATCAAAATATTTGTGAGAATTGGAGTAAAACTGAACATGATTTTGTTTGCCATTGACACAATGTTCATAGAAGTCAAACTCAAGATTACAATCATTTAACCCCTCAACATGGTTCTTTCTTTTCAGGGTTTTGAGACCCTCCTCACCAATGTGACCAAATCTCATATGCCACAACATTGTCTTTTTTGCAGGAAGCTTTCCTTCCAATGTGTTTGCACCCTTAGGTAGACATGTTGCACTACCATCAGAACCAATAACTATAGTTTTTTTTACTACTCATTCAGATGGTGGTATGAAGTGATAGCTACTCTGTTCTTTGAAATAGATGAACTATTGCACTTAGAAATGCATGCATCAAGTTGAAACAAAGTACCTCTCCTAGCACCCTTAGTAAGCACCATAGCTCCTCTCATCATCTTACATCCATCTTTAAAAAAAACAACTAGCACACCTACATCATTTAGCATACTTATAGATAATAGGTTTCATGCCAAACTAGGGATGTGCATTACCCTATTGATCCCCTTTACTCATCCATCAGGGAATTGAATAGTGACTTGTCCTTCTCCAACTATCTTTAGGTGATAATCATCACCCAAGTACACCTTTCCACCATAAAAAACTTCATACTTTGAGAACTAGCTTCGATGAGAGGTCATGTGGAAAGAAGCACCTAATTCTATCAACCACACATCATCAGATGCATGCACTGCCAAAGCTACAATGAAAGCATTGCCATCTTCTTGAGATTTTTCTAAACCTAAATCTGAGGCCTTCTTCTTCTTCTTTGGCTCTTTATAGTCTTTATGAAAGTGCCTAGTCTTATCACAGTTTCAGCATTTTGCCTTGGACTTTCCAGGAGTCTTTGATTTTCCATGGGATTTGGATCTACCCTTTCCAGACTTGTCATTTTTCTTCCCTCTATCGTTGGATCTACTACAAACAGCAAGAGCTTCCTTAGCCAATTCTAAAGACTTTCTTCTTGTCTCCTTGGGTAACAATAAAGACACCACATCATCCATTTTGAAAGTGACTAAATTACTTCCAAGAGCCATCAAAATATGATCCCATGAATCTGAAAAGGATTATAACAAGGTCATACATCGATCCTCCTCCTCTATCTTGACACTAGATGATGTCAACTATGCAATCACTAAATTAAAAGCATTTAGATGAACTATAATAGATCCTCCTTCCTCCATTCTTAGAGAATTCAAATTCTTCCTCAACAACAACTTGTTCACCAGAGGTTTTGCCTGATACAAAAACCCAAACCATGTCCATAAACTATTTGTAGTCTTCTCATCAAGAACATTCAGGAGAACTAAATTGGCTAGATAGAGTCTAATGAGACCCTTAGCTTTTTTATCCTTAAGATCCCAATCCACTTGAGATATTGTTGTGAGTCTCACATCAAGCGAAGCCACCTCCCATAGATCATGATCTTCAAGCAAGTCTTCCATCTTGAGTTTCCACAACTCAAAATTACTACCATTAAATTTCTCTATCTCCATTTTTCCCTATGATGAACTAGCCATCTCAATTTGCAAATAAGATTTAGAATACTCTGTACAAAAAACTCCCACTCAACTTGAGATTAGCTCAAAAAACCCTACCCAAAAACTTGGATCAAAAGTTGATCAAGATCTGATACTACTTGTAAGGAAACTTAGGTGCGAAAAAAACTTCCTACTCTAATCCCTTAAAAAAAGTATTGTGCAAATTCTATTTAAATCCTTACAATTTCAGATTTGATATTATGTAAACAACAATATTATAGTCAACCATGAATACAAAAAAAAAAAAAAAAAATATAGAAAGAAAACACAAACAAATATTACAACACACTTGCAATGCAAGTTCTTTTAGGACATAGAAGACAAATCTAGTTGTAACAAAACACTACCAACAATACACTTTCACCCTCTCCTATTTGCAACTCTAAAGTTTCTTATATCATGTACTTTCTATTTTAGGGTAACTTTCAAAGAAGAACCATATTAGGGTTTTATCATTCTCAAGAAAAGTAGGAACCCATAAAAAAAATTGGCCAATGCCCTAAACCCCATGCACTAGATGAAGACTCGACTGTATAGTACTCAATGATCAATTTCCACATGTCTTCACATCTTCACCCATCATCATATCTTTCAAAGATAGCTCGTATGTGTCATAGGAATTTGTCATAACCATTTTAGTCATGATCACCTTACACACTATTCAAGATTCTAACACATGCAAGTGGAGTGACACTTCAACATGCCAACTAGAGATGTACACTCACACTTAATTAAATTATTTTCAAAAAATACATTTATAAAATAAATAATAAGAATAGGAATTATCCAAGGTTGAGACACCTTATTCCTAACATATAAGTTGTTTCTAATTGGTCTAGTTTTTTTCTTTATAGTTAGTCATGATTGGGATGATCTACATTTGTATATTGCAAACAATCTTGATTGGATGATAGTATGGATTCAACAATCTTAAGAAAATGATTACTTGTTAACATGGGATGGTGTTGCATCATTGGTTAAAGAAGCTCATCATAATGGAGATCCCAATGTTACACCAATGGTAGTTGATCTAGCATATGGCTTGTGAGATAGAAATGTACGTAGAATATTACTAATCATGAGTCATAAGTTTAATATCAACTCACAGATTGATGCAAATAAACTTGATATATTTGAATAATTACAAGTCAAACACCACAAAGCTATGCACTACCATGGTCATAAATTTTGCATAAAAAAATTAGATAAAATAAAAAAACTTGTGATTCTAAGATAAGTGCAGTCTTTGTGGTCACCAATATTTCATCTAGAAATGGCATACATCCTCAACAATTTAAAAATTGATACTATAGAATTTTGGATGATATACTTGAGTTCAACTTTAATTCATTCAAATTAGTTCTATTTGTCATTAAATGGTATAGGCTATGGCTAAATCAAAATGACCATTAGTGAACATGATAGTGATCTCCAATGATTAATACAAGGCCATTTGAGCTAGTTAGAGATGAGCCCTATGTTCTTCCAAGCCAATGGGAGCAAGTGTTTTACTTTGGTGTTTCACACAAACCAAGTTGGTCATTTTTTGTTAGATATAATCCAAGAGGAAGGTCAGTAAAGTATAATGTGATGGAAGAAGAAGATACTAAAGAATAAGAAGACAAAGTAAATGATGATAAAAAATGACTATTATACAATGATGATGAAGAAGAAGAAGAATTTTCCCCTTCATTGGTGTCTGGATTTAGTTTTGGAAGCTATGGGAGATGCCATTGGTGGCTTCCAAATGGTGGATTCTAAATCATGGATATATTTTGCATACCATTTATGCTCACATCCTCATGGTGGTTGATTCTTTTAAGGGCCTCCCCAAGAAGATCAAACTTGATGCCCCTAATGGTTCATGGATTCAAACTCTAGAGTATGAAGGAATTCCTTTCCATTGTAGGATCTACTCCAGGACTGGACATATTGTTGTGTGATGTCCTACAGAATTAAGGAAATCAAAGAAAAAACCTTCTTGGTGGTTTGGGGCTTTGGTTTAGTATTACTCTATCCTTAAAGACTCTGCTCTTAAGGATTCATCTGTGGTTGTTGATGGTGCTAATAGCTCTACTCTATCTAACCAAGCTTTTGGTCCATTATTGGATGTGTCTGTCACGATAGCCCCTACCTCTGTGGGTCAGGTTTGTAATTGGCACCCCTGAATGTCCCAAAAATTAAACCAAATTTTTGAAAGGAATTATGTCAAACAGTTTGCATTCAACCTCTTATTTCTCTGTTTAATGTTTTAAACCCCTTATAACTCCGAAAATCAACATTTATTTGTTTGTTGTGTTTTGTACATGGAATTGGTATCATACAACATAAACAAGAAAGAAACTACAATAATATGCAAACTGGAAATGAACTGCTGCCAATAAAATGTTATTTTTAGAATTCATAAAACCAAATACATCACAAATTTATCAACTCACTGATTACTTTAGCATTATTGACATAATACTCCAGCCCATGCTTTCAAACTTGTTTCTATAGTGCTTTTTCTTTCAATCAGTCCACTACTTGCGTAATATCATTCACTCAAAGCGGCATAAGCATCGGACAAGTAGTGAAGAAGATATGAGCAAAATACCAAATCTGCCTGTAGCCGAAAATGCAACTAAACTGCTTGATAATGAAGCTGATAACAATGAATTCCAAACGTCAAAACCCAAGAGAATGATGTCTAGAATGTTACAAGAGAGGATAAACATCCTCAAATGCCAAGAACGAAGCTGCAACTCACACACCAATTTCTTCTCATATTCAACTTGTCTAATGAAGCCACAAATGCTTCCTTTTATTCTATTTCCAAGGGTCTGCTCAACTCATATGGGTAATGTGGGATAAAAGATGTGTAATGTATAAAACATATATTAAAATACCCCTTATGTCTCCCTTGGGTACACATCCCCATAAAATAAATATTAAAGTAACACTTTAATATTTTACAATTAAATTAGACGTTACTTTAATAAAACTTTAGGCATTAAAATGTATTAGCAATCAGACTTTGAATAATGTGAGTGATAGCTCATCGAAAAGCTCTCACCAAGGAGTATCAAATCCAATCACCAAAATTGACCTACACTGTGTCCTGTCGACTTACTAAAAATAGTAAGTATGCTTGAAACTGAGTAAATCAACTTTGTTTTGGCCCAAACTAGAAATGACTAGGCCAAAACACTCCAGTATCCCATTAAACCCTTTGTTAGCCCTCGGGACCATGTAGAACAAGGCTAACACACACACACTTGGTCAATTGCTAAAATGGGGACATTATAGGGTTCCTACCCTACAGAGAATCACCATCCAACAATAACTTCTTTTGGATTCACTTATTGATGCAACTCATACATATTATGATGGTAATCAATATCCACTGCAACTTCTTATATTTTTATTTATTTTTAAAATCAAATTGGTTATAATTTTGACCAATTTGTGAAGGTTTTCCACCTAGAATTGGTCAAAAATTTTACCAAACATTTGGTCATGACCATGGCATCCTGGTCATGGGATAGACCAGAATTGGCCAATATTTTGACCAATGCTTGGAGGTTTTCCACCAAGAATTGGTCAAAATTTTGACCAACCCTTTGTTCATGACCATGGCATCCTGGTCAAGGGATAGACCAAAATTGGTCACAATTTTGACCAATGCTTGTGGGTTTTCCACTTAGAATTGGTTAAAATTTCAACCAAACCTTTGGTCATGACCATGGCATCTTGTTCATGGGATAAACTAGAATTGGTCAAATTTTTGACCAATTCTTGAAATTTTTCCACCAAGATTTGGTAATAATTTCAACCAAAGGTAGCTAATTAGGCTCATCCGAAATGCACTCTTTTTGACCAAAGATTTGGTTGAAATTTTGACCAATTGGAGGTTTGGTCAAAATTTTGAAGACAAAAATTGTGACACACTACTTGGTCACAAATTTGACCAACATGAGTCAAAATTTTGACCAAATTTCATCAAAAATTGCTTCAAAATCTACTAGTGCATACAGGGACAACGTTGGTAAAATATGAATAGTTGAATCACTAACTCCATGTGCCACTGCCAAGGATATAAATCTTGCACACTAAAACACACAATCAAGTGCAATTGCATATAATAACATAGATGAAGGAATAAATGCATTAAATAACTAATTTAACCATTTATTCAATTGTACCTAAATAATCCATTTACATCACTCATGTTTGCATAAAGCATAAAGAGACAAGAATGAAGTAAATAACAATAGCATAAAATCCATCATATAACATAATTAGAAAATATGTCTAAATGCTAGATAACCAGATATTATCATAGACCTATTGTCATCTCAAAATGGCATCAACATGCAAATATGATAAATTGAACAACATAGTAGTAAAGCATCTATGGTACTGAAATCAAAGTATAACATTCAACCCTCAGATCATCTCAAAGTACATATGATAAGAGTATCAAGTATATCTCAAATCAAAATGAACAAGGTACAAACTGCAAACACGAGAGGCACTACATACTCTTCATAATGTTATGGAATGAAATGTATAAGTAATTAGTGAATAGAAGATGAATAGGTTTACATTTATGGTTAATGGTTTTATTGTGTTTCATGTATCCTTATTGAAAGTTAAGTAGATGCATTTAATTATATGGATTATAATATTAGTTCTTGATTTAGAAATGAATATTAGAATGGAAAAGGTATCAAATCATAAGTACATGCAAAATTAAAATTTGGATTAAAAAGGAAATTAAGAAATATTTTTTTAAGGGAACCTGTTAAGACTTGATACCTATGATCCAAGAGAGCTTATTAAGAAGAAGTTATGTTCAAAAAGAAAAAGTTACCAACATTAATAAAAATTAGATTTATCCTTTTGGGTTCCTTGGTGGGGCATTATATGTCTAGTTTTCCCCACTAGGTCCCTAGAGCAGCCATGGTGTGAATTGGCGTGTGGTTTTGGTTTGGTCTACTTGTTGGTTTGGACAAGGTCTAATCTACCTATGGTTTTGGACAACATCTAACCCATAGGGGGTGGTTCAAAGTAGACCATGCTAGTTCAAACTCATGCAGACCTAGGGAATTTATGAGAACCAAGGATGAACTTGTCTAAGAAAATGGGTGAGAACCACTCTTGAACATATATTCAAATTAAAAATATATTCTATACATTTATTAAAATTAAAAATAAACAAGTTTACAATGTAAATGAATCACATTGTGAGAAGATCGCTAATTATTATAATCAATATCCCATGAAACTCATAGAAGTAGTTCTAAAAGGTCATATTCTATATATGGATAATCTATTTATCATCACTTTTCATTCTACATTCTAGATCAATGTTTAACAATGTCACATAATAATCTTTTAACAATTATGTGAAGAAAATGGTCCATTCTTTGAATGTTATGAGTGTGCATGTTAAATATGTATGGAAAGTCTTCTCAAGTTGTTGAGAAGATAACATATAAACATCAATTGTATTCATTATATTTTTACATTCATTCCTCTTTATCCTTCTCATTGTCTCTTGCATTTTTCATAGATCTAAATTTTAACATGCTATATAGATGGTTCACAAGGTGTCTTTTAAGTCCCCAAAGCCATTATTTACTTGAAATCAAATCTTTGAAATATAATTCTAGTCAATGATCAAATGGAACACAAACTAATTTTAATTATTTTACCCCAAAAATCCTATGGTTGGCTTTATCTAAATGTATTTTAAATAATTGATGGCATGGTCAGTGACTTAAACACATCTTGTTGTCTTTACGATCTACTATATGATATTCTAGTCTTAACTTACACTCACTCACACACACACACACAACATATTTTTGTACTAACCAACCCAAACCACTTTTCAAAAATTTTTGATACTAACAAACTGGATCTTCAAACTCAATCCTAAATCTAAACTAGCATCTTAGCTCATATATTAGGTTATATGATGTCAGTATGAATTTTAACTTTACCATAGAATAAATCACCAAACTCTAGTTCACTATTAAGTTCAATTTCAAATTCCTTGATTTGTAGTCTCTCACATATTATACAATGTATATACCATTGCATCACCTTCTTGGGGTAAGTACTAGTATGCAATACTTTTACTTTTTACTTTGAATCTCTTATTTTTGTTTAGATAGGAGATATTGATCTCTTATTTTATGATTCCTTTTCTATGTCTTAGATAATGATTCTACCTAGTATATAGAAGAAAAATAATATTTAGCATCTACAATCTTATACCCTTGGCTAGTTTCTAATACAAAAATTGGGATCTCCTCCTTATTGCATACTATGTATAAATTACATTATCTATTCTTATCATACATATCCACCGTACAAGTGATAATAGGCAAAGTCTTGAACTTGTTCTTCCAAGCATGATGTGTTTAAATAATTCACATGCCAACCAAACACTTTATTGAGGGAACTAAGTACCTGGACTTGTCTCTACAATAGTCAAATACCATGTGGTTCAACCTCACCCACCTATAAATCTTGATTTGTATAGGAGGTAATGAGTTTTATGTATTTATAAAAAACTTGTATAGTTAATTTTTTTTACCCAACTACTATGGAGTGATTACTTTTCTTGCACATTGGAACTAATGATAATAAACTATAAATGATTATATAGGTTTTTTAAAAATAAAAAATCCAATGATTTGTGTTATAAGTCACAATGTGTCATAGTGTGCTTATCTAGTAAGATTAAGTAAAGCTAGTTGAACTGATGACCAAAATAGTCATTGATCATGTGATATATTTGACCATTCAAAATGGCTTTGTGGTATCCACTTTTTAATTAAAGACTTTTGGATTTGATAATCTAAGGTTATTCTTCTTGATATAAGTTTTGTGCAATAGATAACGAGGCACAATGTTTAAAATTTTGTTCAAACTATTAGAATTTATAAGCTAAGTGCATTATTGGCAATGAAAAGAATATAGAATATTTGATTTGAAAAGATTAAGCATGTCTTCTTGTGTATTTACTAATGAAATCACTCTACCAAGATTCAAACTGCATTATAAATTTTCAAAATTCGTCTCTACTTTGTCAAAAAAAATGGGAGAAGCTAAGTGCACATTTATTGAGACTACAAGTTGATCAGCTTGGGTTTTCTTAGCCCTATTTTATTTTGCAATTTTATTATAACAAGATGACTCAAAACCATTTTCCATAGAACCATTGCTGGTATCAACTCATAGTAAACAAAGGTTATGAATGAAAATATTGGGCTTTTAGGACTAGCAAAGAATTCTTCATTTAATTACATTTTGATTTGGATATCTGTCTTAAATGCAAATAAGATTTTTTTAGGCATATTTTAATATATAAAATTCCCTCAGATAATAAAAAGTGACTTTCCTCAATATTTTGCAAAAATTGTGTCCTCTTGATGATGATGATGATGGAGAAAAAGGCAGAGTTTGTAGGAACTAGCTTTTTACTTTCTCCTCCATAGTTTTCAGCTATATCAAATCCTTCACACGCTCTTCAATTTTCTTCTCATTGTTACAAAATGTCTAGCTTCTAGTGGTGGGAATTCTAATCACAATAATATAATGGCTTGTTCAACAACTCATTTTTTGTGAAATTGAAGAGCACAAACTAGGCATTCCTTATAGTAGCCTAGAAAACAAAAACAAAACATAATTTTCATCAAATATTTGCCTAAGATTAAATCTTTTCTAAACATTTATTTCTTTCCATGCTTGATTATTGTTGTCATAAAATTTTTCACCTAAGGACAAGCTTGTGAAACATGGAAACAACCTCCAAGTTTTGGGACTTGAACTATGAGGTTGAGTCTCTAGAGAAGGCTGACTTCCTTTGCTATCAAGATACACCTAACTACACTTGGAAAGGAAAAGGAAGAAGGAATGCATAGAAAGCAACTCTACCTACTTCTAACCTAAGGGGGTGATCCACCAAAATAGAATGTTCAAACTAATATTTTCCCATATATGCACTTTTGAACCATCATGACACCAAAAGATATACACATCCATACTTGTTTTAATCTAACAATCACATGTAGATTAGAAAACCAAATAAATGACACAAGGAAGATGAGAATTCACTTATATATCATTCATAGGCCAAAAGGAGATACAGTCATGCATGATTGCAGATATCCACAATATACTAATGAAAGGAAAATAGGTCTTGCACAATACATCAAAAGCTGGAGGAGATAAGGTAGAATTTCATATGAGTTCAGAGGTAAAGGGAATTTACAATGAACTTGCAAAGCAATATCAGAGAAAACAAAGAAGAGTTGACCTTTACAAAGATTACAAAAATTGCCTTTATAGCTCAAGCACAACTGAGATATTTTATGCCCTAAACCAAACTTAACCACTACCATTTAGGTTTGCAAAGAACAATCATGCAAATCTAGAGAAAATCTGATCTTGGTACAGATTTAAATACAAAGAAATCCAACATTTTTCCAACCAGAGCCTTGAGAAGACAAAATAGTGCCATTAAATTACTCTAACCAAATAGATGGATAAAACTAGAAGTGGTTGAGTGTTTTCCTTTGTTCACTGAGTGTGTGCACAACATTCATTGGAAAGTGGTTGGAATCAATCATGAAGATCAGATCATGCAAGAAAATAATTCTTCCCCTATTTCTATCTCATGAGTCGGCAAGGTTAGTAGGTCAACTGAGTTCTGCAACCAAAAAGTGCCATGTGGACCAATAGTCTTTTTTTTTTTTGCAACCTTGTGAGGTCTTCATGCATTTGACCACAAAACCTACTAACCATGCAGCCTCCAACTTAATTATGATGTCACATAATGGTTAGCCTTAACTATGACTACCTTTCTAGGCCTACCAAGATACATGGCAAGACCTTGCTATGTTGCTATAGCTAAAGGTCAATCATTTTCCCATAGCGACAAAGCGAGAGACATCGATCTTCCTCCATCTGATAGCTTCAGAGGTACACCCAACTTGTTAGTACACCAACCAATAGAAACATAACCCCTTACAAACGTAAATAGACCCACCTACCACACATCAACTCATATATTTGTTGCTATGAATAAATATTGAGCAAATCTGTATAGCAACAAAGTGACCATAATTGATTTGTTTGCATTGGACAGTGGAAGGTATAAAAGAGAACATGTGGCCCATGACCTAGACTCATCAAAGGCTCAATCAATAAATATTCCAATGTATGCCATCTTAGTTTGACTCACCAAAGAAACTCAAACCCACACAAACACATGGTGCAATGCCACTATGTCACTTGAAGTAATGGGTGTGCAACTCCACATAGTGACAAGGAGACCACCTTGGATGATGAAAGATCTGACAATGGGGAAATTGCAGCAAGGAATTAGCCTAGACACCTTGCACAGTCATATCATAGCCAATGAGAAACCAAAAAAATATTGACAAGCTCTGACAACTACCTGACTATTATGACAAGAAAGGGGGCCCACCGAGCTGTCACTATGTCACATGAAATAAAGGTCATGCAACTCTATATAGCGACAAAGAAACCACCATGGGTCTTCTTGCATCAGACTATAGGAGGTAGAAACTAGCACCCTTAGAAATAACTAACCCCACATATTCTTCAAGTGTAAGATCAGAACCAAGAAAAATTCCCTTTACAACCTTACAAAATCTGACAACTTTGTAAGATCTTACATCTTCACCTTTGGCCTTATGATCCTACGGCCTCTACAATCTTATGATATCCTCTTTGGTTGTTCTAGTGTATCATCATATCACTAAAATTTCTCCTTCTTGATGCTACAATTAAAGCTTCTATCATAACATTAGAGCTAAACACTTTAAGACCTCTGACCACTCGACCGACGTAGAATCTTAAGTCTTTCTCTCTCTTCTCTTGATGCTTCAATTTCCCAATCTTACGACTCCCCAATCTTACGAGTCTAGCGTGACATCAAAACCTTTGAAAATTTTCCTCGCAATGCTATGCCATATTGTAATATCGGAAGACCCATGCTTTACTTTACTGATTCTATGATGACCTTTGACATCATTTGACATTACGATCTTATGGTGGACCCCTTTCATAGCATCTTACCTTTACTCCTTGGGCTTCTTGATCCTATGACCACTATAACATCATAGGCCCCTTTTCTTTAGCTCCCAACCTTACAATATTATGTTTCCATAGTATTGAATATTAAATGGGGAGTGGTCATTTCTCTTTTAAATTCAAATGTGGTGATTTTGGTGGGAAGGCAAAATGACCAACCATTTTGGCGACTTAGAGGGCATGCAAGCTAGCTATACATAAGATTAGTGACCTGAGCCATCCATTGGACTATAGAGTCATGAAAAATGTGGATCCTATGCATTATGAAACCCTAACCCTACCTTTGTGATAGCAAAACATTGAATATCCTGCCTCTCTAAAACTAGAACCAAGAATCAAAAACCCTCTACAGCTTCAAAAACTTCAAAACTTGGCTATCTCACAGAGAGAAAACTTGTACCTATGCACTTCTTGGAAAGAAAGAAAACTATTCTAATATGTACAAGTTATTCAGAATGCAAAAAATTAAACAAAACCATTAATTGGCTTGTTGAAATAGCTACCCTTTCTCACAATCTGATTTTTTTCTTCCATGCATGAGGGTAGTTGAAAATAGTAGCAAGCATAACAAACATACTACTGCAAGGAATACCTTCCAATGCTGAAAACAATGAATCTTTCTAGAACTAGGGCATTACCCTCTTGACCAAAACATGCTTGCTCCTCTTCGTGATCTTCCTCCTCATGCTCTAGAATGATCATGACTGGGGGCAACTTGCTAATTTGTTAAAGAGCTAGATGCCTTATGGGGCATCTTCTTGATGGTTTTAGGTCCAAAAAATCAGCCTTGACCTCTTCATTGTACTTTGCAATGATAGTATCCTATTGGTTTGAAAGTGGCACCTCCTCTTCTTGTGAAGAAAAATTCTCCACCTCTTGTCCATGCTGCTCATGAACCACTTCCTCTAGAGCTACTAGTATGGTGTGACTCTAGACTTGTTGTAGTGGAACATGTTCCTCATATACAAGAGATGATGATTCAATATCTATGGAAGAGTAGATAGCATCCAACTCATCCAAAAGATCATATAGCATCCAACTCATCCAAAAGATCATACTCATCATTGATCTCCTCTATTATAGTTGCAAAGACATGCATAGGTTGAGGGAAAATCTCATGTAGGTTAGCATATTCCTCCTCAAGGACAGAGCTATCCTTGAGGCTTTCTTTTCCATCCTTCACATCATGGAGGGTTGTATGCAGCAATGAATTGTTCTCTTCTTGCTCAACTTGCAATAGATCCTCATCATCTTTCAAAGGCTGAGAAGCCATGACTTGTTCCTCAAAGAAAGGAACAACCTTTTCTTCTTTTTCTTCCTCAAAAAAAGAGGGAAGCTCATCAATTAAGAGGATTGGATCATCTTCCTTCTTCTCAACTACAACCTCCTTGTTCTCCTCAGCAAACTACAACTCCTCTCTTTGTAGCCTTGTGGGTTTGGATTCATTCTCCCAAAACTCTGTATTTGTACCATCGAGAGTCCATACAACTAGTCTGTCTTGAAATAGGGAAATAGTGATAGATTCGGGGGGGGTCATGACCAATCCAACTCTCTTTTATTGGGGGTGGAGGGGTTACAGTAGCAGGATCTTGTGAGGGACGGGGCTTCCTAAAGCTTGAGATGACATATTTGGTAGAAGCGGGGGCATATGCTTCCTTGGTTTGAAAATGAGCTTACTGGAGCCTCATTTCCTCCTCTCTCACTATAGAAACTTGTGCAAGATTCTCCTCAAAGTATCTCTATCTCTCTTCTTCTTGTTCTTGTTCTTGTTTGAGATAGGCTTGGTAGGCCATCTCCTTTTTTTGTCTCTCTATTTCTTATTGCCTTGCAATCTCATCAAGTTGCCCATTAATCTCCTCAAGCAACCTATCCCAAGCCAACCACTGATTATCTCATTTATGAAGCTTGGCATCCACGCTTTTTTGGAATTCCAAAACCATATCCTTAAAATATTTATATGGGGATGGTGGGATAGGTTGAATAGGGGTGGGAGGGGGTAATAATTTTGAGCATACTTGTTGTAATCAACTTGGGGTTGTGATTGAAATTGGCCATATGAGGGTTGAGGAATAGCCTTTTCATGATATGGGGGGGAATAGTAATTGTTTATATGAAATGGGTCCATGACTAAAGCTTCATAAAAACCACAAACTTATAGAAAACCTAAAAATCACAAAGATCAAAGGTGATCTTTTACATACTAGCACTTTGTCTATATGAAACCAGAAGATGTGCACTAGAGTCACCATGGTGTTTGATTAAATGCCTCCAAAGGCACTAAGAATAACACCCAAATTCTTCATGTATCTAGATCAACTAGCAAACTAGTAGACTTATATAGTTGAATCTTCTTTGTCCCACCGAGCGTGCCAAAAACTGTTGTCACAAAAGTTTGCACCCTTGTCCAAAGTTTTTACCTAACAAAAACCTCGTGAAACATGAAAACCACCTCCAAGCTATGGGACTTGAACTATGAGGTTGAGTCTTCGAAGGAGGATAGCTTCTTTTGCTATCAGGATGAACCTAACTACACTTGGAAAGGAAAAGGGAGAAGGAATGCGTAGAAAGCAACTCTACCTACTTCTAACCTAAGAGGATGATGCACCAAAATAGAATGTTCAAACTAATCTCTGCCCATATATGCACTTTTGAACCATCATGACACTAAAAAATATACACATTCAGACTTGTTTTAGTCTAACAATCACATACAAATTAGAAAACCGAAATAAATGACAAAAGAAAGATGAGAATTCACTTATATATCATTCATAGGCCAAAAGGAGATACAATCATGCAAGATTGCACATATCCACAATACACTAATGAGAGGAAAATAGGTCTTGCACAATACATCAATGGCTAGAGGAGATAAGGTAGAATGTCATATAAGTTGGGTGAACCCACAATAATGGGTTCCACTTTAGTGGAATGAACAAAATTCGCAAAGTTGAATAAATTTTGAAATTCTATGCCCCGAACGTTCGCATGAACATTATGTATATGTTCGGATGAACATATCCCTTACATATGTTCGCATGAACATATTAGCGCGTATAATGGCATGTTTGCGCAAACATACGTCGACAATATGTTCACACGAACATATATTATGCCAATTTTTGGCGATTAAAAATGCAGATTTAACCTTTTTTACCTCATTTTTACGATGACTACTGTTCAATTAGAGGTTTGGAGCAAATGCATGATTTGTACTGCCTCCATCAACATCATCCTGTCACTTTCACTCTGATTCTCATCTTCATGTATGTCAAAATATTATTAATTTAATGTTTTGAACATTTTAAAAGCATTTTTTAATGTTATTAAAGTAGATTTTAATGTTTTCAATGCATTTTTTAATGGTTTTAAAGCATATTTGAATGTTATTTATGTTTTTAATGGTTTTGAAAACATATGTAAATGTTAATTTAATATTTTTATTATTTATTTATATTAATTTAGAAAACAGAAATATATTATATAGAAAACATTAGAAAACAATTTTAGAAAACATTAGGAAAAATAATAGATAATTTATAATATAAAATTTAGGAAAAACATTAGAAATTTTATAAAAAACATTAAAAAAAAAATTTAGAAAAAACATTACAAAAACATTAGAGAATTTATAATTTAATATAAAATTTAGAAAACAAATTTAGAAAAAAAACATTTAAAAAAATTAGGAAATTTATAAAAAAAAATAACAAAAATATTAGAAAATTTAGAAAAAACATTACAAAAACATTAGAAATTTTAGAAAAAAAATTACAAAAACATTAGAAATTTTAGAAAAAACATTACAAAAACATTAGAAAATTTAAAATTTAATATAAAATTTAGAAAATAATTTAGAAAAAGACATTTTAAAAAATTAGAAAATTTAGAAAAAATATTAAAAAGACATTAGAAAATTTAGAAAAAAACATTACAAAATTTAGAAAACAAATTTAGAAAAACATTAAAAAAATTAGAAAATTTAGAAAAAATAATTTTAAAATATTTTTAAAACTATAGAATTTTTTTTTTTTAAATTTAAAATTTAGAAAATAAATTTAGAAAAACATTAGAAAAAACATTAGACAAACATTAGAAAATTTATAATTTAATATAAAATTTAGAAAATAATTTTTTTACAAAATTACAAAAACATTAGAAAATTTAGAATTTAATATAAATTTTAGAAAAAAAATTAGAAAAATGTTAGAAAATTTATCATAATATAAATTTTAGAAAACAAATTTAGAAAAATAATAGAAAAAAACCATTAGAAAAACATTACAAAATTTATAAAAATATAAATTTTAGAAAACAAATTTTAAAAAACATTAAAAATAATAATATAATGTGTGTGTGTGTGTGTGTGTGTGTGTGTTAAATGTAGACATGTATGTTTTAGATATTAATGTTTATGTATATATGTCAAATTCACCTTAATGTCTTAATCTTAGAAGTTTAATTAAATGACATATCTTAAGGGTCTAGATCCTAAATTGTACATGTAACAATATAGACTAGAATTTATTATTTTTTGTTTTGAACATAGATGTACATGTATATTTGTTCATGGTTAAAAGTAGATGTATGTACATTTTTTTTATAAATTCACACACACACACACACACACACACACACACACACACACACACATGTTAACTATTGATCTTAATTTGTCTTATAACTAAGTGTACAATTAACTATATTTAATGACACATGTCTTAACCTGGGAGATCCTAAATCATGTGTGTATAAGAATGTAGATTAAAATATATATTTTATTTCATAAATGTATATGTAAATACGTCCATGTGTTAGATATAGACATGCATACATGTATGTATTCAATATTCATGTTTAAATGTGTAATTATTTTTAATGTCTTAATAATCTAAGCATATAATTAACTATATAATTTTCAATAACATATAACTTAGAACATGTATGATGTAAAGAATACATGTTACAACATCTAATTAATAAAAGTTTTAATTATAATCTAACATAACCTGATTATAATATATACAAACATAAAGAATGTGTACATCATGTATATTAGAACATGTACAGATCTTATATATAACTTAAATTTTAACTCTTAAACCTTAATGTTAAAAAATAGGACCCTAAATACTAAACATGGTCATAAGATCCTAATTGCAAAACCATAAATTTCATAAATTATAACCCCTAATCTTAAATGCTTAACCATAACTCCTAAATTTCAATTTGAATTGTAGACCTAAATGATAAACCCCAACATTAAATCTAGTATTTAATCATAATACTCGATCCTAAATTTAATTATAAATATTAAAACTGCATGTTAAGACCATAATCCAAAATCTAATCCCTAATACAAATCCTAACCCTCTAACCATACTAAACTAACAATGATGAAAACCCATACCCTAACCCTCTTTAAACCATACTTCTAACAATGATGTAAACCCATTTAACCTCTAGATCTAACCCTTTAATAATAATCATTTAAACCATAAATGTTTAACCATGACCCTAAATACTAAACCCTAATCTTTGTACACTAAGATCCTAAAATGTTAGATTTAAATGCTAAATTGTAATTCTAAAAGAATACTTAAAGATTTTGATGTCTTAATCTAAGTATATAATTAACTATATAATATAATTCAATGACATGTCTTAAGGGGAGATCCTAAATTATACATATACAAGAATGTAGATTAATTTGCATATCTACCTAGTACATGAATATATAACATACATGTACATCCAAAACCTAACCCTAACCAAGTAACCTTGATCTTAAAATTTAATTTCTAAACCCACTTGTTTATAAATGATAATAAATATCCCTAAATCATAATCTTTAACCAAATCATAAACTTCATATGCTAAGTTCCCTTATCCTAAATTCTTAACAATGGACCTTAATATTAACCCCTAAATTTAATGCTAAATAATAATATGTAAGTTCGTATAAACCCTAACAATGTCATAAGGTCTTAAATCTTACCCTAAAATTGAGCCTAATTATAACCTTTACACTAACACCTTATTTCAAAACCTAATTGAGGCCTAACTTACATAAAATTAAAACAAGTTGACCCTAATCCTAAATTGTTAAAAATTACATTTGAGATACATGCTCATACATTTAAACACATGTATGTTACATGAAGTATGACCCTTTTTTTACATGAACTTGAAACCTAAACCTTGAAACATTATCCTTTAAGAGTAATATAAATAATTTATTACCCTTTAATTTAATTCTCTAATAATATACCCCCCAAAGTATAATAAAACCCTATAACAATCAATTAAATGTAACCATAACCAAACTCTCAACTTTAAAGTTATCTTCAACCCTAACTATAAATCAAAGACTTTTGAGCCTCTAATTTGCACCTTGTCCTACTTTCTAGTTACCTTAACTCTAACCTTAATTTTCCTTAAATCATAACATTGATTAAACTAATATATATCCATATTTTAAGGTCCTAACTATAATATAATCTATATGAAAATTTGGAGATCTATATACATGGTTAAAAAATAGTATGATAAAAAATTGAGTGCATGCACATGTGTATTTTTTATTTCATAAATCTAAATTATAATTTACAACATCTTCAATCAAATGATATACTATTTTCACTTGTTTGAAAACAACACACATTAAAAAATATTATTATATATATTAATGTTGTGTTATTTCTATTTAACTTAGAAAATATAGAAAATATAGCTAATTAATTGTTAAAACACATTTTTAATTAATAATAAGTAAATATATTATTGAATTTTCAAGTATTATATATGATTCAAACTTGTTTATTTTGAATATTAGGGTTTAGTATTTAGTGTCATGGTTTAACATTTATGATTTATGATTATGATTAGGGTTAGATAGGTTACATCCTTAAATCCTAAATTATAAGCCCTTATACTAAATTAAAAGTTTGTATAAAGATTATGGTTTAGTATTTAGGGTCATGGTTTAACAAGTTTATGGTTTATGATCTTATGATTAGGGTTAGATCTAGGTTAAATGGGTTTACATCATTGTTAGAAGTATGGTTTAAAGAGGGTTAGGGTATGGGTTTATATCATGGTTTTAACATTTATAATTAAAGTTAGGATCAAATATTATGATTAAATGCTACATTTAATGTTGGGGTTTATCATTTAGGTCTATAGTTCAAATTGAAATTTAGGAGTTATGGTTGAGCATCTAAGATTAAGGGTTATAATATGACTAGGTTTAGTATTTAGGACTATTGTTTATCATTAAGGTTTAAGAGTTAAAATGTAAGTTATATATATATATATATATATATATATATATATATATATATATATATATATATATATATATATATATAAGATCTTTACATGTTCAAATATATGATCTACATTCTTTATGTTTGTATAAATTATAATCAAGTTATGTTAAAGATTATAATTAACTTTTATTAATTAAACATTGTAAGATGTATTCTAAGTTATATGTTCTTATATATGTACATGTGTATGTTATATTCTTACCTATATGAAAATTAATCTAAGTCCATGTGTTATAGATTATCTAGGTCCATGATGTGTGATGTATGTTCAATTACATACATGTGTATGATTTTTAATTTTAAAAATAAAAAATTCTATGTACAGTAGGCAGTTTAGTGAGCTTCATACATTTCTATAAATATGGCTTCACACAATTAGTTTGATGCGGCACCTGATGTAGTTCCTACTGTGGCTCCTACTGCAGCACAGGTTGATGTGATTCCTATTGTAGTGCTTGATGTAGTTCCTGATCTGGCTCCTCATGCAGCTCATCATGTTGCTCATGGTGGGGCTTGTGTTGTAGCTCATGGTGTACCTCGATGTAGGGCTCATTGTGTAGCTCATGTTCTAGCTCCTGGTGCGGCTCCAAGTGGTGTAGGTCCTATCGTGTCTCCTAGTGCAGCTCCTGTTCTAGGTCAGGCTGCACCTACAACTCCTACTGAAGGTCCTACTGCACCACCTCCACACATCGATATTGATGCTCTATTTTCATTTTCAGAGTAGGAGATTGCTAGATTACAACACTCTACATCAACCTTTGATGATGGTCTTTATAGAGACATATGTATTACGATATGTAGTAGTTTACAAGATTTGACAGCTAGGTTTAGAGCTCACCATTCATTTACTCCTACCATATTAGCTTCCATATCTAGGAAGCCTAGGGCTAAGGTCTTAGGAGATGCATCTTTCAATGATGTCAAGAGGGTAGCCCCCAAAGACATCATCAAGAGAGAGCTCTTTCCAACGTATGAGGGTACATAGGGTAGGGTGAGAGGTTATAGAGTCACACGATGCAACCTTGTTATTGCTAGCATGATCTATCCATGATTTTTAGCAGCACATGGTCATTATCCTAATAATGATTAGATACACCTTTATTTTGCACAGCAGTTGTACACTGAGTTTTGTATAGGGATCAATGTCAACTACTTGGATATTCTTGATTATTGCAGACAGGGTGTGGTCGGATCACAAATTGTGACTAGTACCGCAGTGCACATCGTCTACCACCTGCAGATGTTAGATAGTTTGTTGGATAGAGGATGCCTCATGTGACTCCTACACATGCGCCTATTGCAAATAGAGTCATCATTACTTCCTAGAGGGGAGCAATTGACATTATTGGGCACATTGCATCTACAACATCTAGTATCACATTAGATTCTATTGCTCGTT
Source organism: Cupressus sempervirens (assembly GCA_028749045.1). Taxonomy (NCBI): domain Eukaryota; kingdom Viridiplantae; phylum Streptophyta; class Pinopsida; order Cupressales; family Cupressaceae; genus Cupressus; species Cupressus sempervirens. The sequence goes on along the minus strand of CM053784.1, from coordinate 394,119,144 downwards.
ATCTTCATAGTCGATGTCCTCATCCACTTGGTCAACCATCTTCACAAGCATCTAGTAGCACTTCAAGAACCTCCTCTAATGATGCATATAGAACTACTAAGCTACCACTGCCATGAGATATTCATTATCTTTCAAGACAATAGACACATATGGATATGGCACTGTATTTTTCTGAGGATATGTTGTATATTATCAACTATATTTATGATACACAGGGGATTCTAGTACACTTGGTGATGGATGTTGTTAGACAACATTAGAGCCCTGGCATAGTTCCATAGACACAGGCTGCCACCCCAGTGACAAATGATACACCTATGCATAGCTCATAGCATTCAACACCAGGCTCACGACACTCTACAAATGACTCGAGCATACGAGTTGGAGATGTCTAGATCACAGTTGAGGGTCTTGATGAGTTTGGTGAGCAGTTGCAAGGCCTATCTGAGATTGATGCTAGTTTGAGCCTAGGTATTTCATCCTACATGGACCTATTGTTTCAACCTGGCAGCACTAAAACCCAGCTGGTTACATAGTCCACTTCACTCAGATTTACTAGCAATTCGACATGGTGCTGAGGGAGGTTCAGCAGGTGTCAGAGTTTCAGGCTCAAGTGCATTGGTAGATGATACAATAGAGTCTGCCAATCATCCTCCACCTCCGGAGACCCAGGTACATATATTATTTATTTTTAATTTTAAATATATATGAAGTTAAAAAATATGTTCATTTATTAAAAAATTCAATTCAGATATATATCTAGAATATTTAATTTGATCTTTAACTCATAATAAATCATGCAGGCATAGGTCGCTGAGCACATGGTTACACATACTGCTAGTTCAGGGCATCATGTATGTGAGAGAGATGATTCTATTGAGGCACCTAATAGTGCTCAGGTACTTAAGCTTTAAATAGTTTGTTTAAAGTTATTTAAATATTTTGAAAACTAGATATATATCTATATATGTGCAAATTCGTATTTAATTTGAATGTACATGTACATGTGTATGTATATATATTTGTAGGGCTCAGTTGATGGGCCTTGGCGAGAGGATGTACAAGAGACACGATCAGAGGGTCATTTTTTTCGTATGCATCTTGAGGGGTCCCTCCAGTAGTAGATCAAATATATATATATATATATATATATATATATATATTGATGCATTTATATATTAGAGACAGTTTACATGTACACGTGTATTTCAATACCTTGATGACATACATATACTTTCACTATTTATTTGATTATTGAGTACTTTAGTAGTTAGATACCATCACATGTACGTATATATGACTTTTTATATTTTGCTATGTACATGTATTGATTCGAGATTTATAGTTTGCATTTCAGTTACATAGAGATATATTAGATCTATAGATGTTTATTCTTGAGATGTGTATATGTGTACATATGTATATATTTTTTGTGTTATAGTTATAGAACATGATCTTGAGACATGTGTATATGTATATCAATTGTCAATTAGTAGGAAGTTAGATAGATATAATATTCTTAAATTATCAATTACTAACCCGCTAAAGATAAATATTAGTTTTATGTGGATAAAAATATGTTAATTAGGTAAGCCAATAAATTATTTTATAATTTTTTTACAAAATATAATATTAAAAAAGTGCATATTATTTTAAACTAATTTAAACTTTAAGACTACATGACCGTAGATGTAATAAAGTAACATTAAAATATATAGTTTTTTAATAAACTAACCTAAATGATAACTATGAACTTATAATCTTACAATTTTAAAAACACATTTAATTTTCACTTATCAAATTCAATCTATTTTGAAAAAAAGTTGATCTAAATGAATTTAAATTATTAAATTCATCCATGGTACAATTAATTTAAATTATTAAATTATATAGTTTTTTAATAAACTAATGATAATTAAGAACTTACATGATCATACTTGATTAAAAACACATTTAATTTAAGATGAAATTCAATAATTTGAAAAGAAGTTGATATTTAAGAATTGTAAGATATTAAATTATTTTTGATATATATCTATAGATCTAATGATTGCATAAGTTTGATCTAACTTAAAGCCTATTTATATCAAGTTGTTAAATTATTAAATTCATCCATGTGGTACAATTAATTTAAATTATTAAATTATATAGTTTTTTAATAAATTAATGAAAATTAAGAACTTATGATCACAATTAATTTAAACACATTTAATTCAAGATGAAATTCAATAGTTTGGAAAGAAGTTGATATTTAAGAATTGTAACACATTAAATTATTTTTGATATGTATATCTATAGATAATGAAATTGTGTAAGTTTGAACTAACTTCTAGCCTATTTATATCAAGTTGTTAAATCATTAAATTCATCCATAGTACAATTAATATTATAGTTTTAAATTAAACTAATGATAACTAAGACTATGATCATACAATTAAAAACACATTTCATCAAAGTTGATATTCATATTATTATAAAATAAATCTCAAAGGTCTAATCAACCATGATGTACACTTATAACATGCAATATTTTTTCATAATCTTCAATGTCTAGTCTCCACTTGTGACGTACATGCTTATGTTTGACTGGATGCAAACAAAGTTCGATAGCAATGACCACTAATACATTTGGCATCAATTTGTGATAGCTATGTGTCACAATTATGACAGCTATGTGTCGCCATTGCCACAGTAATAGATGTCGCTATTTTTAAGTTGCAAAATACGACATCTACCCTATTATGTTGCAATTACGATGCATAGCCATTGCAATCCAACCCCTTTCTTGTGACACCAACCTCGTTGCAATTCGTGGGGTATCCGTCACAATAGCGATGCCTCCAAGGTTTTTGCAACAACAGTTGAGGTGTCCACTTGTAGCGACTCCAATAGTAACCCTGTCACAATAATTCCTTTTTGTTTTGCAATTGCGACAGCAATGGTTGAATTGCGATGGAAGGGGGTGTCACCTTTACAGCAACCCCATCGCAATTCATCATTTTTTGTGTCATAATTGCGACGAGATGCGACAGAACATGGCGTCACCACTACTACTCTCTCGTCACAATTGCGATGACAACAGAGTAAAACATAAAAAAATTGTTGGCTTCTAGCTACGTCAAACAAAATCAAACCTTTTAAAACCTGTGTAACTTCATTTGGTCACATCTTATATTTGAGCAGGATGGTGTCTTATTGGTGCTCCCTCGATTATTTCATGAGATATTATTATTAGGTCATCCAATTGGCTATAGGAAAAAGATGATTCCTGAACAATCAAAATAGCAATACGGTCGATCTACATTGCATTTGGACACTTGGTTTGAGGTTCATCTCATCGATTCCCATTCATCACAAGATCTTTATTTGATTAGACCTCGATTAAAAACATTGATATTTCTCGAGCCCCAAGCCTAAATCATGCAGGCTTCAATCTCCACATATCATAAAGCCTGTTTATAGAGTTGAGCATCCCGTAGCTGGAAGCTTCACTTGCATAAGCTCTTGGATGGTGTGAGAATGCTCAGCTCTATATACAGGCTTTATGATATGTGGAGATTGAATCCTGGATGATCTGGACTTGTGGCTCGAGAAATCTCAATATTTTCTATCGAGGTCTAATCAAATAAAGATCATGTGATGAATGGGAATTGATGAGATGAACCTCAAACCAAGTGTCCAAATGCAATGTAGATCAACGATATTGCTAATTCAATTGTTCAAGAATCATCTTTGTCCTATAGCTGATCAGATGGCCTGATAATAATATATCATGAAATAATGGAAGGAGCACCAATAAGACACCATCCTGCTCAAATATAAGATGTGACCAAATGAAGTTACTTAGGGTTTAAGAGGTTTGATTTTGTTTGATGTTGGAGGTAGTTGAGAATGACGTAGCTGGAAGCTTCACCTCCCTTGTCTCCTCCCTTTGCCTCACTCCTTCTCAGGCCTTAATATGTCATACTTATGTTGCTTAAATCATTGAGTACTGACAATTTTCCTAAAATTGATTCCTTACATTTCTCTTTTCAAAAGCTTTCTTATAAGGATAAACTATGATAGAAACAATCTCTTGAACATGCACACACTTTTCCGGCTATGGTGGACTAGGAATGTGCAATATATATTTTGTGCACTACAATATCATGTAGTGAAACTGATTATACAAATACAAATATAGAAGTAGTGAAACCATGGAAGCAAAAGCTAGTAAAATTGGGAAGGTTCAATGAAAACAAATATTATGAAGAAAGATTGCAATGATGTGGCATTAGATTGAATACATCGATATATATAATTGGATCAAAAATATCTTTGAATATTAATGCCAGTAAAGAAGCATCATAATTTTCTGAGATGTGCGTATTGATCTCATCATTTTTTTGTTAATTAACATTAATTGAATGATTTGAACAAAAAATTACACAGAATAATAAAGCTACTTTGATTTTTAATCCATGTCACTCAGGTAGAAGAAAAACAAAACAACTTTTTTTTTTAATAATATGTATAGCATACCTAAAATGCACTCGTAAAGCCCCATCTCAGTCAATTTGTTGTCAATCTTGGGATGACAATAGAAATTACTAGCATAGTAGGCCTATACTTAGCAATCAACCTGGGGCAAATAAAACATAAATATCATGCTGAGAATCAGAATTTGTAGATGTGTTATCTATATATCAAAAAATCAAATTCACATTGGCATGGCAACAAATAAATCTAGAATTGACAAAATTGCCTACATTATGAGCTAATGATTATGATAACCAAACCCCAATAGTGGCAAAAATGAAACCAAATTGTAACTTATCAGCAATTTCCCAAATTCGATAGTTTCAAATGTCCAAGGAATATATAATGTAGAATAAGAAAATAATTACTTTGCAATTCGTCTGGATGTTGTAAATACTGCTATGACAAAAGCTTTCACTTTGATTGTTGCACTTACCTAAAATTATCATACAAATAATTCTATTAAATTTATATCACTTTCCACATATCAAACGAATAGTTAATTACAACCAACATTAAAATTCATCTATAAACAAAACCTAAGTCATGGAAAAAGGAATTAAAATAATTTTATGTACTTACTGCAGAGGTTGCAATGCATTCCAACTGAGACATTGGTTGATTTTGACATTTGAGAGTCTTCTTAAAATAAACAGCCTGATTGTACACTTTCTCTGCCTGCATGAAATAATTAGAATATGTTATCTTTTAAGCAGTTGTTCAGATCATAATATGATATCACAATACATATATTTAGAGAAGGGGGAGAGAAGGTTATTGGCTGACCTCAATTCTAATGATTAGTGGTTGAAACAATCGACTGTAACTAATCTCTATATCCTCCCACCTAGTGCTGAAGCAAAGTTCGTTCCAAAGATTTTTTTTTCCTTAGAGAGTAAATTAGGCGAGATCGAGAAACTACGGTTGAAAGCAATCAAAATATATAAAAGAAAGAATGATGAACACATCAAAACCAAATTTGTGATGGGTTTTTAACAAGACACAACTGTTAGGTGGATAGTCAAATAACATCCTTCTACTTGATCCTTCATTTAGAAACTGAAAACAACTTAATAAGCCATTAGAATGATCAAATACCACATTCTCTCTTGTTTACAACATTTCTCAATTATCACTAGTCTAGATCATTCTTAGTTCATATTCACCTGCCGTTGTAATGTACCTCACCCATGGCAATGCTTGATATCCACTCTTTTCAATGATTTTCAGATACTTGAACTGCAGTAAAGAATTGCAACAAAAGAAAGTTGTTATAAAGTAGTAGCCTAAATCTAAATGAACAAAATGTAAATTCTCAACCATTTATTCAATGCATCAATTTACTTGTGGAGCTAAATATTTAAAAAGCATAATGATTTTCATTGAGGCCAATATAAATATAAGCAATGAGCTTGTTCTCATCAAAAATATAGAAGTGAACACACAAAAGGGTCCAACACTATGATGACTTTTATGGAGTCAGTCCAAAATGACCTGAAACGACTCAAATTTAAGATAAGTTATAAATCATGGTAATGAGCTAATGATACTCACAAAAGCAATAATCTACATTTATAAACTAAAGTTAAGAAATGACCTAAATTCCTAATACAGTAAAATATGGTATCTCAAATTTGACACGAATAGGCGCCCACTTTTCTGGGGTTGCTTCTTCAGCAGCTATGCTAGAAAGGCTAAATTCAGCCCTCAATATGTATTCATGAATCAAAACCCAAATAATAAGTCAATCAAGAAATTAAAACATCAGGGTCTAAAACCATGGTACTATTAACCATCTTTGAATAAGAAAACCAATGAAAGCTGCAAGATACCTTTCCACCAAGAAATGGTTTTATTTTCCAAAGCAAAGCATCCCTCTCTAGGGAGTATGCAAAAGTACCCATTGATGTGCGTACATGAGGTGTAGATACATCAGCTGGTACTAGCAATTTAATTTCAACATTTGTTGCCGTACTGCAAAGTTAAAGAAAACCATGAGACAAATTAGCAAATACACAGAAATATCAGTCATACTTAAACCATTCCTTGAAGCTAACATGTTAGAAAGATCTATCTAAACAATAGATAAATCAGATCTAAAATAGGCATACATAAGCCAGAGAGATAATTTGAAACCTGCAATCTTTGTATTGGCTACGTGCTCAAACCAAATATTCTACCCAGCTTCTTGAATGATTTTCTACTTGAGCTTCAACCCATATCAATGGCTTTACCTACAAAGTAAGAAAAACATATGATATGAAACCTACTTTAGAAGGATATGCTTCATAACAAAACTTCAAAGATTTGACAACTGCATTCTCTTGAATATATGAACAAACCTGTGTGCTAAGTCTAAAGTTCATAAGATCAAAAGTCCCATCATGAGGTATGAAGGATATAGTTCTATCATTTTCAAAATGAGCAAGATGAACACACCTGATAGAAGAAATAGAAATTAACATATGCCTTTTCAATGGAAAAGAAAGACCAAGTACAACATCAAAGGAATTTGCAAGCACTTTAATATAAGATAAAATTGATAATTTAAGGAATTGAATAAGAAAATGAGCTTGATTGCATACTAATGAAACTTGATGTCATCCAAATCAATTGATTTACCCTTTGACACTTTGCCTTGAGCTTCTAGTAGCACCCCATCATTGAGTCCAAGTTTGCATTCTGGCATTCTGCTGAAAAAAAGTGAATCAAAATACACTTGTCATTAACAGCTAGCTATGTAACATTTCAGCAGTCATGCTAAAAGTACATTATAGATAAATAAAAATTAGAAACAGCCACATTTTGCGAAAAAAAGCTAAATTAACCATGAAACACAATCAATAATTCAATGCCAAATATTAAATCAAAAGTTATAAAGGTTTAATACTTATGGCATATGTATAAAACAAAGAAATCATTAGTTGTCAAACTACTTTCAACACTCAATAATTATATAAAATGTCTAAAGATATATACATATCAGTATTTTATTCTTTTTTTGTAATTTTTCATACTATTTTATTTCCAAGATCGGCTGTGGGGATCCAGCTTTGATATGGCAAGGGCACGGGTGTCCTGACCAAATTATTCTAGATACATCTATTACAGACCTGGGGAAGGCCTACAAACTGTACGAATTGGACCTGGTCTGGGTATGGGACCTAGTGTAACATAATCTAAACTTCAACATTTGGTCATTATAATTTGATTTTTAATCTATCACTCTAAACTCTCCAAGAAATTAGACTATGTTCAATCATCCACCACAGTTCATTATTCTTCTATATTTGTTTTATTCTCGCTAAAGCATGTAATCTGTTGAAATGCAAGTATCCAGCAACAAAGTTGGTTGTCTCATGACCAAAAAATTGTTATTTATTAAATCTTAACACTGAATATGAACATAATATTTGTACTTATAAAAGTTGGACAATTTGTAGATTCTTTGTCTAATGGTAATTCATAATTCTACCACATAAAAATAAACACAAGATGTTTATTATCCAAACTCTCATGTGCCAATCCCATTCTCATAATATATGTCTATTCATTTAGCTGTGTATAAGCATACATGGGCCTTTCAGCTTAGAAAATGGGGTTTTTCCTATTTCAAGGCATTCCACAAGTAGGGTACATATTTAAGAAAATAGGTGTGCAGTAACATTATAATGTTCTCCATGAACCTAGCTGGAGTTTATAGTGTTTCAACTTAGTAGAGATTATGGGAAATGGTTCCATGTTTCCTCTCTGTAGTCTATTAGTTTTATTTCTAAAAGAACTCAATAATAAGATTATGCATGGGGTTGGAAAAAACTACCTCAAGTACGCTCTCATATTCAGCACTCCAACCACATCAAATTGCACTATTTGCCCATTGCTACTCACAAGAATATTTACACTTTCTACTACATCCAAAAAGACCTTTAATAACAAATTAAATTCACAAAATTAGTTAAATATCAATTGCCATATTCAAGCAAAGCACAAAGTTAAATCTGGATTAGCCTTCAACCTCATTTTTTTTGTATTGTATTCCTTCACTTCACTAGGAAACTACATTTATAACAGCCATTTGAGGTCGCTGAGTGACTTCCATCCTATAATCATCCATTTTGATGAATTCACTAAGAATCTTTGCCTCTGTATATTGAGGATACCCAAAATCCATTATTTCATCTAGTAGTTCATACTGCACAATGGGAAATAAAAGTGGTGAAATGATATACACATATTTTAAATTTTAATTTTGTGATAAAATATTCTCAAATAGTTCATTACAAGGAATTATGAACCCTCGACCCTCTGTGGCTTAGATTCAAAATAGATGTGTACACTCACAACAACGAAAAAATTGTCTCTCAAAGACTCTTCTTCTAGCTCTTCAAAATAGTGCTTGAATACCTACAGAAATAACACACATGACAATCCAAAACTGAACCTAAAGTTGACATGTGAATCAGTTATTGCAACACACTAATCATAGCAGAAAACAAAGAGGAACATTAACAACTCTTGATTACTGTAATAACACCCAAATATGCATGCAATAGCTACAAATAAAAGAATTATATGCATACACTAGAATCCTTGGCTCTATAGGTTCAATAGTTCCCTAAGTGTACTATTCCATTTAATAATTGAAAATAGAGCCTTGGACAAGAAATAAATTGTGAATGAGAAGTGTAGATTTTTGAACTTACATCCACAACTCGATGTAAAAATAATAGTAAGCTAGCTGCATTAGATTTCTATCTTGATGCTTCTATAAGGTAGATATTGTTATGCTGAATGAACATGTAAGTCACCCCATTGTCATAGACTACTAGATTTTGTAACATGGGATCACCCTGTCCATGTAATCCCATCAAAAAAATTGTCAAAACACATATGTTGAAACCATCCTCACACATGGCCAATTCAGCCTTATAAGAGACAAGATATAAGAGAGGGTGGTACATTTTAATGAACATATTCATACGAGACAATGTAATTTATGTGACATTGGCCACCTAAACATCTTTAACTTTTAAGTAATTTGCATACCTCTATGTAAATATTCCATATCTTAGAAGCTTCTTTGTACAACATTGCAATTTTTAACTTCATGATGCACATAGCACAGATGAGTCAACAGAAACTATAGTTTCTTGTGTTCTTTCCACAGTTTTAAAAGAGTTCTTATCAATAGATCCATGTAAGAATTTTATTCCTCTAAAAATGGTTTTATTACCAGTTTTAAAGAAAGTGGACACAAACTAACTAAAGAATCTTCAAATCGAGGACTGGAAGTTAAATTGATGTAGAGCCTTCTAATATCCCCTTAAGGAACCTTATTCAACTCAAGGATTCAACAATGTCTTGGAATCTACTCAAGGAACTAGAGTTCAACTCAAGGATCAATAAGAAGTCCCTGACTTAGTAGATCTCTTCCACACACCATATCCACAAATTCACTTCCTTCCTCATTACCACAATCTCTTATTGTATCAATTTCTTTCTAGGTCACCTAGTGTACCTAGCACCTCCACCATACCAAAATCCAACTCCGGCATCTCTCACTGACCCTAACACCTTATGCCATCTTATCATGGCCTATCTACCATGCTTCAACTCTTCACTAGCTTTCGACAACCCATCTTTCACCATTTCCTACTTTAGCCCTTCTAGGCCTATCTAGTAGCCCTGTCCTTCAGCAAATCACACTTTTCTCTCTAACTCCCCAAACAACCTAGTGACTTAGTCACCTTTTTAAATATCCTTTATGGTTTTCTTCAAACCTTGCAAATATCATTTTCTCAACATGTGATTGTTGCACCTTTCTATGGCTATCACTACATCAATTATGCCTAATTAGCCCTTGCCTAACAAAGCAACTATGCTTTGCACACACACCCAACTCCCCAAACCTTGAAACGGTCTTAGGGCATCTAATAAATGATAGGATTCCACAATTTGTTTGACCCTCCATGCATTGCTAGACACCTTTTCATCAAACCATCCCTTTAAGGATTTCTAGCCTAGGGCTTCCTAGAAAAGACCCTAAATCAACTCATAAAACCTTTCTATTGGCTCAAACACCTTTAAAAATACTCCCTAAAATGATTTCAACATACATTTATCCATTCCAACCTCCATTTTCTCATATTCACCATGTGGCAACTTGCAAATGCACCTTCACTGTTTGGTACAATAGTCACCCTGTTGTTCTTTTCTTTGTTCACTGTCACCTGCATCCTCCTACATTAAAATCATAAAAAAACATATTCATAAACTTAAGTTCCTCTCCCACAAGTTATAGCCCATTCATAGAAAGTGGGAGAGGCTTGTCTCCATTAATGACTACAAGACTGTGACAATCAGTCATGTTCCCTCTGACAACAGAGATTTCAAAGATTTTTTTTTTTTTAAAATAACTTACAAAGTCCTTGCCAAGAGTTAACAAATCATGACAATATTTTCAAGGAGAAACAACAATAAATCTGGAATATAAAGAACTTTATTGGATTACGAAGTCGAATCTTGCAATTAGGAAACTGTCACTGTGACAGTGAATAGAAGATTTCTTTGATTTATTTATTTTCTTGTTACATACACCTCTCTTCAACTTCTTCCCTTGTGTCTTATAAAGAAATTTCTTTTCTAAATGTTTTCCCATCTAACTGACTCATAAAACTGAACTAAAGCCCCCTTGGATGCCAACTGCTCTTGTAACTATCTTATGATAGCAAATAGACAGTTTTTATAACTTTTTTAACATCATTACCTTTCATTATCTTTGGTGACCTTTTCTCGGCTAAAGACTTATGAAAGCTATAATTTCATTCCTAAATGACTCTAAAAGACCTTTTAAAACACTCTTCACACACCTATAACCTTAAGTAACCCCATTCAAGCCTAAGTTGTCTTATGTTGCCAATGTTGGCAATTTTACAAGATCTTGCACTTTGAGTGCATTTTACATCATTTAGGGGCTTTAATAGCCTATTACATCATGTAAACACTACCATCCACCCATAATTCTTCCTAGGAAAACCTAGGACTTCAAATGACCCCTTACATCATATTGACTCCCTATTTGTGCCAATTTTCCTATTCTTGGCAATACCTTACATTTTGTCAACTTTGTGAAATTTATTACATTTACTGGCTTTAATAGCCATGATTCATCATCAAATAACTCAATAGGTCTCCATTAGGCATTGATTTCCCTTGTACCTTCATTATCTCCTACATAGCTCTTGGTGTACCCTGTAGGTTCATTTTTTCTTGTGTGCCCCTACACCATACATGGATTCAAATGAAGGATCGATAAAATATGGACAGGAAATTGAAAAGTATTAACAGTGATACCTCCTTTACTGCTTAGTAATATTAAAAGTGAGGTTCACCACTAAGTATGTTGGTTAAGTGGCGGTGGTGATGGTGTAGGGACCAACAAGGTTCAAACAACCACTAGGCCATTTTCATTGTAGGCTTGTGCCAATTTTCTCTCAGGGTTGACCCTTAACTTTGTTAATTGTGGATGAGGTCCCCCATTTGTGGCCTCACTGATCCATAGCTCCAGGTCAAAAGCATTTTTCTTGGGGCCGGAGTGTGTGTTGTGTTGTGTTAGCATCACTAATATGATCAAATCCTAATTCCCTTTGCTTAAAATAACCTCTTCCAAGAAGCGACATATTCAGATAACACAGTCCCAAGATAGTGCTGATCAAGGGTTTCCCTAGTTAATTATGATAATCCTATTATTGGTGATAACATAGTCCCAAGATAGTGCTGAGATCCAAGGATGCAATAAAAAAGCTACAAGTTTAGAACTTCATGATAGTTCAAAGCATGAAGCCTTAGATGCATAGGACAACAGTCTAAACATAGGATAAAATAGAGAAATATTTAGTATCTTATTGAGCTTCACATTGTTTCGAGAATAGTTTAATATTCTCTACTAAATAGGGCCAACCACGTGAAGGTGGAAGCTCATTTCGCCCCACCTGCCTACCCCTAACATCACTCTACATTCCCCATTAACATCTAACATTCATTCATTCTTTCAACCATTAATAAAATGTAACATTCAATCAATATCACATGATAACATTCATTAACACATTAGATTCATAAACATGCAATATTCATCAATATTTTGCATTAACACATAATTCATAAACATTCATTAGCACATAATTAAATTCATTGAGACATAAAATTCAGTCATTATCAATTAAGGTATGTAGATGACAATCATTTCTTCTTTTTCTTTCTATTTCTTTTTTCTATGTAAGCTCTAAGAGGAGCATCAGTGTCACCATCAATTCCCCCCTCATCAGTTGTTCTTTTCTCTATTCTTGATGATCTCAAATTCCTATGCTATTGCAAAGGGGGGTCCTCTGCAATAAAAAATAAAAGAGTTAAATTAAAAATAATTTATTATAATTGTTACAAGTATTTAATTATTTTAAATAACATAACTGTGGCACTCTCTACCTAATCTGACCACATCATTTTGTCTAGACTCAACATCAACACGCTCATGAACATCGACCCCTCGATCCTCTATAGCTACTATACAAAATGTTACGTTAATCCAAACACCAATTGCAATTACATATAAAAAATTTAATAGCAAATGTATACCTCCACCACTGGGATGCACATCATGCGTACCTTCAACATTCACAGATTGTGTAGAAGGATTGTTAGGCTGCATTCCAACATCCTATGCATTGTTATCATTGCTTGCTTAAAATAGATATACTCACTTTATATTGGAACTTAACATCAAATAGACTAATTGGTAAAGTATTCAATTTGAAATAAATTTCATTTAGCTTATTTACCTGTGGCTCAGATGCATCATTATTAGAACCTTCCACACTAATTTCAGCTCGTAGCCATTCAGCCATGGCTCTATAGCCTTGTTGGAAGCCAATTCTCTTATCCTCTTCTGTGAGGCATCTCTTGAACTTTGAGCCCTGCATTTTTGCGTGGTATGGTGAATTTTACTTGCATTTTTTCATCAACCAATGGAGGGTAGTTAAAATATCAAAAGGAAATACAAAAGTTGCAAAAGTTGAGGATCAGGAGCATAGACAAGCTAGTCTATCCTAGCATTTCCCATCACAATATATAAAAAATTTGATACAATTTTTCATTTACTAATACTTACAACTCGTGCTTGAAGTTTTGAAAAACCACTAGAGCTAAGCTTGTGTGTCCCGTGCTTTTCTAGTGTTGCCTTTGTTGCCTTTGATGTGTCAGGAAATCTATGAAAAGTTTGAAATATTTTAGATAGTATAAATATAGAGGTTAATTAGTACATAATTACATTCTCAACAGTATCACATACCTTGATGTACTCTCTACTAGTGTAATTGCATTTTTCTTGTCAGCTTTATACTTTCCATCCAAAATCAGAGCCTGCCACTCAGCCTCAGGAACATAGGGCAGACGCTCGTACCTAGGGTTATCTCGTAAATTTTTTTTGTACTGGTCCCTAATATACTTCAAACATAAACCAACTTTTTCAAGGAGCTTGTTTCTCTCGAATGCACAAGGTCCAAAGAATTGGGTCATGCTCTCTATAAGATCATCCTTCAACTTTTTGTCTTGGTTATTCCACCTTTTAAGTAAAAAAAAAAAAGTTAGACTCATAAATGAAGTGAAGCTGCCTTTAATATAGTTCAAGAAATGGATGAAAAGGAAAACTATTCTAGCAATGATATGAAATCAAAATAGTGGTTTGGGGTTTTAGTTAGGATGTGATGTTCCACCAAGTACACACGGTGGGCTCGAATATTTGCAAACACTCATCACCAAGTTTTTTCCAAAAAACATCATTCCCTACAAAAAAATCATGGGATCATTAGTAGATGAAGAGTGATCAAAAACTAAATTACTATTATATCACTATAGAATAATAACTTTAAAGTACCTAGAACTATGGCTACTTTCAGTGAATGCCTTCATCATCACTAACGATCAATATGACATCCTTCACTTTTCCTATACTAGGAACATAGGAACATCCAAGAAATGATGCTGCAACTCCTATTGCAAAAAGTTTCATAAGTTTCATAAGTCTTTGTCACGAAATATAAACACATAACACTTAAACACATAACAAAAGAGAGAAAAAAAAGGGATTTGTGTACCAGTAGATGGTACAATAGTCGATGCCTGTAAGCTACATGTTGTCGACTCAGTAGTCGAAAAGAGATTTGTGGTTGTCCTGGATGGAGGTGGCATCATCATAGGATCTAAAGTTGAAGAATAAAATTGTTAGAGCATGCATAAATTTAGAACATGTGGACTAGCATGGACAAGATTGTTAGAGCATTAAAAAAAAGGATTGTTTGAGCATGTATTGTCAATGATTATGATAATTCCTATATATATTTAGTGGAAAAAACAAGTGGGGAATGGAACATGTGATCTACCTGAACCACCTGCAGCACCCTCATCATGGGAATGGGGCTCGAAATCACGCAAAAAACTCTGTAAAGACAATGCATCCATATTTTAATTAATGCCATAAAAGAGCATAACATAAAAACCACTATTGAACTCTTTTTTATAATTAAAAATTTCATTAATACTTACTTTTAAGGTTTCAGAGGTGTGCAACAATTCAGATGCCCTATCTTTTATTTCTTGAGTAGTAGGCTTAATGGTTGCCAAATGTATCATTTCTTTGCCAATTTTCTTTAGCAACTTTTTAATTGAACTGATTGGGTCATCAGTCTCTACTAAATCAATATAAAAAGGGTCTTCCTCAGGGGTGGGCTATTAAGGGACTGTAGGTTCCTTTCCCTCCCTCTGACCACTGGCCCTCTGTGACAACAATAGTGTTAGTATTATCAAAATTACTCCAAAAGAATGAAGAAAACAACATTAAAAAAACAACATTTTTATTTCTATCTAGTTTGCACAATTACAATGAGTTTTACCTACTCATGTGTAGATGAGCCAGGAACATCGCTAGCATCCCCTCTGGGCGGTTGCTCCATATTGTACCCCTGTGTCAAACATCAAGTATAAAAATGTTAGCCAAAAATTTATTGACTAAATGGTATGTTGGAGTCATTGATTAGAAGTTGGTTTAATATTATATACCACCCCCATGATAGTAGCCTCATTTGTGTCTATGCGGTTCAAATTGTAATCAATAAGAAGCTCTTCCCTTGCACATATTGATTTTATCACATAGATGAATACACGATTTCCCTCGCGCACCTCAAATATGCAATTGGGTTGCTTTATAGTTGACCCAGGTCATGCATTATTTATAAAACCCACAATATTCCCTGTTGCTTTTGGCCTTCCATCAATATATATAGCCACACTTTTACTTTGATTATTGTCTTGTTGTTGTATATAATTTTCTGAGAGGGCATACCTACGCATACATTTTTTATATTGAACAATATGCATCCAACTTTTGTAATCTTAACATGGTCCAACATACTCCATCAATTCAGAAACTTTGTTGTAAGACACCTTTATGCCGTCCATAGAAAATTGGCCCAAACCATGTAATGATAATGGTGCTATGCGATATATCCTCTCGTTAACACAAAAATCAGTGTTTATTGGAGGAAGTTCCTTGGGTACCCAATGTTTCTGTAGATGTTGGTACCTCAAGGGCACCTTGATGTTGCCTTCTATCTCATCATCATAAGAACATGAACCCCCTTGAGCAAGGAAAAATTTCATGTGTTTATTGAATTTCCTTCTAGTCCTTTGACCTCTAGTTAATCTCCCTGTTCTAGATAAACTGCATGTCTCACTTTCCTCTTCTATTCGTATATTTCCCTCACTTGAGGAAGACACTTCTGACAAATACCTATTTGCTGGTACCTGCAAATGGGAGAGATCTTAGAAGATATTAATCTTACTATTGATAAGTGTATTAAATAGACTATCTATAAGGAGTATTGACTTATACCTGTCAATCCATGAGACTATGCGGGATGCTCTTGAAAGGGGTTCAGTTTCCTGCAAATGTAATTCAATTATCATGAGCATAATTACATCATAATCATAATCACATCCATCATAAGCATCAATAAAAATTAAAAACATTAAAAGGTACACAATATAACACTTAAATCAGGCTCACATTATAAGCCTACTAGGGAAGTAGGCATAGTGAAGGGCTAAGCACTTATATTATGTTTTCCATATGAATTTTATTCTAGGTAAAACTCCCTTTTATAGATATTTAATGAATTCCCTTTTCTAAACTAAACACTTACAAATGCTTTTGACCTGAAAGAAAATAAGGCTCAATACATTCACACATCAATATGTGTTTTAAATAGCTTCATTTAATTAATTTAGATTAATAGTTAATTTAGATTAGCAGTATTCTATTTCTAGTTGAAACTTGTAGCTTTTAAATAGATAATGAATAAACTATGTAACCATATAAGACAAATATATTTCTATCAAGAAATGAATATTAAATAGATTAAGGATTAATGGCATACCTCTAAATTTCATCATCATCATCCTCGTCGTTGTCATCATCATCATCATCATCATCATCATCATCATCCTCATCATCATCATCATCATCATCATCATCATCATCATCATCCTCGCCATCATCGTCATCGTCATCATCGTCGTCATCATCAACATCATCATCATCAACATCAACATCATCTTCATCTTCATCATCAATAGCAACATCTACATCATCTTCTACTTCTTCGGTATCTTCTTCTTCCATCACATTATACTTTATTGGCCTTCCTCTCGATTCATGTCTAACAACAAATGACCAACCCGGTTTATGTGGAACCTCTGAGTAAAATACCTGCTCACATTGGCTTGGAAGAACATAGGGCTCATCCCCAACTAGATCAAATGACCTTGTATTAACCATTGTAAATCTATTATCATGTTCAATAATACTTCTATCAGGATCATTTGGATTAAGTCGTAGCCTATACCATTTGACAACAAAGAGTACTAATTTGAAGGAACTAAAGTCATACTCAAGTATATCATCCAAAATGTCATAGTATCGATTTTCAGACTCTCGAGGATGTAAGTCATTTCTAGATGAAATATTAGTCACTTGAAAGATTGTAGTTATTCCTCAATCACAAGTTTTCTTTGTGTCATCCAACAATTTGACGCAAAATTTTTGATCATTATAGAACATAGCCTTGTGGTGTTTAACCTGCAATAATATGTGAAACATGTCAAAATTATTATGTCATGAGTTGATAAACATATGGGTGATTAATAAATTTGTACGTACCTAAAAATCTCTTAAACCACGTGCTAAATCTATTTCCCTTTGCATAACATTGGAATCTCCATTATGATGAGCTTCTTTAACCAATGAAGATACACCTTCCCATGTTAATGTTCGACCAGAATGTTGACATCGTTCAATCCATACCGTCATCCAATCAAGATTGTTTGCAATATACAAATGTAGTGCATCCCACTCTTGAGCACCTATATAAAAAAAAATTAGACAACTTACAACCAATTTATTTTGAAGATTAAGAAATAATTTATTACAATAACATCTTATAATTTATTACCTCTCACTTTCCTCAATGTACCTTTCCCCATCAAGTACTCCCCTTCTAATTTTTTAAAAGGCTCAAGATCCCAAATGTGATCTACATGAATATTTGATGCAAACTTAGGAAGATATTTAGTAATGTACACCATAGTCTAGTATACCATAGAACCCTTAGGATGTGCTCTTTGTCAAACCAAAGCCTTCAAATATTTCAAGTGCCTCTCAACCATCCACATTGACCTAGTGTGTACAGGTCCACACAATTCAATCTCCTCAACTAGGTGTATGAGGTAGTGTTCCTGTGCATTGAAAAAAGTTGGAGGTAGACATTTTTGCATTTCACATAGTAAATTAGGAATTCTTCTCTACCAATAGTTTATATCTTCTTTATGGATTTCTTTAAATGACAACCACCTACATTAAGAGATTCAAGTCACAAAAAATATATAGATATGAGACTTTACAAAATAATATACAATAGATTACATAGCAAGAAAAAAAATCATTAATATAATAATTATATACAACAAATTGAACAGATATTACTACTTACCTCATGTATTTTCCAAGATCGTATATCGCTTGTTTGATGTTATTGTTGAAGGGCTCTGGGAGAGATAGAGGAAGCATGTACTGCAGTAATTATAAACCAATCATTTCATTATTTTCTAACATAACATAACGAACAATACACATAGTTTATGAATATATTGTAAATATAGAAGAACATAACTTACCTTGATGAAAGTATGCCAATCATGCATTTTGAGCCCTAGCCCAAATTCAATTTTTTTTAATATGAGATTGTTTATGTTCACAAAAAATCCTATGGGAAATCAAATTTTTCGTATGACTTCTTTTATGGCATCACTTTGCTGCTCCGTTAATAACCAAGGAAGGGCACTTATATTAATTTGATCTCTATTGCTATTTGAGTGAATGAAATTCTTCAATGCATGATTGGATTCATGAATGTCATTACAAATTTTGACAATTTTTTCTTTGTCATGCCTTCCATCCAATATTTTCCACAATGTCTCTATTATATTCTTTCCAATATGCATAGAATCAAAAAAATGCACAATTTGTAAGTGCTCATAGTAGGGCAACCTGCTAAATTGTCTAAGATAGCTTTTTAGTCCCTTTGGAAGGTTGTCAGTACTGCCTTGATGACCTTCATGATCATCAATTACACAATTAGTAAACAAAAATCACAATAGAAATATATAAATTACAAACATAAACCATTAGGTGGAATGACATTACCTCGATGATTAATTCTATTATATTCCAACTTCCATAGGCGAGGTGTCATTCTTTGTGGCTTTGATGTAGACTCTCCTTTCCCATTGGAAAGATATTTTTTCGTACTTTGATACTTATGATTCCTATGGAGGAAGTGTCTACACTCATCAAACACCTACTTTCCTAAACTTTTTGAATGACGAGATTTCATCTTTGGACCACAAACTAGACATGCAAATTTTCCCTTTGTTTGAAGACCTACAAGATAATGATATAATTGGATTATTAAATATGTTGATTTTTATAATTAGAATTATCATGCACAACTTGAATTCACTATAACATACTACAAAAATGTGTTAGCCCTGGGGCATCATGTATTGTCCATGCAAGTATTGCATAGAATTGAAATTGTCTTTGTCCTATTGGTCTAGACATGTCATACATAGTGACACTGTTCCATAACTCCACCAACTCATCGATAAGAGGCTCAATATATAAATTCATATCTTTAACTTGATATTTACCTACTTGAATGAATAGTAACATTACATAATTATTATGATCGTTTTACTGCGAGATTTGTAAGTACATGTAAATTAATAACTATCAAATGATAAGATACCTGGAACAATCATTGCCAACATAATGTGCTCCCTCTTTATTGACATCCACGGAGGAATGTTATTGTTAATAATGTAGTGCCTACCCCTAGATCGCATTTCTGTTATCATTGTCAAATTCTTTTAGGTTGATTTTATGCATTGATTAGTTTAGAGATATTGGATTTACAATATTATGATATTATTTCATGTCTTGAATTACAAATGTATCGGTTATTATTGCTTAGTTGATTTCATTCATGTGTTGTTAATGGTATTTTGATGATCCTAGTTAGTAAATGTGGTTTCTTTCATAAAAATGTTAACATGATGTCTTTAATGATGATTATGTTGTATTGATAGAGATGCATTGTTATATGTACGCATTTGATGTTAGACTTGTGATTTTTACGATACTTACCCCATACTTGCATGTGTATGGTGTGCGTATTTATTTTATCTTTCTGTCTGACATGTTTGATGTGGTTAAGGGAGGGAGTCGTAGTCACCTACTAGTCGGGATCTACACGATGAACCACTCCCTGCCATTGTTTGTTTAGTTTAGATATATTATATACATGTACATGCTCGTCTTTTATGCAGGATGCAGGTACCGGGCATCGACTTCCCTAAATTGCTAGGATGAGCGTGCCCTATTACAAATAATCAAATGGTGAGAATGGGAAGATAATGATCAGGTCCAATCCTAGCCATAAGCCTATAATACTTGTCCTGCAAGGAGGACTCGTAACAGACTGTCTACCCTTTTTAAACCCTTGAGTATTTTGTGCGTATGTTGTTTTGTGAGTCTTTGATGAATTTCTATTAATTAAGTCTAATTAATAGATTAAATTAATAATTTAATTTAATGGAGAATTATTATGATATTATGAATATTTAATTATATTTAATTAATCGAGAAATTAATTAAATATAAAGAATTAAATTGAAGATAAAAGTTTTAAGATTAAATTTAGAACATGATAATATTTATTTAATTTAATAATAATATATTTAGAGTTCATTTTTAAATAAATGCTAAATATTATTGTTATTTAAGTTAATAAATATTTATCAAACTAAACGTTCTAAATATATTAAAAAGTTAAATAAAGTTTAAATTTAGAACATGATTATATTTATTTAATTTAATAATAATATATTTAGAGTGCATTTTTAAATAAATGCTAAATATTATTGTTATTTAACTTAATAAATATTTTATCAATTAAGTTTCTAAAAATGAAATTAAAAGTGAAAAGATATTTAATTATCAAAAAGATTTAAGTTCGCATGAATGAGTTTAAAATATAAGAGATTAATTAAAAGATAAAAAAAACATGTGAACTTGAATAAAGATAATTTAATAATGTGCACATGAGATTAAAGTTAATAAATTAATTTAAAGTGAAGTCAAGTG
The DNA here is from genome assembly GCA_028749045.1 of Cupressus sempervirens. Taxonomy (NCBI): domain Eukaryota; kingdom Viridiplantae; phylum Streptophyta; class Pinopsida; order Cupressales; family Cupressaceae; genus Cupressus; species Cupressus sempervirens. Next base: position 394,097,813 of record CM053784.1, on the reverse strand, counting down.
GATAGTTAAATAAAGTAATTTAATGATTCACTTAACGTACATGAAAGGAATAATAAAAGAATATTTTAATTTAAAAAGAAAATTAATTGTGCATGAATGAATTAATTAAATAAAATAATTATTATTTTAGAGTTGTGGTGACAGAAACCCTAAAGGTAATTAGATTCTATATTAGAGGTTTTCGGGTCATTATTGGGGACACAAGTCTTTTACACACAGGTTTCAGGGAACACACTTTTGGAAAGGGGAACAAAGAAATCTTCGGAAGCTTTGAAGGGTTTGGATTAGCAAGGTTTTCACCAGATTGTTAGCATCAGATCAAGGTAGGGTTTGTGAACCATTCTAGAAAACACTTTCGGATCTCTGTCTTCTTCGTGCTTGTTGGAAATTGCTTTCTCAAATTTTATTGAATGAATCTTGCTACCTTTCTTCTGAATCTTTTGTGATTTGATTTCTTCTGGGAATCGGGTTTGAAAAACTATTTAGATAACCTCGTTCTACAATTGAAAGGAATTAGTGTTAAATCGAGATCTGTTCTTTGGATCAAAATAGAAATTAAGAAATTTAAATTTGGAAGGGTTTGTTTTTGGAAATGAAAATCTTAGGATGGAGAATTCAAAGGGTAAGATTTATTTTTCCTATTAGACTGAAGTTTCAATCATGGATTAAATATATATATATATTTTTTAATATGAACTGAAAGAAATATTGTGTAAAAATGATATATATATATATATGTGTGTGTGTGTGTGTGTGTGTGTGTGTGTGTGTGTGAGATAAAAAAAAAGAGTTATATAATAAATTGTATAGAATACACAAATCTTTTAATTATAATAGTAATTATAATAAAATGTTTTTCGAAATATTATATTTTTAAATTTAAAATATATATATATATATATATATTTTATGTGTGGGCGATTTAATTATTAAAAATATATATCTAATAAATTTTACCCACCCCCTACCCCTGTGTCCTTCATAACTTAGCGGACAGGGCGCTGTTGTAGCAGAGACTGCTGCAGCAGCAACTTGCTATGGCAAGGCTGCCGCAGACTTTATGGCTGCGGCCAGTCTTAAAAGCCAGCGGGCTATAAACGTGATTCATATATATGATTTTTTTAAAAAAATTGTATTTTATTTTTAATTAAATTTTAATTAAAATTTAATTGTGTTTAAATTTTAAGTTATTAAATTTTAATTATATATAAAATTTTAATTATTAAATTTTAAAATTATATTATTATTAATTTTTATTAATAACTAAATAAATTATTAATAATTGGGATATAGATAAACAAAGTTATTAATTAACTTAATTAAATCTGTTTTAATTAGGAATTATTAATAACAAGGGTTATCTAACAAAGTTGTACACTTATTTATTATTGTTAATGATTATTGACAAAATTGTAATGAATCGATTAAAGTTAGTAAAGTGTTACTTTTATAATTTAAAGAAATAAATGGGCACACTCAGACTAATCTTTTAAGAAAATTAACTTTTATCATGAGCATAACTTTATTTATATGAGTCGAATAATTGAATGGGTTATTGGGTGGGTTAAACTGAGAATTCATTCACTTGAAACATACATTGAACACAAAACTGAAACTTTACTTTTTACCTTATTGTGTATTATTGTAAATCAAACGCAAACTATGAAACTATACTGTTTTGCTTATACTGTCTATGCTTTGGGATTTTGGTGTCGAGTAGGTGTTGACCAGTCTAGGACATACACCAGAGGTTTTGTGGGATTTCTGTCATACCAATTATGTGGCTAGTTGTCATGATGTGTTATGTGATTCAAATTGAGATTATATTTATGAGGTTTATCTTGTGGAGAAATTATGTGTACTTGGATAGGAGAACCATCTTATTATTAGGTTGCCTATTAAGGAACCGAGTTTGATCTTTATCGGTGTTGTGGTATGGGACACAACTGTGTTTTTATGTGCTTAGGAGAGGTTGTCTAGGTACGTGACTTGGGAGTGGCTTGCATAGGGGTCCGGGACCCAAAGTGGTCAGTACCAGGGTAACCTAATGCAAGTTATGTTATAAGTGATAATCTACTAAGTAAAATTTATGGGGGGAAAACACACTAAAAAGATAAGTTAGAGATATTTGATCTACCCATGCCTTTAGTGCTTGTATAGACTAAGGATGGGAATGAGATGAGTGCCTCGTCTTCTTGAGAGGGCTTTCTAGTTTCCATATGTGTGATGTTGAGGGTTCGGGGTTCATAGTAACCAGTCCAGGGTACTCAATGCTTGAGGGTCTGGGGTCTCTTAAGAGATCCGTCCAGGGTAACTCAAGCAGCCATGTGATGACACTCCCTAGTATGTAGCCTGAGTCTCCTCTGTAGATTATGTGTACCTCTGGTGGTGTATTTATTGTTGGATATGTTCATTATGGTTATTTACTTTCCTTGATGATGATTGGTGATTCATGGATGTTGTACTTTAGACATGTGGCTTTTGACTTGAGATGATTATCTTTCGTTGACTTTATCTTGTGATCTTGGTATTTGATTTATACTTGGTTTGTGAATGATGTTTGGTTATGTGGTATCGATATTGGATTGAGTGTTCTTACTTTTGAATTATTTTATCTTCTTGAGTAGGATGTGTTACCTTTGAGGCAGTTTTGGCTATTAGGGGTACCTTGCCTAAGAATGTTTTATGTTTTATAGCCGTTTGTGGATCGTTCATTAACTTCCCTACACGGTGAGAGTGGAAGCCTAACTAGGTAACCACCTGGTCGAGAGGTAGTGCCTTCTTACCATTTGGGTTCCCCTCACATTGCTAGCTGTTGGATGTTCGTTGTAGAAGATGTACCTTTATCATTCTTATTTCTTATCTTAGAGACTTCTTTTCAGATGATGTATATATGTTATCATGTATTCTGATTTATTGTATCTATTTTCACATACCCTACAACATGTGCAGCAGATGTTATTTAGTGGATGTACTTTCATTGTATTGTTTATACTTATGCATTTTCTTATGCGATTATGTATCTGTTATTTCTTTATGATCATGAGAGATTGTACTTGGAACTTAAACTAATTAATTTAAAATTATTAAATGTGACTCAACGTAAAGGAACTCTTGAGGAATTGAAACTATATCTATATTTGCATATGTGTATTTGATGTGTATGTTCATATTGCTTCCGCATTAATGTTATCTTGATGTTGTTTAAACTTTAAAAAAAAAATAGTTCAGTAAACTTTGTAACATGTTAGGTTTATTTCTCTTGGGTTCCCGAGTAGGGTGTTACAAATAACAAAAGTAGGCCACACTGAATAAATAGATCTCATCTCTCCAAATGGATTGACACCATCCACTGCCAATGAAAGCTTGGGATTACAAGGTTCTTCTTTGAAGTGTTTCCATTTTTCCTCTATGTGCATAAATGTCGAACCATCTACAGGGATTCAAATAATATCATCTCAACTTCTATTGCATGCATGATAATCCAAATATTGAGCCAAGCTACTACACCTGAATAATTATCGCATTCATGGAATAATGGGGATGTAATGAAGAACCTTTTGAGGAACTCTTTTTGTTAGTCGATCTGTTCAATATCTACTCATATGACATACATGGCATTGCGTTGCAAATTCATGTTCTTTATAATATATAATATGATCATTGAGACAAGCATGTATTGCTTGATACTCCATTCCAATATCTTTCATAACAACAGATAATTCTTGATATGAGTGAGGTAGAATATTTGATGATGATAACAAAAACTTGCCTATCAATCTATAGCAAAAAATATAAGTTGTTAATATAAACAATATTAGTGGTACATTATTCATCCTTTGTTAACTATAAAGACATATATGACATACCTTAACATACGTGACATTGTTATGTTGGATAAACCATTCATAACCTTGAAGTTCAACAACAACAATATAGTAGAGAGAAGAGTTGTTTGGGAGTCTTTGTATAGGGGCTCGTATGCCTTCTCAAGTAGAGGTACATCAAGGCTATTATCATCATTATGATTAGATACACTTGGACTAAATGTGTCATGGATCAATGTATTTATACCATCATCTTCAATTGTGTTTTCTGGTGCATGATCGTCATCTTCCATGGGATCATTATCTTCACCTTGGATATTTGTACCTCCATGTTCCTCCACTTTGAAAACCATATTCTTTGGATTGTTGTGGTTCATATCATGTACTTCCCTGGGGAGATCAACCTATATAAAATGGATTAACATAAATAAACCATGATCATCAACTCATCATCAAGTGATTTCATATGTATATAAATTGTTAAAATGATATAATGAATGACTTACCAGTGGATGATAGTCATGCCCCCCTTCAATGTGACCATTCTCCCTACAATGTCTCTTAACTATTTTGATTAGCAGTCTTCTATGGTTTAAGCCCTTACAAATTTTGCAAGGACAATAACATTTTCCATCACCTTTTATTTTTAGGTTAGACCACAATCTAGCAATTGTCTCCCTATTTTTTTCTTCACTTATATTATCTGACATGATCGTTCTTTGCAGGAAGCAAAAATTGGGCTATGAAAACTTCGGTCTACAACTTTCAAAAAATAAGAAAAATTGTCAAAAGTACACAAATCTTCTTAGACCTAGCTAAATACTTTAATATTTTAAAAATAATTTCTTTGAATTTATTCCTAAGACATTTAATCCAATCACCTTTTATAACATTCAATCAATTGCTCTAGGAAAATTTGTGGATAAGATTATTTGTAAAACTTTGACCAACTGCCTGAAGGTCTTATTTCAAGAGACCTTACAACATTAAACCACTAAAAGAAATTTCAAAACATATAAGCCAAAAGTCTAGTTAAAATATACATCAGATTAAAAAATATACAATTTTCATACCTGAGTGCGCAGCTATAACTCGTGCAATGGCCTTCTTGCTTAGCTATAGAAGCTCTCCAGCAATCAAATTATACAAACTACAAGGCCTAACAACAATTTCAAAAAATATAAGCTACAATTCTAATTAAAATATACATTAGATTAAAAAATATACAATTTTCATACTGGAGTGTGCGGCTATAACTCGTGCAATGACCTTCTTGCTTAGCTATAGAAGCTCTCCAGCAATCAAATTATACAAGCTACAAGGCCTAACAACAATTTCAAAACATATAAGCTACAAGGCAAGACATATTACATGACATGGAAAAAGGAACAAAATTTACAAGCTTTAGCAAGACATATTAAACGACATCATAGTGCTAGAGAGATCACAATTATATGAGTCAAACATACTCATGGAAAAGCACATAAATTAGTTATTATATGCAATTAAGAGATATAAAGTTAGATAGGAACATCCATAGGGCATATTGAAGAAATGAAATGGTCATATAGATTTCATATGGGATTTTGAAGATGATAGTGTTCTAAGGCAAAGAATCCATTCATATAACCATAATGACATTAAATGTTTAAGCATGAACAATCATCAAATACCAAAATAGAGCAACAATAAATCATTAGCAATAGTATTTGCTTGAAATTTTCTAAAACCTTTTTAAAAAATCCATTTTGTATTTTTAACTCTTAAATCATTTGCTTTCGTTTCTATGATGATATAATAGCAAGCAATGTTATTCAGAATTAGATTCAACAAACCTTAGTAGTGTAAATAGCCATCTCCTCTAAACTAGACTCCAGACACGAGGGGGCATTCACACACTCTTCCCCTAAAGGTACCCTGAAGAACAAAAGCCACTATTCTTGAGTTTGTGAATTGCACCTCGAGATGAATGAAGCTTAAAAGGAATGAAAATTGTTTTCATACATTTAAATCATGATGTAATATTTACTCATAAGTATATACCTTGCAAGCACTTATAATTGTTGTTATATGTGTTGCAGGAGAAGAAGAAGTTTCAAGATAAGTTTACATTGTTGTTATATGTGTTGCAGCAAAAGAAGAACTTTACATTTCCTTAACTTTCCATTGATGAGTATCATCTAAGACTTTTAGCAAAATTTTCTTAGAAAATTTTATCAATTTTGCCTCTCCATAATTATACTTATTAAATAAAATAAACCACACAATTATTGTTTAGTACACGAGAGTTATGTTCATATGTTAAGAGACAATTCATTTTCTATTATGAAAATTTGGGGATGCCAAATGCTCTCAAATCTATTATAATCACTTTTGTTCTAATTTTATTATAGTTAATTTCAATGTAAATTAAGGTTATGTTTTTTTTGAAGAATGATATTGAATGGTCTATCACAAGTATGAGCTTCATCACTTGGTGAGATTTTTGCTAAGGCTCAATTAGATGAGAGAGCCATGATTGAAGAGGCCTCAAATTATGTAGCCACTGATATGCTAACCATTCATCCAAGTGCTACTGAGGAACATGGTGAAGTAGAGAAACCAAAGTCTTCAATAAAACCAAAGGAAACGAATGAACCACTTGAGGAAGATTGATGCTAGTTAGGTAAGGTTGATTCTAGTGAAAAAAGACTTGAAAATTTTGAAACTCCCATGCAACAAGATATAACTGAAGAGGTTGAGATGCACCTGGTGGAAAAGTAGGAATCTCCAACCATATTTCAATCATCAATTGAGATCCTATCTCGAAGTGATGATATTGTGAAGCAACAAGAAGAAGGGTTGCTAATTGTGGAGCTGGTTGTTGGAGCTGATGCTAATGCTTCTGCTTCTAAAGAACCCGAATCTCAAGGGGTACATTCTAGTGTTGATATTCAGAATGAAAAAAATGTGACAAATAATAGTGATATTCAATGGAATAGTGATATTCAATGTAACAATGATATCAACAGTGCTTTAAGACAATACACATCTCTTAGACAGTGAGATATCAATAAAAGATAGTGATGTTCAATAGATATCACTGCTATGACAAGCAAGGTCTTTTATATTATAGAGATCTTGAAGATGATAAGAGCAGTTAGGAGCAACATTATGAAGAGTCATGACAAAAGGAAAGAAACTAAGAAGTGAAGACAATATCAAGGGCACTAATGAAAACATCGAAAGAATGCGATAGCTATTAGAGAAGATACGAAGAAGATGAAATACATTTTTACACAAATGTTTCCAGTATAGGAGTTCTTATAACAATTTTCCATTTTTATTAACTTTCGTTATATAAATGAAGATCTATCTAGGCTACATTGCTTGCAAATCAAATCTTTATGATTCTGGTAAACTTACTATTGGTAGTTGGATAAGAATGGCACCTTACATCAAATGTAGGATGATTAGGTTGATCTAGACATCCATGGAAAATATTGTGACTCAGAGGGATTTTACATGAATATTAGGTCCTAAATGATATTTACCACTATAGAATTTTGAAAAAAAAGTGACGGTCATGACAACTTAGTCAAAAGGATGTTCAACAAAGCATAAGGTCTCATGAATATCATAGCACTAAGAAAGAGTTAGTAATGGAAGGAACATGTCTTAGAGACAAAGATACAAGTTTTTCTAAGAGCAAAGCATTACATAAAATAAGAAAAGAACATTTTTGTTGAAAAGACGAATGCTAAAATCTAAAAGGAAAGCCCAAAGAACAAGAATTCCAGTGCAAAATAGTGATCAACAAATTAAAGGACAACAGCAGTCAAGAATCATGCAATTAAGATAGTAAAAAGAAAATTAATGGACAAGAGCCAAGTTATTAAATGGTGCTCATTCAAAGACAAACACAAGTGCTGCAAAAGACTAAAAATAGTGAGAAGGAATTAGAGATATCTTGAGCAGAGATCAATCAGAAGTCATCAAAATTAGTCACTGTTATCAAGGAAAAATGTTAAAGGATAGTGATAAAGAAATATGACATTAAAGGATAGTGATGAAGAAAGGTTGACACACTTTTATATGTATGTTTAGTGAGCACAGATCAAGAACAATGCTAAATGTTGAAAATAACAAAATAGATATGTCATCAAATGGAATCCATAACAATGATGACGAGACAGTGAGATGGACTATTATAGAAACTTAGAGATGATAGGACATGACAAGATGTACATTTACCATTGTCTAGAGGAGCATCATCATCAGAGGTTACAAAAGAGCTATCAACAATAATATGAGTAGATTTAATGACATTAAAACAGCATGATCGCAATTAATTTTAGTGAAGAAGAAGATCAAAACTATGATAAATATTAGAGAGCATGACTCATATGATGAGGGGCAGAAAGAGAGATAATTTCACCTTTTTGTTAAAGGTATTTAGAATGTTTGCAAGGCAATTCACTATCCTTGGATACATTCATAGCTTTTATTTGAAGGATATTCACCATATAATGATCATCAATTTACTGTCTTGTTTAAGGGTTCCAAGCACTAATGTCAAAGACCATTTTCTATTAATAATGGTACAACACTTTTGGTGAAGATACAATATCTGTGATTGTATGAAACGATGCTCTTGGTTACACAAAGTAGACCTAGAAACACAATAAGAATATTATGATGGCCATCAAACAACAAAGAGCAATGAGGTGGCCAAGGGTAGAAACAATGTTTGTGCCATATAAAAGTAGCAATAATATATGTATAAGAGAAAAAATAGTGATCAAACAATGTAACAAAATAGTGAGCAGATATGCATCCAAATAGCACTACTGCAATGCAAAAAATAGTGACATCAAAGAGAAAGATAGTGGTGAATATACATGCAAAATAGTTATTGATGTTATGAATAAATTATAAAAAATGAATGTGAATGACAGTGACATGGAAATAGTGAGTAAATAGGAATATCAATATCAGAGGATAGGAAGATCGAAAATAGTAGTCAAAGATTAGTAATACAAATAAATTGGGTACATTATCCAATTTTTGAAGTTCTTGATTGGAGGGGTTTAGATAATTGGCCTATTAAGTTTTATGCTACTCGAGTTGTACTTCCTAAGAATCCTCCTTTTAAGTTCCAACCAATGTGGCTTCATTTCATGGCTTTGTGGTTCTAAGATGGAGGCCTGACATATGAGCATATGATAGAAGTAAGAAATTGCAATATGTTTAAATGGCATATCAAGAAATGGTCATGTATTGGTAATATTTATGCTAGGAAGAGGTAGGCACAAGATCGTGTGTTGTCACTTACAAAAATTCAAGATCTTGTCTTTTCATAGGATTTGAGTAGAGAGCAGTCTAAAGTTGTTTAAGAACTTAAGTAAGTAATGAGAACTATTTTTAGGAAGTAGAAGGTAAGGGTTGATTGGCTTTAGGAAGGAGATACGAATATAGTCTTTTTCTATAATTATGAGAAAACTTATAGTTAAAATAGGATTTATATATCTACTTTGGTTAATTTAGATGGAATTTATCTGATCTTTTCATATGTTTTGTCTTAGAAAAATCTATGTGGTGCTATTTAGAAGATTCATCCCTACTAAGGATGAGGGGAATGATGCAGAGATGGGTAAGGGCTCTTTATCAACTATTAGGCAGTCTTGCCAAAAGATCAAATTGCAATCCAAACTGACAATGTTCCTTAGGGCTACTAATGGCTCACATATACAAATACAAGGACTCAACTTCACAAGGGTTCTACTATGGTTTCCAAGGTCCTCAAACACCTAACCCAACCTAAAAAGTTCTCTTACCAAGTTAATGGTTATAAAGATTAATTTGAGCTTGTAAACATTGTTTGAGGTTTATAATTTTTTGTTCTCTAAATAAATAAATCCTCTATGATTAGGCAGTTGGAGCAGGAAAACATCAAATTCTTGGAGTGTGTTTGCAGCATTCATGTTTAATACTAATGGCTGCATCAGTGCTCTTGAGTTCTATTTACATCTTTGCAACTCCAATCCTAAAGCTACTATGGAAGGAGGAGAATGTAGCAAATCTATTAGGAGAATATGCACTTTGGATGCTACCAAAACTGTCTGCCTATGCATTAGGTTTCCCAATGCAAAAGCTTCTTCAAGCATAGAGAAAAGTCATGGTAATGGCTTGGATTGCCTTGGCCATGTTGATGTTTCATGCATTTCTGAGCTGGTTATTAATCTTCCAAGTGGGTTTAGGGTTAGCTAGAGTAGCTATTACATCAAACATATCATGGTATATTATCGATATTAGTCAACTTTTGTATATAGTTTACTTTTTCCAAGAGGCTTGGAAAGGGTTCTCCTAGCTTGCTTTTCATGATCTATGGGCTTTTCTTTGAATTTTAGTGGCTTTGAGTGTCATGCTATGGTTAGTAGCACAATCACTCTTTCTATTTTGTGTTCTAAACTCAATTTTTGGTATAAACCCTAATTAGGATATGCAATGATGGGAAATTTTAAAAATGCAACAATTCAAGTTTGATGTGCTATCTATTTGGTAAGGAACTCCTCCACAAGTTTGATGCGCTATCATTTAGCAATAAAACTAATTTATCATTTAGCAATAAAACTTCCACCCACACAAATTGCTAAGTTGTGGACATTTCTCACCTGCAAAGCCTGATAATATACCCTTCTCCAAATGAATATAACGCAAAACGTCACTGCATGTACCCTTCTCCAAATGCATATAATGTACGCGATGGCCCCTAGTTTTGTAGGTAAGTTTGAGGGTTTTTCAATGCGAAAGAATTTGGAATGAAATGTCTTGCAATGCACCTCAAAGTTCAAATTTTCAATGTTTGAAATGGCATATAACGTGACTTGATATGCCGCAGAAGAAAACCCACCCAATGACCAACACGGGCTTTTTTTTTCAATTATAGCCTGACGACATCGCAATTGTGACACCTAAGTTGCCTAATGTCACAATTGCGATGTCATCGGGCTATAATTGAAACAAAAACCAAAAAAAAAAAACATTTGCCTGTCATTGCAAATTGGCGTCGCAAATTGACCCTTAATGTATTAGTGGACTAGGTGGATGTATTGTAAAACTTTGTTGTTAGGTTGATAATCAACAAAGTGTATTCCATGTTTGACTATTTTTTCTGGCTTCAAATATGTTCCCTCTATCACAACAGAATCTATACCACAAATTTAAGAATTTTAAAATTTGATAGCTATGAAGTTACCTATATATATATATATATATATTTATTTATTTAAATATGTATGTGCATGTACATGTATATGTATAATTTACCTATGGGGAACAACATTCCATCACTTTCTTTAGGGTCATATAACTTTGTCCTCTCTGCAGTACATCGCAATAAATAATAATTGACACCTTCATGATTTCCAGGCTTAGCAATCACTACAAAGACATCTCCTGCATAACAAGTACATACATGAATGTATGTGTACAATATATATAAGACAGTTGAAATTGATAATTAAATAACAAGTTGAGATTAATTGGTATGATACTCACCCACTTTTACCAATCCAGAGATATGATTATAATCATAAGAAATCAATGGAATATCATCAAAATTTTCATCATCTTTATCAAATGTATTAGTAACATCAAGTGGTACCAAAATCCATGCACCTGTATATCCATGTGTCTGATTGATGCATTCTTCATAGTCTTCATCAATGCAGCTATCACAAAAACATGAGTATTCTCTTGTCTTCAATGTCCAATTACAATTATCTGTACTCATGACTGAATGTAAGGAACGTGTCTTTTCTATCCTCTTGCAACCATGCATGTTTTTTCTATTAACACCTAAAAGTTTGTTAAATTGAAAATATAGACAAATTAAATTTAAACTTCAACAAATTCAAAAATAAAACTTAACAATAAAATTTTATAAATTAATTGTATAAAAGTTAAACAGACGTACACATGTCCATACCTGTTATCTCCTAGAAGACTCTATATGGTACCTTTCGACTTGTCGTTGATGATGTCCTAATCTCATCTAATGAAAAATGAGTCTTACACCATTCAACAACATCATGTGCATCATTTACACGAACTCCTTGATAATTCATTTGATGCTTTCGCAAAGCACGTTTGATGCAAGATCCAGCACCGTCATGTTCACCTTTTCCATGGCCACTCTCGAAGAAATTCCATATGTGTTTTATATTCTCATTGTGATGATATCTACACAATTCATAAAATGGTCTAGATGATTTAAACTGTGTGGCACATCCATTAGACCAAACATAATGTTTATCAACATTTATGTTTCTTTCTTTCAAATAAGAAAAGAACATATTGAAACAATGTTCTACGTAGTGAATGTCATGTTCTTTATCATCACTTATATAAAAATGATATTCCTTTATAATTACTTGTGCTTGAACTGTACTCTGAACACCATCCAAATCTAACTATGCATGTCTATTAAAAAACATGTACCATAATAGTAACCTGATTATTAAAGTAATAATCTAATTGAATTTCTTTCTGATGAACAAATGAATAGTTCTCCACAAAATCAAAAACTAATACAATTGTTCCAAGTGGAAAATTATCTCTCAGAGTTTGAAACTGTTGTGCTTGCCACTTTGCAAAAAATGCGTGACGAATATAAGGTTGAATAAATTTCTTAAATCTGTCCATAAATGTTAGAATAGGCAACTCCTCTTCAACATATTCCAACCTTTTTGTTTCTTTCCCCAACTTTGTTTCATTCTTGACATACTTGTAACTTTTGCAATTCAATATTTTTGTTACATCAATATTTTCAGTTTTCAATGGAAATAGAGCCAATTCACCACATGTTTCACATAATCCTTTGATGCAATTTATTTTACCAACTGGATCATCTATGTTGTCACACAAAATGGATGATATAAAATCACTTCTCCTACTAGGAGGAGCAGCATGAAAACCATATGTGTCTTCTACAAACCTTTGAAATACCTAATAGTGAAGATCAAACTCAATATGATGACAACAACAAGAAGTTGCAAACACTTTATTTGACCTCACAAAGTATGGCTTCAATTTTTCAAACAATGTTTGCCCAACTTTTACATTAGGATGTTCACTACAAAACAACACATATAACTCATGTTGTGTTGTATCCAACCAATGTTTTGTATGATGTTCATATTGACCAGGTGCAATCCTATGCCTGATAACATCTCTACTATTTGATGAACGACAAGTGTTATCAATCCAAAATGATATGACTAATTTTTTTAAGAGCTCTTCAATCTTATCAAAATGAGGTGCTCTACACATGATTTCCCAATTTCCCTCCATAGTACTATCATCCAAAATTAATCTTCTCTTAACATATTATCTCATTATTTTTCTACTAAAACCCATTTCAGATGAAATTGAAGATATTTGTTTATTTTGAGTCATATTCTTACGTACAACAAACATCAACATCACTTTTCTTGCCACAGACTTATCTTTAGTTCAAGAGTGTTTTCCTATGTTTCTCAAACCTTGTTTAACATTTTCAATCAAATCATCTTGCATGCTAGAAAATCTTCTCTTCTTTGATGTTGTGTCTACACCTAACAATTTCAATGCCTCTTGCAACTTTTTTGTGTAACCAAAAGTGAAAGCAACTGAGTTTGTTCAAGTGTTTCAGTCTTATCAAATTGAGTCATAATTTCTCTTATCTTCTTATTCATTGACCTTTTCTTAGACAAACTTAATGGTTGAACACTAGTTGCAAGTTTTCTCAATTTTTCCACATCCATTTTAAGTAAATGATCTAACTTCTTATCAGAAATACCATTCTTTACAGATTGGGAAATATTTAAGAGTTCATCCATACCAGTTCTTGCACCTGATCCTGACCCTTCTCTAACTTCTGTTACTGGAATTTCTACAGGGACCAATCTTGATCCTTCTCCAACATCCATTGTTTGAGATTCAGCAAGGAAAGATTTTGACCCTTCTCCGACTTTTGTTATTTGAACCTCTATAAGGAGTGATCTCAAACCTTCTTCAGCATTCATTGTTTGAGATTCCATAGGGAGTGTTCTTGACCTCTCTCCCATATGCACTGCTTCTACTTTTGTTGAGCCTTCTTCAAAATTTCTTTCACCTTGTTTAATTCGATGATAACGTGTTGCAGTCTTTTGAATATTTCTTTGTTCTGCTTCATCAGATCTCTTCCTTGCATAATTTTTTTTGCCTTCCTTTTTTGTTTCCCATTATAAAATTTAAAAAAATCAAAATTTATCCCTTGCTTCAAGAAAAATTTTGAGAAATAATCAGATAAAAAAATTGCTGTACAGATTCAAGTTTGTCATTGTCACAATTTTTAAAGAGTATGTCAGAAGCTGATGCTAGCTTTTTTCCTTTTTCATATTTTTGCCTGAACATAAAAAATACACATGTTTGCACGAACATGCCATGCTAATTTTTTGACGATCGAAAAAGTTAAGCACGCATGTTCGAGTGATCATGTGTTCGAGCGAACATGCATAATATGTTTGTGCGAACATTGTGTTTGCGTGAATGCACAAAAATAAAAATTTTGTAACCCTTTTTTCATATTTTATTTATTTTTTTCTCTTTTCACACCCTTAATTGCAGGAGAATAATCTCCTATTGTAAAATAAATAATATTAAAATATGTTGCTCGAAGCAAGCTTTCCAACAACTATAATTATAATACATATTTTAGTCATTAAGACTTTCAAATATGAGTTTAACTCATTATAGGTTCATTACTGATTGAGCATCAACCAACTTCGACACCTTGGGAAAATTAGTAAATTAGGTCAAATTTTTTTTGAAAAATATGTAGGAATTAGCTTATTGAAATACCTTTCTATTCAAAAAAAAAAAAAAAAGTTTTTTCATAAATTGACTTCAAATTATCTGTGTCAAATAGAACATATGTCTGAATTACGATTCGTGTCACTTCAAAACCCCATACACTATATAATATTCAACCAAAATGAATCAAACCAAATGCATCCTCTGAATATTGATGTTGCAAATCTAACATCAAAAGAATTATGTCATTATCATTTATAGAAAAATAGTTGTTTGTGTCAAACGAACTGTCACTCTTTAAAACTATTGAATTTTATTATGTACCACTTTTTGAAGGAGATGAAAAAATTGACCTAAATAATTTATTTATTTTTCAGATTAAAAAATATGGTTACGAAGTAGGAACAAAGTACTCAAAATCATTAGTTTATGTCATCTTGAAATTATTTATAGTTTTCAAGATATAGTTAGTTGAACGTGACGTTTGTTGCAAAAATATTAATTTCAATGTCAAAATTAGTCAAAAAGTGGAACCCATTATTGTGGGATCACCTAGTTTAGAGGCAAAGAGAATTTATACTGAACTTGCAGAGATACATTAGAGAAAACAAAGAAGAGTTGACCTTTATAAAGATTACAAAACCTACCTTTATAGCTCAAGCATAACTGAGATATTTTTTGCCCTAAACCAAACTCAACCACTACCATTTAAGATTGCAGAGAACAATCATGAAAATTTGGAGAAAATTTGATCTTGGCATAGATTCAAATACAAAGAAATCTAACATTTTACCAAATAGAGCCTTGAGAAGACAAAATGGTGCCATTAAATTACTCTGACCAAGTAGATGGATAAAACTAAAGGTGGTGGAGTGTTTTCCTTCATTCACTGAGCGTAGCATTCATTGGAAAGTAGTTGGAATCAATCATGAAGATTATATCATCTAAGAAAACAATTCTTCCCCTATTTCTGGCTCATGAGTTAGCAAGGTCAGCAGGTCAATTGAGTTTTGCAACCAAAAAGTGCCACATGGACCAATATTCTTTTTTTTTTGCCAACTCATGAGGTCTTCATGTGTTTGACCACAAAACCTACTAACCGTGCCAACCTCCAACTTCACCACAATGTCACATAACAATTAGCCTTAATTGTGACTACCTTTCTAGGCCCACTAGGACACATGGCAAGACCTCACTATATCACTACAGCTAAAGGTTGATCATTTTCCCATAGTGACAAAGCGAGAGATGTTGATCTTCCTCCATCTGATGGCTTTAGAGGTACACCCAACCTATCATTGCACCAACCAATAGAAACATGACCCCTTGCTAACCTAAATGGACCTAACTACCACAAATCAACTTGTCGCTTTGATGCTATGAATAAATATTGGGAAACTTCCTATAGTGAAAAAGGAACCATCATTGATCTATTTGCATTGGACGATGGAAGGTATAAACTAAGAACATGTGGCCCATGACCTAGACTCATCAAAGGCTTGGCTAATGAAGATTCTACCATACACCATCTCAATCTAATTCACCAAAGAAATTTAGACCCACACAAACACATGGCACAATGTCTCTAGGTTGCATGAAGTAATGGGCATGCAACTCTGTATAGCGACAAGGCTACCGCCCTAGATGATGAAAGATCTAACAATGGAGAAATTACGGGAAGGAACTAGCCCACACACCTTGCACAACCATATTGTAGTGAATGAGAAACCAACACAATGCTAACATACTTTGACAATTGCCTGTATATTATGATAGGTGCTATGTTGCATGAAATAAAGGTCATGCAACTTCATATAGCAAAAAAGTGACAACCATGGATCTGCTTGCATCAAATGGTAGGAGGTAGAAACTGGCACCCTTCAGAATAGCTGACCCCACATGTTCTTCACGCATAAGATTAGAACTAATCAAAATTCCCTTTACAACCTTACAAAATCTAGCAACTTCATAAGATCTTACATCTTCACCTTTTTCCTTACCATCCTAGGCCTCTATGATCTTACGATATCCTCTTTGGTTGTTCTAGTGCATCATCGTATCACTAACATTTCTCCTTCATGATGCTATAGTTAAAGCTTTTGTTGTAACATCAGAGCTCAACCCTTTAATACCTTCAACCACTCAATCAACATAGAATCTTGTCTTTCTCTCTCTTCTCCTAATGCTTTGATTCCCCAATCTTATGACTCCCCGATCTTATGAGTCTGGTGTAACATCGAAACCTTTAAAAATTTTCCCCATGATGCTACACCATATAGTAATATGGGAAGACCCAAGCTTCACTTTACCATTTCTACAGTGACCTTTGACATCATTTGACATTACGATCTTATGGTCGACCCCTTTCATAGCATCTTACCTTTACTTCTTGGCTTCTTGATCTTACGACCACCATAACATCATAGGCCTCTTTTCTTCGACTCTTGACCTTATGATATTACATTTTCATGTTGAATATTAAATGGGGAGTGGCCATTTCTCTTTTAAATTAAAATGTGGTGATTTTGGTAGGAAGGTCAAATGACCAACAATTTACCATTACTCTTTGCTTGGTCAATATTAGGCTTGGTGCACACTATGTTTTCTCAGTTAATACTGCACTTCCTTTGTTTTTTTTTCCTTATGCTCAGGTAAAACTATAGTAGCTTAGTTAATACTAGAATTATTCTTTCATTGACCAAATTGGCTTCTCTTTTCAAGACTTCATGACTTGCTTATACATGATCTCAACACTAAATCAAATCATGTAAAACAATCAAACCAATAGTATACCATTAGAATCTAACTCATTCAAGTGCCCATTGAATACCATATACTTATCATGACTTACTTCATTATACTTTTGTCAAATCTTCTTCATCAATCAAATGATATGACACAATACTGATTTAGCATAATGTATCACTAACTAAGGCTTGACATCAATGCCAACATAAAAAATGATATGATTCTTTCACATACATTAACAACATTATTAGTTGGGGCTAACATTAAATCTGGAACACAACAAACTTTGTAGAATTTCATAAAGGATGCTCTGTTGACAACCATTCATGTCAAACTCCTTAAAAACTGATTCTATAATGTGAAATATTTTGTATTAATTAAATATTTCCTTCTAATTTAAAAAGTGAAAATTGCATTGAATATTTAACTTATATACTAGGATGTCTAGTTTGCTCAACCTGTAGGCCACTAGACTAGTTGTGACATGAATTGGTGTGTAGTTCTAGTTTGGTCCACTTGCATGTTTGGATAGGGTCCAATACAACTATGGGTTTGGACAAGGGATGAACCATAGGGGGTAGTTTGAACTAGACCATGCTAGTTTGGACCCATGCAAACCTAGGCAAGTTTATGAGAACCAAGGATGAACTTGTCTAAGAAAAAGGGTGAGAACCACTCTTCAACATATATTCAAATTACAAATATGTTATATACATTTACTAAAATGAAAAATAGACAACTTTGCAAGGTAAATGAATCACATTGTGAGAAGATCACTAATTATTCCAATCAATAGCCTAGGAAACTCATAGAAGTAGTTCTAAAAGCCCCTATTTTATATATGGGTCATCTATTTATCATTTCTTTTCATTATACATTCTAGAGAAATGTATAACAATTGGAAGATAACATAATTATCTTTCAACTATTATGTGAAGAAAATGATCCATTATTTGAATGCTATGACTTTGCATGTTAAATATGTTTGTAAAGTCTTCTCAACTTGTTGAGATCAATTGTATTCATTTCCTATGTATTCATTCCTCTTTAGCCTTGTCATTGTCTCTTGCATTTTTCATTGATTTAAATTTGAACATGCTATATAGATGGTTCGCAAGGTGCCTTTAAGTGCCCAAAGCCATAATTTACTTGAAATCAAATCTTTGAAACATGATTCTAGTCATTGATTAAGTGGAACACAATTTCTTTTAATAATTTTATCCCTTAAAGCCTTTGGTTGGATTTATTTAAATGTATTTTGAAACATTGATGGCATGATCAATGACTTAAATTTTTCTTGTTTTCTTTATGATACTATAAGACATTCTAGTCTTAACTTGTATGTGCGTACACACACACACACACACACACACACACAATGCATGTTTCTAAACTAACCAACCCAAACCCATTTTCAAAAATTTCATACCAAAAAATGGGTTCTTCAAACTTAATCCTAAACCTAAACTATCATCTTAGCTCATATATCATGTTACATGATCTCAATACAAATTTTAACTTTATCACAAAATAAATCACCATACTTGGGTTCACTGTTAGGTCCAATTTCAAATTCCTTAATTTATAGTCTCCAATATATTATAAATGTATATACCATTGCATCTCATTCTTGGGGAAAGTACTAGTATGGAATATTTTAACTTTTTACTTTGAAACTCTTGTTATTGTTGAGAAAAGAGATATTGATCTCTTAGTTTATGATTCCTTTTCTATGGCTTAAATAATGATTCCTCCAAGTATATAGAAGAAAATCAATCTTCAGCATCTACAGTCTTATACCCTTGGCCAATTTCTAATGGAAAATTTGGGATATCCTCCATATTGCATAAAATGTATAAATTACATTATCTATTCTTATCATACATATCCCCCATACAAGTAATAATAGGCAAAGTGTCATTTCTAGCATAATGTGCTAAGACAATTCATATGTCATCCAAACACTTTAGTGAGGGAACTAAGTACCTCAGCTTGTCTCTACAATAGTCATATACCATGTAGTTCAGTCTCTATAATTCCTAGTTTGTATAGGAGTTAGATGATTATATAGATCTCTCTTTAAATCTTTTGATAAGTTAATGAGTTTCATGTATTTATGAAATGATAAGTTAATGAGTTTCATGCATTTAAGAAATGTTAATGAATTTTAATGTATTTATGAAAAACTTTTATAGTTAATATTTTTAACCCAACTACTATGGAGTGATTAATTTTCTTGTACATTGGGACTAATGACAATAACCTATAAATTATTATATAGAATTTTTTAAATAAAAAAGAAAATGATGTGTGTTATAAGTCATCATGTGTCATAGTGTGCTTATCGAATAAGATTAAGTACAAAGCTAGTTGAACTAGTTGAACTGAGGACTAAACAAGTCATTGATCATGTGATATATTTGACCATTTGGAACAGCTTTGTGATATCCATATTTTAATTAAATGCTTGTGGATTTGAGAGTCTAGGATTATTCTTCTTGATATAATTTTTGTGCAATAGATAATGAAGCACATTGTTTACAATTTTGTTGAAAATATTAGAATTTATAAGCTTAAATCTTAAGCGTGTCTTCTTGTCTATTTACTATTGAGATCATTCTACTGAGATTCAAAGTGCACTAGAAATTTTCAATATCCATCTTTGATTTGTCAAAAAAAATGGGAAAAACTAAGCACATTTACTGAGGCTCCAAGTTGATCAACTTTGGCTTTCTTAGCCCCATTTTAGTTCACAATTTTGTTTTAATAAGATGACCCAAAACCATTTTCCAGACAACTATTGCGTGTATCAACTCATAGTAAATGAAGAGCAGAAATGAAAATATTAGGCTTTTAGGGCCAACAAAGAATTCTTCAAGGAAATACAATTTGATTTGGATATCTATCTTAGCTGCAAACATTTTTTTTTTTTTTTTAGGCATATTTTATTATATAAAACACCCTTAGATCATAGAAAGTGAATTTACCTCAACATTTTGCAAAATTTGTGTCCTCCTACCAGTGATGCTGATGGAAAAAATGGACAGAGTTTGTAGGAACTAGATTTTTACCTTCTCCTCCATAGTTTTCAATGATATCAAATCCTTCACATGCTCTTTAATTTTCTTTCATTGTTACAAAATGTGTGGCTTCTAGTGGTAGGACTTCTAATCACAACAATATCATAGCTTGTTTCCACTATTAAGTAATTGATTTGTATGAAATTGAAGAGCAACAACTAGGCAATCCTCATAGTAGCCGAGACAACATAAAATGCACTTGTACCACCAAACTCTCACTCTAAAATTGTTATCTATTATCTATAAAATTGGCATCAGAGGAATTGGTGAACTCACAATAAAACAAATAGAAAACTCCTAGATTCACTTACTTTCCCTACATAGTCATTCTAGACAATCCACCGCAAGAATTTCTTCCTGACCCTAATGTCACATATAAAAATGGGTGACCTTGGAAACATTCCCAGTAATCACAAAGACATAAGTGGTTTTATCATGACTAGCTATATTACCATGATCTTGGAACTTGCACAAGGATCAAACACCTCCATAATTGATTAAAGTTTTTAGTCATCATAACTACCAAAATCACACATCAGTATCAACATTTTTAGAAGGTGGACATTTAATACAAAGTGCACAGCTTGATATAAATTTGATTTACTAAATTAAATCAGTTTTAATGAAGACTTTCATTCTTTGATTTAACACAACTGCAGACAAGTTTAATTGCTTCCTATTCATCTCTTCATGTTAGACCAAGTGACCCTCAATAGGATCAAGTCTTTAAATTTAATCTTATGTTGCCAAAAATGAGAAACAGAAAATAGAACTCCTTGATAAGAAACATAATATCTAATAGTTATGTCTAAAAGAAATAGATTGTAATGTTTCCAATTCTTGTCTATTAGTATAGATGATACTTAATTGAATTGTAATATTAATAATAGTCATTTTAGTTACCAAATGATGATATTATTTGAATTTAAGATTGAAAGATATAGATGTTATCCAAGTTGCCTTGATGCCAAATGTGCAAAGGATTCCCTCAAAGTTTAATGGTCCAAGTCCACATCAGTGACCCCTACCTATCTTGAGACAAAGATCTAATTGCTTGAACTTAGACAAACCTCTTATGTATTCTTTTAATCATAATCCTAATAATATTAATAATGAAAAATAGTTCTATTTTTTAATAATAGTTCCACATAATAATATTAGACTATCCAAATATAATATAGATCAAATAAATATCTATTTCAAATTTATAATATTATATCTATATTTGATCTTCACTATATATATTTAATCTAGATTTTTCAAATGTATTATCTCGTTATCGATGATGGAGTTCTTCCAAGATGAGCTTGATAAGGAATTTAATAAATGTGTACTATTTTTGTCAATAGCTTGTTTGACCACTTGCCATATTTCTTATTTACTTATTTATACTCCTTTTACATGTCCTCGGTAATCTATTTACTCTTCCTTCTTGCTGACATGGGTGCTAACTGGGTTGATTTCCTATATTCATAGTAATCATCCTTTCAATATCATATACGTCTAAAATGTCTCTCGCTGAGTATTTATTTGTATTTATGTGACCCAATGACTCTTATTATATAGTTTATTTATTAATTTTTTGAGCTTGATTATAGGTTAAATATAGTTTCTTTAATCAATTGTTTATGAATTTGTGATATATTTAATTATTAAATATATTTCATGATACAATATTTGAGTCAATTTATTTATTAAATGTATTACTAAATGGAAAATATCACAATTGACTTATAATCAAAATATTTGATTATTCCTTAATTGTTTGTTTAAGAATATGGACTAATGTAATTTAATATTGAATCTCATTATTAGAAGGATATATATATATATAGTGGGAGGAAACCTTGATTAGACTTCAAAATGCCTATCTACACCAGAGAAAATTGTTTCATCTATAAGAATTGTAACCTAGATCTACTTCCCTGAAGGTATCAAATTGGGCCCAAAAGGCCATTTTGTTGATGCTCAGAGAAGGAAATGTTCTCTACTTATCTCTGAGTTATATTCTTATTCATCGTAGTTGAAGTCATCCTTATCTCCCTTATAAATGTATCTTGTTCTGAAGTAATGTGTTTGAGGTCTTTAGAGCTCTCACTTGCTACAACTTCAGGAAGCTCCAACATCCCTTTCAACAATTGTACTGCTTTGTTAATGGTTGGTTTCTATTTTGGACACCCAGGGAAAGTTTCACCCATTTCATTACTTCTTCTTCATTTATGTGCTCCACATTCGTCTAACAAGATCAAAGTGAAGTTGCATCCTTGTGTCTCCATTGAATTGGAGATGAATTGCAATGAAACTCTTGTATTTTCTCATTTTCAACCTATTAGGATCTCTATAATATAATTCCAAAATCTTGTACATTTTTTAATTTTTCATATTGAAAAGCTAGAACCAAATTTTGTCATGCTGACTTTCGAAAATGTTTATTATCTTATTAGTTAGAAATGAATTATCGATTATGATTATGTAGATATTGACTCATCTCTTGTTCGAGTGTTTGAGTGGTTGTAGGGACACCAAGATGAGAGTGTGGTTGAGGTAGAGGAGATTAGCTCCTCAAAAGGGGATGATTAGATTTTCTAAGTAGATTGCACAAACCACATAACTTATTTTTCTATTTATATTCTCTATGTTGTCCATTGATGATGCAGGAGCATCTTGCATGGGAAAATTATTATTTAAAAAAAAAAAAACAAATTGAAAAAAAGAAAATCTAGAGGAGAGAGAAAGTGATGAAAATTAGAAGAGAAATAATAAAAAAATAAAAAAAGGGAAAAGGGAGAAAAGAAAGGAAAAGAGGATTTTTATTTTCGAGGTGCATAGGTGGCATAATAGAAAAAATTTAAAAAAATAAATGGTTGTCATTCCATTTATCGAGGTGTGTGGGTAGAATTCTAGAAAGTTATGAATATTGTAGAAAGTTGTGGATATTGTAGAAGGTTATGGAAGTTGTAGAAGGTTGTGGATATTGTGTAGGAGGAATTCTAGAAGGTTGTCGATAAGTCATCCATTGGGTGGTAAGTGCCTATTTAAGCAAGGCATATGAACATTTCTAATCAAGCTTGAGAAGTAGAAGCTAGAAGGCATGAAGACTTCAAGGGTGTGAAAACTCTAAAGGTGTAGCTCTTCAAGTAGAAGTTCTTAGTGAAGCTCTTGGTGTGAAGACTCTTATTTGGGAATTCTCTTATGTTGAAGAATTTGTAAACTTCTTTTTGAAGAAGTCATATCTATCATAGCATCTTCTGGATGTTGTAAAGATTTTCAAGTATAATAAAATTGCTTGTGAAACATTTTTTAAAAAATTTCTCTTGGTCTCCATATTGTTGCATTATTGATTGTGAGTGGGTAAGGGTGGTGTGGCCCTTCATCAAGTGGTATCAGAGCATACCTTCATCAAGTGGTATCAGAGAAAGAGTTTCTAAGTGTACAAGCAGATCGCCAAAGTGTGAGGCAATTTGTACCAGGACCTTGGTTGGGTGAAATTTATTAGAGTGGGAGTGTGTAAAAAAATCGTCAACGCTGAGGTAGTTTGCTCCAGGACCTTGGGAGGACATGCAGATTGGTCGATGGAAGCAGAGATGGACGACTGAACTTGTTGAGGCATGATTGTAGAGAGCTTGTGGATTGCAGATCCGTTGTCCTAGACTTGTGATGTGGTTCCTGATTGTTCATGCGAGGTGGTAGGTTGTGATCTGACTTGCAAGAAATTCAAAGTTGTCACAAGGAGCATGGGAATGATTTGTTGCAGAGGGTTTACGAAGATCTTGGGAGATGGCTCCAAGAGGATTGGACCCTAAGATGATTTCCAAAATCCATGATATAGTGGAGAGGAATTTTTCTAAGATGATTTCTTGGTTGGATGCTAGATTGACTGATCAAGCTAAGAAGGTCAAGGTGGAAGAGGATGGTTTTGCTGATCAGTTTGTGGAGCCTAGTGCAGAACCTACAGAGCAACTAGAGGTTGTTACTAAAGATATTCCTAATGTTGTTGATGATGGGACAGAGGTTGGTTTTCATGATCAATTGGTTGAGTCTAACATGGAGATTGTGGAGCACTCGGTCGTGGATGATCCAGTTGTTGGTGGTGACTTGTATCTTGCAGAGCATCTTGTTGTGAGCAATGAGGTTGCTGGTGTTGAGAGTTTAGCATGTGTCGATGGAGATCTACATGTGGCTATTAATGTGGGGTTTGTTGCTATGGGTGTGAATTCACTAGTTGTTGATGTGGATGAGAGTTTTTTGATGAAGCATTATGTTCAATTTGTTCCTAGGAATGAGCATGTTGATTAGATGGTTGAGATTCTGGTGTTTGACATATGGATGCAGATGTGAAAGATTTGCACATTGGTTTTCTTGTCCTCGTTGAGGTGGAAGCCTTTGGTGAAGATGAAGATGGTTGTAGATCTTTCTTTTTGGCGTCAAAGTGTGGGACACACTTTTCTATCTACCGAGGGAGTCTGATGCAAGAGCATCTTGCATGGGAAAAATTTTATTATTATTATTATTTTTAAATGAAAAAAAAAATCTGGAGGAGAGAGAAAGTGATGAAAATTAGAGGAGAAATAATAATAAAAAAATGGTTGTCATTCCATTTATCGAGGTGTGTGGGTAGAATTCTAGAAAGTTATGAATATTATAGAAAGTTGTGGATATTGTAGAAGGTTATGGAAGTTGTAGAAGGTTGTGGATATTGTGTAGGAGGAATTCTAGAAGGTTGTGGATAAGTCATGCATTGGGTGGTAAGTGCCTATTTAAGCAAGGCATATGAGCATTTCTAATCAAGCTGGAGAGATAGAAGCTAGAAGGCATGAAGACTTCAAGGGTTTGAAAACTCTAAAGGTGTACCTCTTCAAGTAGAATTTCTTGGTGAAGCTCTTGGTGTGAAGACTCTTATTTGGGATTTCTCTTATGTTGAAGAATTTGTAAACTTCTTTTTGAAGAAGTCATATATATCATATCATCTTGTGGGTGTTGTAAGGATTTTCAAGTATAATAAAATTTCTTGTGAAGCATTTTTTTTCAAATTTCTCTTGGTCTCCATATTGTTGCATTCTTGATTGTGAGTGGGTAAGGGTGGTGTGGCCCTTCATCAAGTGGTATTAGAGTGTACCTTCATCAATTGATTTTGTCATAAGAAGAATTTTGTGTGTTCCTGCCTTATATCCCTCATTATGAACATGTGAAATGAAAGTAGAGTGATTGTTGGTTAAGTAAATTCATCTTATGTTTTATTGATAAATGGGCTTGGAAAAGACAAGAGATTTTAATAAAACTTATGGCTGTTAGCATGTTATATGAACAATATTAATGCTTTAAATTGCAATACTATTGTTAACAAATACAACATTTATGAATGTTAATAGATAGAAAAATAAAATGGAAAATGAGCTCATGGAAACTAATTAAAACATACTCAAAAGATAAGCCAAGGTAGTTATCTTTCATGAGATGAGATCCATCTCACTAGAATAGCCGAAGAAGACTGAAAAGAAAAAGGAAGCAATTAAAATCCCTTTAGTTTCCTGAAGGGATGTATTTTAGACTCTAAATGAACCTAAGAATGAGGATCCAAAATTGCCTAAGAATGAGGATGAGGAGAACTTGAATAGTCACACAAGTGAAGAAGAACATGATCAGGAACCCCATGTCAACCCTCAGGAATCTTCACCACAGAAAGTGAGTAGATCTACTTGAGAAAGGTGGAAACCTGATAGGTATAGATACTCACCAGAGATGTTTAATTATTTTATGTTGAATGTTAATTGTGCCTATGTTTTTCTTACGAATGTTGATGATCCTAGGTCTGTAAAAGAAATAATTACTATGCAAAATTCATATTCCTAGTTAAAAGAAATGAATGATGAAATGAAGTCCTTGGAGAAGAATAGAGCCTAGGATCGCATACACTTACCTAAAGGTAGAAAGCTTGTGGGTTGTATGTGGGTATTTAAGAAGAAGCATGGCTTAGATGGGAGGATTGATAAGTACAAGGCAAGATTGGTTGCGAGGAGGTATTCTCAAAAAGAAGGGAGTGACTATGGAGAAATATTTTCTCCTCTAGTCAAGCTAGCATCCATTAGATTTATGTTGTCTCTTGTTGTGATACATGCCTTTGAAATTGAGTAGATGGAGGTGATGATGATGTTTCTTCATTGTGATCTTGAAGAAGAAATATACATGTCCCAACTAGATTACTTTGAAAAAAAAGGTAAAGAGCATTTGGTATGTAAGCTAAAGAAGTCTCTTTATGGTTTCAAATAGTCACCTAGAATCTGGTATCAAAAATTGTATGATACATGTCTTTTTTCTTTGGGTTTTATGAGATCTAAATTTTTTCAATGTGTCTACTATAAAATTGAAGGTGATGGGATACTTATTATAACTCTATATGTAAAACCCCATTAGGGAACCCAATAAAAAATAACCTATAGTGTCACTAAGTTTGCTAAACAATTTCTTTTTGATAGATTAAAATAATCAAGAGATAACAAAGTGGAAGCAATAACTCACATACATACATAAGCAATACAATAGTAGTTACATCTCTCAAGGGTTCCATAATGTTGTCACACACAAAGTTTTATTAAGATTAAGTTTGCTAAATAAACAAAGTCCATGTCATAGAATAACCACATATACAAAATCACATGAAAGAATACATAAGTACATAAGATGCCACATGAAATAACCAGAATACATACTCATCCTCTACAAATGTTGAAGGACATGAAATTCTAAAAGAATATATATATCATGATATGATACAACCTCCTATAAGATCTAAAATAGCCATAGTAAAAAATACCATAATTAATATGACAATACAACACAATCACTAGATGAGAGGAATAGAACAACTGCACAAGGTACATCCAACATCATCATCTAGCTGTTGGATCTCAATGGTATAAGAATCACTACCACCCTGCCTCATGGAGCCTAAATGACCCACTCCTACTATGATGAGGAGATAATCTAAAGTCCCATACAGATAACAATTTAAAAGTCATAACAAGAATCTAGATCAAGGAATCCAAATAGCATATTATCTCAAAGGGACCAAGTACACAAAGTGAGCATCTAATACTAGAGGAAAAAAATGACACGTAGGAAACCTAACATGTATATGGAAAAGTTTCATCACATGAATCAACTCTAAGGTTTTCTTGACAGTCTCTCTGGAATTTGGCCCCCTACTGACCCTATGCGACATCAATATCCTTTCTTACAGACAAGGAATACTAACAAGACAAAGTCACAACCAAGCATCCTCTCTACTCCCATCTTAGCCTATAATGGCACTCGAGGCATGAACAATGTAACATAGTTAATTATTTTTAGTTCATTATAAATCTCATTAATGAAATTGTTGTCATTCAGTGCGCTCAAACTGAAGTAGAATTGTGATGGGTGACCTCTTGGGAAGTCCTGGTGCTTCACCTCTATGAGCATCACCTAGATACAATGAGTGCTAAGTGTTCCATTTATTCTCATGAGAAATGGATTCATGTTGAATCACTACTCATGAAACATGGGTCAATGAGTTTGAATCAAAATCACATAGTGAAATCTTGATAGCAATATCATAATTTGACTTATCGTGGAAATTATCTCCTACTTATCAATTAATGAACTTAAGGGGCTTTCTAATGAATGGTTCATAAGGCACAACACTTGGTGAAGGTTTTGTAAATGGGGTTGCAAGCTTTGGGTCTAACCATGGAGGAAACTCCATAGTTAAACACGCTCAAGCTGGAGTAGCACTGGGATGGGTGACCTCTCGAGAAGTCTTAATGCTTCACCCTTGTAAGCATCACCTAGATCTAATGAGTGCTAAGTGTTCCATTTATTCTCATGAGAGATGGATTTATGTTGAATCACTACTCATGAAACATGGGTCAATGAGTTTGACTCAAAATCACATAGTTAAATCCTGATAACAATATCACAATTTGACTTGCTGTGGAAATTATCTCCTACTTATCAATTAATGAGCTTAAGGGGATTTCTAATGAATAGTTCATAAGGCACAACACTAGGTGAAGTTTTTGCAAATGGGGTTGCAAGCTTTGGGTTTAACCATGGAGGAAACTCCATAGCTAAGCACGCACAGGATGGAGTAGTACTAGGATGGGTGACCCCCCAGGAAGTCTCGTTGCTTCACCCCTGTGAGCATCACCTAGATCCAATGAGTGCTAAGTGTTCCATTTATTCTCATGAGAGATGGATTCATGTTGAATCACCACTCATGAAACATGTGTCAATGAGTTTGACTCAAAATCACACAATTAAATCTTGATAGCAATATCACAATACACATAGATAATCTACCCTAAGCTCATAAAAGTACATCTCATAAATCACAATAAATATATCAGTCTTATATGAGTAACCAAAAATCATAAACAAATCATAGATCAAAAACTCAAAGGTTACATGGACGGAAAATCAGAACACATGAGCTTAGATAGAAATATTGGTTATCAACAGATAAACACATATAAAATTAGAATTGACATAAGTCATAGAAAAACATATACACAACTCCTTGACTCTACTAAAAATTCCTAATTTGGCCAATTGCAAGCTTTCCTAAACCTATTGCTAGATAAAACATAACATCACAAAAGACATTAAAGCAAGTGTAGTTTACATCTATGTAGTTTTAGTACAAATTCCATGAAGTTTGATATGAGTAAAAGTTGGAGTATTCATTTTCAAAAGTTTCTCGTTTGATAAAAATTCCAAGTTTAGTTTGATCATAAAATAAGTTTCATTTTTAGAGTTTTAAGAGTTCATGTTTTTGTAATTAACTATGTTTCCATTTAAAATGTGATGATAATATTTTAATTTGATATAAATATTTTCTTTTAAAGAAATGTTTAAACTCTCAAATATTATATAAATTTATACTTAATAATATTTAAAAATCTATTTAAAAATCTAAAAGTAGTAATACTAAATAATAATTCATTTCAATTTTTAATAACTTAATTTAACTAAATTCATTTCAATTTTTAATAACTTAATTTAACTATATTTAAATTTAATTAATTTTAAATAAGACTAAATTTATATTTAAATAATATTAAGTATAATAACTTTAAATAATATTAAAATTTAATTAATTTAAAAAACATTTTAAAAAACAAACTAAATTAAAAATTTCTTTAAGATATATCATATCCTTAAAAAATGGCGTGGATGCCCTCTTGGCTAGTAGCACGAGGGGTGCAAGTGGTGGCTCACCCTTCAATTTTTTATATATTTTTTAATGCATAAAAAATAGTGTCCCAATTAAACCTAGTTCACATTATGGTACAAATGAATTTCCATCGTAGTAATAAATTATTACTGTGGTGCATATAAGTATTTTTTTTTAATAAACTTTTCAATCATAGATCTAATGGAGGAATGATATTTAACTAATTGAATTTATTAAAAAAACAATCCTTTGTCATTTTACAAACCCTACCATGAATTAATTTTCTAAAATCAAGCTTTTCCAATAAGGGTTTCAATCTCATTTCTCCTAGATGATTGAATAATGAAGAACGACCAATTTTCAAACAAGGGTTTCAATTTTCAATAGGTTTTGAATAAGCAATATCAATCTAACAAGCACAAAGAATGCATAAGTTTTCAAGAGATTTCCTATGTTGGTTCTACCAAACCCCTACCTCAATCTAATGCTATAAACCTAATAATCATTCACTACTTACAAAATTCACCTCCCAAAACCTTTAGAAGAATCTCATCTTTCAATTCCAAAGTTGATTCTCCAAACCTTTGTGTGGAGAAATGAGCTTGAATCTCTTAATAAAGACTCTAACCCTGCCTAGAGTTTTCTAATTTTACTAACATGCAAATGCCTCTCATTAAAATAATCTTTTATTATTTTAATTTATTTAATTCCTTTGTGACTTAGTATTTTTAATTAGAACAATGTTTATTGAAATTAGTTGAGACTTCATTTTTAATTAGCAAGATGTTTTTATAAAACATATTTATTATTTTAACTAATAATAAAATTTAAAGCTTATTATTAAAATGTAGCTTCTAAATTTATTATTGTTAAATTAAATAAATATTAGGGAAAATGCACCAAGTTGTCATGCCAAAAAGATGACACACAACTCAAACTTCTAAATTTCTAAATGCATGTTAGGATTAAACCATGGACAGAAATAACAATTACATTCAAATATAACCAATAACAGAAAATAATAGATCACACAAAAAAGAACACAAGGCACCAAGATTTAATGTGGTTCACCCAATCCCTAGGCTACATCCACCAAACAACAAGTTCAATATTTTTATGATATAGTGATTACAACCTAATTATAATCTGTAATCCCTTATAGCTCAATACCACCGCAAGAACCAATATCGCATCACACCTTATAAAACAATCCCTAACCCTAAGCCCTTTTATAAAAGTATTTTAACTACTTTAGGGTTATAATTAATAATTACATGTCAGCCCAAAATCTCCATAAAATAGGGCCCAAAGAATTTATGAAGTATGTACAGTACTTTTCTGATTAGTCACCACAATCTAACAATCTCCCACTTGGGGACTAATCAAACTCCATAATAAACAACAATCACCCACTTAGAGACTGATCCTATAGCAATACAGCTACCACATGGGGCTCCCACTGGATCAAACCACCCTAGACTCTACTGTTATTTTATTCATATTGAGTCTAGAAGATCAACTAAAGCTGAAGAGGAGTTCAACTTCTCCCTTGTTACTACCTTTGTCAACATATTTGCTAGATTTTCATTGGTATGTATCTTCTCTAGCTTTGACTGTCCATCCTCCAAAATTGACTGAATGAAATGGTACTGCAACTGTATGTGTTTGTTCTTTGAATATAGAGCTAAATTCTTTGCAAGATGAATGACACTCTGACTATCCGTGAACAAATAATTATCCTTCTAAGGATGTCCAAATTCTTGCAAGAAGAACTAAAGCCATACCATCTCCCTGGTTGCCTCTGTAGTAGATACATACTTTGCCTTTATAGTGGATAAAGCATTAGCCTTTTGTAACCTAGAAACCCAGCTCATGGCTGCCCCACCAACAGTAAAGACATAACCTATAGTACTCCACCTAGTATCAATATTCCCTACCAAATCTGAGTCAACATAGCCCTATAAATCAGTAGTAGAGCCCCCAAAGTGTAAATACTTATTGGATGTTCCTCTCAAATATCTGAGAATCCATTTGATTGCATTCCAATGCTCAATTCTTGCATGACTCATATACCTGCTAACAACTCCCACTGCATGTGCAATATTTGGCCTAGTACATACCATAGCATACATCAAGCTTCCTATAGTTGAAGCATAGGGTACCTTGGACATCTTCTCCTCCTCTTCTTGTGTCTTGGGACACATCTCCTTAGTCAATTTCAAATGACCAAGTAAAGGTGTGCTGATAGCTTTAGCATTCTCCATAGAGAAACATTGCAACACCTTCTCAACATAATCAGCCTGAGATAGCGTCAATGTTCTATTTTTCCTATCTCTGCAAATCTTCATACCAATGATTTTTTTTGCTGCCTCCAAATCCTTCATAGAAAATGCATGTGCTAATTGGCTTTTTAGCCCCTTAATGTGATCCATGTTAGACCCAGCTACAAGCATATCATCAACATATAAACATAAAATAATTTAGCTATCATCATCCAACCTCTTAAAGTAGATACAATGATTTGAATGACACCTACTATAACCATGCTCATGCATAAAACTGTCAAATTTTAGATACCATTGCCAAGGTGCTTGCTTCAAACCATATAAACTTTTCTTCAATTTGCACACTAAGTTCTCCTTACCTTTGACCACAAATCCCTGTGGCTGAGACATATATATATTTTCATCTAAATCACCATGAAGGAAGGTTGTTTTAACATCAAGCTGCTTTAAATGCAAATCTTCAATAGCCACTAGACTTAAAATAGTACAGATAGAAGTCATTTTACCAATAGGAGAAAATATCTCATCAAAATCAATTCCCTTTTTCTATGCAAATCTTTTTACAACTAACCTGGATTTAAATCTTTTCTTACCTCCATCCTCTTCTTTTAACCTATAAACCCACTTATTCTATAAAGCTTTTACCTACAGGCAACTTGCACAAATCCCATGTCTTATTCTTTAGCAAAGAGTCCATTTCATCTTTCATTGTAGACTCTCACTAAATCTTAGTATCCACCTGCATAGCTTCATCATAACTTTTAGTTTCACCAGCATCAGTAAGTAAAATAGAATACAAAGAGGGAGAAAATCTGAGTGGAGGTCTAATTTGCTTTTTTGACTGTCTAACATTCACTGGTGTGTGTGGTATTTGTAGTTGCAGTTTTTGCACATCATGAGGAATGGCTGGAACATTATCTTTTGGAGTATCATCTAGCACTACATAATCATCTTCTTTCTTCTCATGTTGCTACAATAGATCTTTGTACAACACTTTCTCATTGAGTATGACATCCCTACTTCTTACAATTTTATGATTTTCAAAATCCCAAAACCTATAACCAAACTCATTAATGCCATATCCAACAAATACACATTTCTTTGACTTAGGTTCTAGCTTGGTTCTATTTTCAAAATCTATGTGAGCAAATGCTTCACAATCGAAGGTTTTGAGAAAAGAATAACTCACCTTCTTACTAGTCCATGTCTCCTCTAGAATACCACAGCCCAAAGGAGTAGAGGGACCTCTATTAATCAAATATATAGTAGTATTGACAGCCTCCACTTACATGTGTAAGGGCAACCCAACATGAAACCTCATGCTCCTTGCACATTCTATTAAAGTCCTATTCATTTGTTCAGCCACTCCATTTTCCTATGGAGTCCTTGGAAAAATTTACTATCTATGAATAACATTAGTGAAGCAATAATCTTCAAATTCATGACTGCAATACTCACCACCATTATCAGATCTGAGACATTTTAATTTTTTACCAGTCTCATTTTCAACCAAGCATTTTTGTTTCTTAAAAGTTTAAAATACATCATATTTCTGTCTAAGGAAATAAACCCATACTTTTCTAGTTGTCTCATCAATAAATGTAACATAGTAATGAGAGCCACCAAGGGAAGATACTTGAGCTGGTCCCCATACATCGGTATGCACAAACTCTAATTTCTCCCTTTTATTTTCCTTTCTAGTCTTTGCAAAACTCACTCTCTTTTGTTTTCCATACACACAACTTCCACAAAAATCCATATTAACACATTTTAGACTTGGTAAAACTTTTTTTGAATGAAGTACTTTCATACCTTTCTCACTCATGTGCCCAAGTTTTTTGTGCCACATCGCTATATCAGAATCTATAGTAGCTATTTGTTCTCCCTGCTCAACTACATCAATTATTCCTAAACATTCATTTTTCTCTGAAACAATTAAAGTAGAAGGAACAATATGACCTATACAAAGATATAAGGTGCCTACTTTCACACCTTTTTCTACTACAAGGGAACCTTTTGAAACCTTCCAATTTTTATCATTAAAAGTAACTACACAACCCTCATCACCGAGTTTCCCTGCTAAAATTAAATTCCCACTTAGCCTTGGAATATGTCTTATCTCATGTAGTAGCCAATGATTCTCATTCTGCACCTTAATCTTAATTTTTTCCTTTCCAACAATCTGACAAGGTTCATTATCCCCCAAATAAACAAGCCCAAAATCCCATTGGACATAATCAATGAAATAACCTCTATGAGGTGTAACATG